>CM072518.1:55708593-56258593 GCA_036898135.1 Oncomelania hupensis
GTTAATCTAACCACCAACCAAAAAAAAAAAAAAAAAACCATGGAGACGCGGCTGTGGTGCCTTGTCTCGGACCTTAATGAAGGGTTTCGGGTTAACAAAACACACGGTATTTGACAAGCCGGCAAACCGCTCCTTATTTCACCTGACTTATGACCTTTTAGCATAGGACCGCCAAATGACACAAGCGCAAAGTACACCTTTGCTCTTGCTTTGACACTCACAACATAGTGCCTTATGAAAGAACTATACTTAGGCCTATAACGACTCCAACATTACTGGTAGGCATTTTCTTCTTCACAATCGATCCAATTGTATAGTACAGTCCTTGAGCCTGATGACTTTGTCTCAGGTTTTTAGTGTTTTCTCAGTCTGTGCATCGACAGTAAAAGCTAAAACATAAGTAAACCACCGCAGTAGTGATTTGTGTTTGGCAGATCATTGCATGTAAAATAAAGCTATTTAAGTTGTTTTTTTACCAAGGCCATCCATCCAGTTTAAACGAAATTCAGCATAAGTTGTGTGTCTTGTCTTTCTTTCTTTCTTTTTTTTTTTAAACCGAAACAGCAGCGTCAGCACCAACGACTGTAAACCAATTAGAATTCATCATGATGAGACGACAACGACAGCATCAAGTGAATTGTGATTACTTTAAAAGAAAAAAACACACACAATTCTAACCGGAATAACGTGAGACACCCATTCAGAAGTGGAAGGTTATGTCAAAAAATGTTTACAATATCATGCAGTAAAACGCGTTGGTTTTGATTGCATAGTCAACTTACGTCTTTTAGGTCCTTTCTCAGTGCTTTCAGGTGCATGGCGAACCTTCCCATAATGTTTCGCTAGGTTAATTATCTGTTTTCGTTCCCCCCCCCCCACCACCCCCCTCCCTCTTGTCCATTCATCCACCCCACCCCCCATCCTTATCCATTCACAACTGGCACTCTTCCAGTAATGGTTTTATTACTACATTTTTTATGGAGACTTTAATACGGCCCTATGCTTTATTTTTTTTAAATAGCAGCTTATATAATAGACTTATTGTGCGAATAATGGACATTTTTAAAAGTCAACAGTTAATACTTTTTTTTATTTGTTTTTAGCGTCATAAAGTAATAAATGTGTCCTAAAAGTCAAAAGTTGACAGCGTAAATGAACGCCGTTAGTGGTTATTTGGGCGGTGAAGATGCTTTAACATCAAACAGGGTTATTATAAAAAAAAGTATATTGGAGTATTCTCCCCTTACAATTATTAAAACTAACATTAATGGAGTATTTTAGTTAAAAAAAAAGAAAGTTAATGGAGTATTTTATTGCATTTTCGAAGTGAAGGGTATATTGCAAATCACTATGGGGGCTCGATCCGTTGAAGTGGGTGACTATGTCAGAGAGACGGGGTAGCGAGGGTCATGAATGACTATCAGCGGATCTCCCGTGGTTCTGGTTTCATTCAACATTCAGTTTGCTGACGACGTCCTCCATTCACAAACCCACATCCGCTCTCTCTCTCTCTTCTTCCTTCCCCCTCCCTCCTTTACATCCTCACCTCCCTTCTCTTTCGCCCCACCTTATTCTCTTTTTCGTAACTTTTTTTTTTCTTCTTCCTGTCCTACCTTATACCTACCTGTTTACCTTTACCCGTTCTGTGTTCATTGAGGAGCTGACTTGTCTTTTGTACAAACTGTCCTCGGGTGCAAGTCACACACCGTAGTTTTATAGTCTGCTGTTGCAGAATGATTTAGATTCAGACTCAGAGAGTTGTGATTAAGTTGATTTAACTAAAGACGGCTTGAATCTTGAAAAACGAAATCGAAGCCTATACATATTATTATGTTTCATTCCTCCGTCACTCTCTCCTTAACCCGCCCTAAAATATGATACAAAGCACCTGTCGTGGACTGTTCAGAACTCTTCTCAGTCCCAAAGTTGTTAATTGTTGAAGAAAGATGTTTCCTAAAGAAATTGAATGTAACCGCCTCTGTCTTGTTTCTTTTCTGTCGTCCACAGACAACTCCTCCTATACACGGTGAGTGAGATACAAGAGTCACTTTTTTGCTACGTCGCTATTGAACAAGAAAACCAACCACAGGGCAATATTGTGCCATTCGTAAATAAATCCAAAAGGAGAGAGATAACTAGTCTTTTTTTTTCTGGTGACTATGACCGCGATTTTTCATCTCGTGCACTTGTGCGTGGGTTGGAGTTTGCGTAACCTTTAACCGTCTTTTGCGCTTAATTTTTTTTTCAAAATTCAAAACAGGACTCTTTTCATCGTTCCCTTCCACAATTGTAGCTCTTTTGTCAATGTTACTTACCAGGGCCTCATTATTAATTTTATTATGTCTTTGTTGCACCCGTCCTTGGCTTTGAGTTCTCCGTCTCGTATTTTTAAATAAGCACAGGCACCGTTGTAAGCGCACCACCACCTTTCTTTATCCTCGTCCTCTGGAGTAGCTGGGATTATTATTCTATTATTTACACAAACAATGCAGTAGCGAGTGTACACACTACTACAGTACCTTGTTTGCCTTGAGGATTTCATTCTTGCTGATGTACGCAGTTTGCTCGCTCTGAAAAGAACATGAGCCGCTTTATTTTGTCAGCGGTATTGTTTGGGGATTCGGGGGGAGAAAGGGGAGGGGAAGAAGTGGAGGGGAGGACAAAACACGTAAGACAGATTTGCAAGTCAAAGCAGAGAGCAGTGCTTTCACCTGTAGGCAAATGAGCTATGCCTATTTCTACATTGGGTAACCTAAACAGGATGGAGATAAGTGTGGGAAAGCTTTCACTTAAGGCGGTTATCGAAGCTTATACAAGACATAATACTCACTGATGCGTTTTTTTGGGTGTTTTTTCCCATTGCCTTAGCACTTGCTAGTGCCGCTGGACTGGTTCGTGTGATTTTGTGACTTTCAGGTGTACTAACAATTACCTGCGTCGAAGCTTTTGAGAAGAAATAAACAACTGTTCATATAGCCGAGCGGGTGCGCATTACGCGCAGGTCTTTTTATCATCCATGTATTATTCATTCGATCATTCAGTAATTCCTTCATTGTTTTCTTCTTTTTTTTTCTTCAAGTTGCTGTTCATTCGTTTTATCGTTACTTCAATCGTGTTAGCAGTTGATCCATTCACTGACAGTCGCTTTTTTATTGTCGAAGTTTTGATTGCACAGATAAGGCAGCCTCAAGTTTCCTTGATACTTTATCTCGAATGCAGTCTTATAGTATAAAGAAAGTGTTCAGATATGATCAACATACCGCCAAACCCAAGCTTTATATGACTAGTGTATTATTATTTTGTTTATTCTATTATTTTATTGAAATAGATTGGATTACATATTCTTACAATAAGGATTATTTTCCATTCAGAAGTTAGTGGTTAACCTGTATTCAGACCGCGAGTTAGATTACAGTGACATTTATTATTAATATATTATCGCGTGTGTTTGTGTGTGTGTGTGTGTGTGCGCGTGTGTGTTTAAGGCGGATCAGTTACGTTAAATGTCGCAAAATTATAGTGTTAAAACTAGCGAAACTTCCTGTCAAGTAAACAAAGAGGTTGGAGGATAAAGAGAGTCACACACGCGCGCGTACTCTCTCTCTCTCTCTCACACACACACACACACACACACACACACTCCCACACACCCACACACACCCACATTCTGATGATTTTGTCCTTTACAGTCAGAACAGCAGCAACGCTGAACTAATATATATGAATTGATGCAAGTAGCACCGGGGACTGCTCCCAAAACTGCAAACAGAATTCATGAGAGGAGAAAGAACGAAATATAGAAGAAAGAAAGAAAGAAAGAAAGAAAGAAAGAAAGAAAGAAAGAAAGAAAGAAAGAAAGAAAGAAAAAAAAAGGGTGAGGTCATCAGACGTGTAGAAGATGATGTTTTATCTTTTTTTTTTAAAGTTGCATTTCAAGTTTAAATGTTGTACTTTGGTACCTAAAATTTTAGTGGATGTTTTTGCCTAAATCAGGGAGATCTACAGCATGGAGAAAGAATAATTATTGTCTACTCTTGTTGATGACGATGATGATAATAATATGTATATCAGCGTGGATACAGGTGGTAGTTAGCTCAGTCAATAAGATCTGGGACTCTCATGCACAAGGTAAGGGGTTTGCTTCTCGGCTGAGGCATTAATAGTGTGGATCTGTAGCACATCATTCTCACCTTGCTCTGTGTTGATTTTTTACATTATGTGGACTACTCGCCATGATATCTGTATGGTGGCCAGGTGGTTCCCAAGGCAGTGCTCTCTCTCTCTCTCTCTCTCTCTCTCTCTCTCTCTCTCTCTCTCTCTCTTCACACCGTACCCTAAACTCTCTACAAACACTAACCTACGCCCGACCCGCCTGCACACAATATCTGTGGAACGCATAGGCTTTACCTCTCCCGAAGTCAGCTTTGCAAGGGTACCGTAGCGTATTTGACATATTCATGGACTGGTCCTATTTTTGTGTAGAGGGACAGATCCTTTCTCTTGGGTTTGATACCCATAGTATATCAAGCACCTCATGTTATGTCGACTTATTTATATGTTTCTTTACTTGCCCACCATGTGGAATTAGTGCATTACAAGGGGTTAAGCAAAGCGAGAAAAGTTTAAAATAATACAAGAAATCGAGACAGAGATCAAAGCCAACATGAAAAAATAACAAACACGCCAGATTAAAAGGGTCTCTAAACACGTGTTTCGTTCAAAGCTTCCTCAGGACTTACAACCCAACAGTAAGTATGAATATTAACAGAAGCGTTTCGGGTAGGTCGGGACTTTGTTACTCAATAATATAATTATTAATAAGGACGTCCTTTTTTCAGTAGACAGTTACGATGTGGTTTGGTTTACATCAACGTCATTAGGATTATGCCAACTCCAGGTGACTCGGTTTAGGGTTTCAAGCCAATTTCTACTCTGTGTGTTTGTGTGTCTGTCTGTCTGTCTGTCTGTCTGTCTCCCTCTCTCTAAGCATCCAGCATGAGAATGACTGTGTGTCTTAACCTTAACCACCATCAGCCTCATCAGCCATCCCAGCAAGGTCCTTCTGAAAATAATACTCAACAGGTTGAAACCAAAAGCTGAACAAATCATAGCTGAAGAACAAGCAGGATTCAGGGCAGGGCAAAGTACTACTGAACACATTTTCAACCTCAGAATAATCTGCGAGAAATATCTACAGCACCTACAAAATCTATATCATGTGTTTGTAAACTTCAACAAAGTGTTTGACCGAGTCTTGCATGCAGTTCTGGAGGCAACATCGGCCGTAACCTTTTTGAAGTCATCGAGAGCCTGTGTGACAAGGCTACCAGTGCAGTCCTCCACAACAGCTTCGTAGGGAACTGGTTTAGAACAACAATCGACGTGCATCAAGGATGCCTACTACCTCCAACACTTTTCAACATCTTCCTACGCATCATGTCAAATGTCCTTGCAGGTCACGAAGGCACAGTCAGCATAGGGGGTAGAGCAATCTCCAAACTCCGTTTGCGGATGACATTGATGGATTGGCTGGAGAGGAACAAGAACTTGAACAGCTGGTACAGAGGCCTGACACCACCTCCAGAGCCTATGAAGGAGTGCAGAGTAGACCAAAATGATGACCAACAACACCAATGGCATCACCACGGACATCAAAGTCCAAGGCCAATCCCTCAACACAGTGCATAGCTTCAAATATTTAGGAGCAATTTTGTCAGGCAATGGGTCCCGACAGGAAGTCCTCTCCAGGATCACACAAACAACTGCTGCCCTGACAAGGTTGAAGCCCATTTGTAGAGACAGGACCATCAGTCTACACTACAAGGTAATGTTGCTGTGCTCCATTGTCATCTCCCTCTTTCTATATGCTTGCGAAACATGGACCCTCACAGAGGACCTACAACGAAGAATACAAAGCATGGAGATGAGGTGCTACAGAAGACTTATGGGCATTTCCTATATCCAGCACATCACCAACAACGAAGTCCGACAGACCATCACACAAGCCAATGGACATCACGATGACGTGCTCACAGTGGTGAAGAAACGGAAACTCCGATGGTATGGCAACGGCACCAGAGCATCAGGTCTTGCAGATACCATCCTGCAAGGCATGGTGCAATGAGGTATAAGAAGAGTGAGACAGAAAAAGAGGTGTGAGGACAACATTCGAGAATGGACTGGCTTGACACTATGCAAAGCCATGAGGGTTGCTGAGGACAGAGGAAGGTGGAGTATGCTGGTTAAACGATCATCTGTTGTGCTCCAACGACCTCCGAGTTACGGGATAGGATAGTATAGAATAGGATAGCTACCGTAGAAAGTGGTCAGTGAGCGTAAATAATAGACTGACCGCCGTGTTTTTGTGGGCCTTTCTAAACTTATTGTCTTCTGTGCTCTCTGGCCCAGAAGTTCCACACAAACTACGGTCGTGCGCCATTCTCAGGCTTAAAGCTCTCGCACTATATATGCAGTTTATATATAAATAACACTAAGCTTAAAATATTCATGGTTCCTTTATTGGCTTTTAAAAGTTTAGTTTTTTTAAGTCTGTTATGAACCGTAGATATTTAGAGTCGTGTAATTTAAGTTTTTGGGAAACCAGGCTCAGAGCATCAAGGAAATGCCTTTACTTACAGTAATAAATTTAATGTCACCAGTGGACGAGACGTTGTCTGTCATTGTATCTTATAATAACAATATATAGCAATTTTTTTTTTAATAGAACCAAGTTACGAACTTTGTTTTTTTTAATAAATAAATTAATAATAATAATAATAATAATAATAATAATAATAATAATAATAATAATAATAATAATAATAATAATAATAATAATAATAATAGTAATAATAATAATAATAATAATAATAATAATAATAATAATAATAATAATAATAATAATAATAATAATAATAACTTTGTTTTAATGCCCGCAGGGAAGAACAAGACGCTAAAGAGGCAACTTTTATTCGCTTGTGGGAGAACTTTTGGCTGTAAATCTTGTGGACGTTAATGGGGAGGATCGTTGTTGATGGACAATTTTAGGGAGGAAAACTAGGGGGGTCCTTACACAGTTTACACGCCCTGCAAATTAGTCGCTGCATCTGTCAGGAGAGCATCTGAGACAGTTGGTAACCGAGTACAGACTATGGGTTAGGTCTGCCACAGTCCAAGGGAGTTTGTTTGGCCATTTTGTATTGTTCGGAGTTAGATAGATATGCCTTTGTGCATTCTTCCGTGGTCTCACAAAATCAATTTGTCGATACAGTTGCGTGTTGTAAGAGTGATTGCGAACATCCCAATTTTGGAACCTTCCAGAGCGTCTGTTTGTTAGATGGATCTTTTGCCTGTACTGTTTGTTGAGTCTCAGACGCTCTGCGTGATGGAGGTGCTGGATTGCGTGGTATGGAGAGATAAGCTGCAGACACCGCTGAGGACGGAATAATTTTCCGGCCCGATAATGCAGCGCCGCAACGAGCCTGTTCTTCCCGCCATCGTCATGCTTTGGCGTAATTACTAACTGGCCTGAAGATGAATGGGGGTGCTGCAGTTCCCAGCAGTCTGCTATATTGTTATGCACTAGCCTTTCGTTTATGGTTCCACGGAGCACATATATAAATTATATATAAAAAATGTTCTTATAACCCTGGTCTATGGCTCATTCACTGCATGGGGAGAGCCTTGCAATGGTGTTCCCTCTAGTAATGATTGTTAACAACGATTTTTTGTTAGAAAGTGTTACTTTTAAAAATAACTTTACCGGAGGTTTTCTACGGGTACTCCACTCCGGTTTTCTCCCTCCTTTCAATAATGATATTGGATGCATTCTTTCTAAAATGTCAGAATACAAATCTATTTCCTTCCCGTCTTCTAATAGCGACTTGCCTTTACACCACATTTTGGGTACTGATTGTGTGTGTGTGTTGTGTACCATTTAGGATTGTCTGTAACATGTGACCGTTTATGCTGGTTTCAGATCGCCGCGCTTTGAGTCTGATTCAGGAATAAGGCGCGTATAGCATTCATTAGCCGAGCAGTTGTGGCCGCGTCTTCTAAGACCGGACTAACCTGCATTGTCCACAGGCTAGAAACCAAAAGGTGCCTGACCGTTGTGGGATCGATCCTGCCTATGGGC
Source organism: Oncomelania hupensis (assembly GCA_036898135.1). Lineage (NCBI taxonomy): Eukaryota > Metazoa > Mollusca > Gastropoda > Littorinimorpha > Pomatiopsidae > Oncomelania > Oncomelania hupensis. The sequence goes on from CM072518.1 coordinate 55,716,731, forward strand.
GTTATGTTTCTCCGTGTATTACTTACTTTCGACCGGGCAACGTCTCGGAAGGGGGGGGGGGGTTTCTCCGGGTACTCCGGTTTCGCCCCCCCCCCCCCCTCCTTACCCACAGGAAAAAACAACAACAAAAAAACATACAACTAATATTAGGTAGGTTGGGTTTAGGCACGCCACAGGTTGCAACTACGCCTTCCCAGGGAGGCGGTATCAGAATTTCCCGATGAAAAGGGACAAAAAAGTGTCCCGGAAAGTCAAATCAAATTATTATTATTATTATTATTATTATTATTATTATTATTATTATTATTATTATTATTATCATCATCATCATCATCATCATCATCATCATCATCATCATCATCATCATCATCATCATCATCATCATCATCATCATCATTAAAAAAAAAAAGCTAAGAATTGGCGAATTTTTGCATGATGTAGAGAATATCTTCATCAGCACCACTATTGTTACCACGCCGATAATTAACTCTTGTCACGACTATGATCACCATCAGCTGCGATAGTAAACTAACTGAGAAATTAGTATGCGAACTAAATGTTGCACCTTTTGGCAGACTCTTTCGTCTACCCCAGTCCCAACCTCCAGAGACAAGACCTGTGGAATCGAGAGGAAAAGGCGGGTGAAATGAGGGGAGACGTCAGCGGCCGATAATATTATGACCTTCTTCAGCGATTCTTTACATGTTTATGCTTGCGTAACTTCATAAAGAACTAGAGATACAGAGCTGGGCAGATGGTCGCTGTGGATAAGGATTGGGTTCAGAGCGCCCTGCCACCGCCCGTTGAAGAGAGGATGATGATTTATACATTGATTCCGGGTGTCTGGCCGATTAGCGGGAGACTGGTCTGTGTTAAGTTGCTGCAGGAAGTTTCTGTGGTGTGGCGGCGTGGGCTTTCTTCGTCATCATCATCATCATCATCATCATCATCATCATCATCATCATCATCATCATCATCATCATAATCATCATCATCATCATCATCATCGTACTGAGTAGGCCTGCCTCCAGGGAAGAGTTGGAGAACTTCTTAAGTTAACGTCTTCATTAAGAGCACATGTCCTTCCCAGTGTGTATTGCTGTGAGGTTAGAAAGACAGATTCAGATGCAGCATTGAATTAGGAATGTGAATATGAAGAGAGGGGTGGAAGCAGTTCTTGAGTCCACTCGGCAACTAATTTCTGACTGGAAGTGGAAGATATAATTTGTGCAGAATACATGAAGTAGTCTCGCTTGGAAAAGAAGGGAAAGTGGTAACGCCGTAATGTCTTAATCTCATGCCATGGTGGTGGGTCTGTTGGGGTTTTGCTAAAGCACGTCACGCCTCTGTGCGTCGGTTTCCGAACCGTCAAGTGATAATGACGTTGATGGATTACCGTTAGTCAGGCCCTTTTGCACATGTATTCGCTGATATTGAGATAATCAGTTGATAAAGTTGATTTGTTAACATTTTATGTATGCCCTGAAGGCGAACCTTGCATTAATTTGCTTCTCGTCTGTCTTCTGTTTATTGTATTCTTCTGCTTCATTGTATTCTTCTGCTCTCTCCACTCTTACAGTACTGGCCTCCACTAACATCCTATCGCCTTTCGTTCCTTCAACAACAACAATAACAACGACAACAACAATAACAACAAAATGTCAGAACGATACAGGGACATATTCACACGTTTGGCTATAGCACAATGTTCTGTGTACTGAACAAAACGTAATTTCCTCATACACTTTTACGATGATTATATTTTGGCACAAACAGAGAAGTTTCGTTTCGAAAACATCTGTTTAGCAGCAAAGCGCGTTTTAATTGGAACAAGTCATAACAGTAAAACTCCCAGGAACAGCAGAAACATAATTATTGTGCTATGGAATTATGTTCATTATTGATATCAGTCTGACATAACTTCGTTTTCAACCTACATCATTATGAGTATACCTACTGCTGTGTATGTGACAACAGTCTTTTCAATACAGCTGTTGCAAGGCGCGTGTTCCGTATCAATATATTGTACTGACAGTCTGATTTTTGTGGCTGTTAAAAAAAGATATGCATGAATTAACTTCGCTGTCATAAAAGTAAGTGTGTTTCCATCACTTAAGGTCATGCTTCAGTTGACTTCCAACACAATCTGTTTTTCCTCATTTTGTTGAACGATAATTCTTCGTACATTAAACAAATTTTGAGGTTTGATAATGAAACGAATGAATGTCTTTTGGTTTCGAACAACGATTTTGAGGAGATGTGTTAGAGAGTGATTGTAAGTATGCTGAACGGACATTGACTAATTGATAGCCACAATGACCCTTGGAAAAGACTAAGAGCTCATGTGACCTACTCCAAATCGTCTACACAACGTTGTGTAGCGTCATAAGTTTGGTATACTAATAATCTTTATAATTCATTTTAAGTGTAGCCGTATCATTGTCCTTGGCCTTAGACTGAGATCTACGTGGTAGAATATGAGTCTAGTAAAAGTGGCATGTTTACGTCTTTCTCACTTCTCGACCATACTTCGCTGTTGATGTACGTCCCCTGCCGGGCCTGACAACATCCTGCAGTACAGACGCCAACATCCCCAGGCTTGGCCGTGCTTTACGATCTGCGGTCAGGCTTGTAGACATGTGGGATGATCACCAGCACCAGTTTTATGGAGATATATACGCTAGCCTACTAATGTATCATATACCCTGACTACTGTAGTTAGAAAATTGTCCCTCGTCACAAAGCTGTTCTGGACATCATATCCCCTGGTTTAGTCCAAAGCGTTCCCCAGAGGTCGAGGCACTGGATTCTAGCATGAGCTAATCTCGTGTACGGTCAGTTTATTTAACGAAGTTTACGTTGAAGAAGGCGATAGTCAACAGAAAGAAGAAGACCCAAGGGCCTTCAATTGCAAAGTACAGTGAGCTTGATAATACCTCATGAAACTGAATTATTATTATTATTATTATTATTATTATTATTATTATTATTATTATTATCATTATTATTATTATTGTTATTATTATTATTATTATTATTATTATTATTATTATTATTATTATTATTATTATTATTATTATTATTATTATTATTATTATTGTTGTTGTTGTTGTTACTACTACTACTACTACTACTACTACTACTACTACTACTACTACTACTACTACTACTACTACTACTACTACTACTACTACTACTACTACTACTACTACTACTACTACTACTACTACTACTACTCCTCAAGCGAAAAATGTTCGCCGACGTCACAGAACTTTACACAGCATTCAGACCCTACAGCACAGTCAGCTCAGGAGGCAGTGACATCGGTGGAGAAGTGTTGTGAGGAAGTCAAAAACTGGATGTCATCAAATAGGCTCAAACTGAATGACTTGAAGACAGAGATTTTTCTGTGTGGTTCTAGGACCAACCAAGCGAAAGCCAGCATCGACTCTGTACAAATTGGAGAGGCCAAGATCACACCATCTGACGTAGTGCGAAACCTAGGCTTGTACATTGACAGCCGACTAACCTTGTCAACGCATGTTAGTGTCATCGTGAGGACATGCTACTTCTGCATCAGAATGCTAGGCAGACTTCGCCCATTGTTAAATCTAAGAACAGCCAGATCAGTCGCAGCTTCTCTCATCCTCTCTAGGTTGGATTATTGTAACAGCTGCCTCTGGGGACTACCCAAAACACAACAGCAGAGACTACAACTTGTTCAAAATACTGCAGCAATGATTGTTCTAAAACAAAAAAGGAATTAGCACATTTCACCTGGACTTCGTTCTCTTCATTGGCTGCCCGTTGAAAAAAAGATTGGACTTCAAAATCCTGGCACTGGCCTACCAGTGCTTCACGAGCACTGCTCCCGCCTACCTCACAGAACTGGTCTCCCCTTACCACCCCAGACGCGAAATCAGGTCAGGGACTCGGTGTAGACTAGACTTGAAACCCCCAGTGTGCCCACAAGCAACACAACCAAAAAAGACTCTTGATTGCGCTTCTTCACAAATGCTGTACCCACTCTGTGGAATTCCATTCCCCTGAGCTTGAAGCAAGCTCCATCCCTGCCAAGCTTCAGGAAAGGACTAAAAACATACCTGTTTCAATATGCCTGAATCACCGTCTTAGTGCGCATAGATCATGAACGTACATGGATTTTTTGCGCCTTTCAAGATCACATCATCATCATCATCATCATTACTACTACTACTACTACTACTACTACTACTACTACTACTACTACTACTACTACTACTACTACTACTACTACTACTACTACTGCTGCTGCTGCTGCTACTACTACTATTATTATCACACTACCCCCTTGCATTGCAACTCTTCTTCCTTAATACAATAATCGCCTCCTCCTTGAAAATTAAGCATTAAGGAATTAATCTTTTAGATTCTAACCTGTGAATGACGTTAGCATCATGAACAGATTTGTAAAAAAGAAACTCGGAGGCATAATAGAATGCACAAAACTCATGCGGTCTCTCTCTCTCTCTCTCTCTCTCTCTCTCTCTCTCTCTCTCTCTCTAAAATTACCGCATTAGCGTGAGGCTTCCAGCTGCCACTTATATTGACCAGTGCCCATACGAGCACAAAACATCCATTCGATTACAAAGTACAAAGTCTATATATAAGAAGAAAAATGAAATGGAGCTGGGGTGTAGAACGGTTAAAGTGGAATAAGAATTGGAATAAGGGAGGATATCAGATTGATACGGATGTAAATGGAATAAAGGGGATGTCTGCTACAGAAGGAGTGGAAGAGTTATTAGGAAAAGAAATAAGAATGCTTTTTTGGAAACGTTCGGAGGAGGAGGAAGAGAGCATAAATAATGTACAGAGCAACGTTATTTAAACGCCTTAAGCGTCTCAACGCAGGAAACTCGCGTTACGAACAAGTCCACCTATCATGGACAGACGAGCTGAGTACTGCAGGTGAAGTCCCTTTACAATCTGCACGTCTTAAGGATTAGCGATTGGCGATTGTCAGTAACCTTAATCTGTTGTTCTATCTTCTGTCCTAAGCTCGTCCGTTAACGGTCTTTTTTTTAAAAGGCTATTTTTAGTCATATACTTTTTATTTGGCGTGGCCAGGATGAAGATTTGAACACGTGAACTCGTTGATTCTGACAACTGATCTCAATCCCAAGATCGTTCCTATGTGTACCAATTTTGGTTTTATGTGGGTAACGTTACTAGTATGCAAAGTGGCTAGGTACACACATTCTAGTCACAATACTTACTTAATTCCTTGAATTCCGCGTGGAACAAAGGGCCTCCACAACAGTTCTCCAGCGCACTCGGTTCTGGGCAGCCTTTTTCAGTTCACCCCATGACAGGTTGCAGCTCTTCATCTCCTCCTCACAGGAACGCCTCCAGGTCGTCTTGGGACGACCAACCTTCCTCTTCCCCTGAGGATTCCACTGTATGGCCTGCCGTGTGATGTCCCGTTTGGGTTTCCGCAAAGTGTGTCCCACCCAGCGCCACTTCCGCCTGGCAATCTGCCGGTCGATGGGGTCTTGATTCGTCTGCTGCCACAGGTCCGTGTTCTTTACTTTGTCCGTCCATCTGATCTTCAGGATGTTCCGAAGACAACCATTGATGAACACTTGGAGCTTCTTTGTCAAGGTGTTGGTGACTCTCCAGTCACAATAGTATGTCCTAATTACAGGTCTTAAACTAAATCAAGTTCATCTATGCATCTGGGGTGTTTTCAATGGGGTGTTTTCAAATTGCGACTGGCGTTTTCCTAATGCGAACTTCTAAACGGGTGTCTCTGTGACTACACATGCTGTGCATATTGACTGCACTCGGTGTAGTCCATGCATTCAAGGCCAAACATCCTCTGATGAGACATTTGGTAAAGGTAAGATAAACGCGTCAGGAGAACCAGGCTTTATGAATGAAATTGTACTGCATTTGAGCTCCTTTATATACGACTATTGCTTATTACTGAAGACATTGTTGAGACAGACCATCGACTTGCCGTAACGTGGAGCGTTTTTCATATAAACCCATGTACAGTGCCAAGGGGGTACATTTCTGTTACTTGAGTACTGATGGGGTACTATAGATAACTGTATTCCGTCGTCATAGAGAAGCTTCCAGGTTTATGTAGTCATTGTTTACAGTCAGTGCTGCCGGATCACCTGACAGCTGCCGCCCGTCGTTTTACCGCCTGCGTAATGCCGTTGTCAACAGTAGCTATCTCGTGAACATCAGCGTCAGCCTGTCTTTTTGTTTACACTGGAATGGTAGTAACGCAGCAACCAGGTGTCTGTCAACTAAACGAGGCTAATAATAATGGAATACGTCGGATATATTGAAAGCTAAAGGGAAAGTAATCGCGGTATTGTAGCAGATGACAGGTTTGGTGTCGTCATGACATCACGTTGACGAGAGATGCGACAAGTTAACTGTCACCATTGATAAGACCACCATCCAGGACTTCTGAGGCATGTAACGTGTAGGATAATACACATCACAGGCCTATGCATTCAGTCACTATAGCAATCACCACAACTCCATAACAACTAACGTTCACACATGCGCAGTTGGTTGAATAAACGCCATCTTAAATATCAACCTGTCTTGTTGGACTCTGTTGGTTTTATTTACGTGAAACCTACGCATCTTATATGGTGGCAGCGGTGCGATGGACCCTATTCTCTCCTTTCCTCCACCAGCACCCTTCAATGCATTGAAGGATGATTGGAGTCGCTGGGTACAGAGGTTTGACCGCTTTAGAACTGTCACTGGCCTCCACTCTAAGCCACAGAGAGACCAAGTGACAACTCTTCTCTATGTTATCGGAGACAGTTCAACTGATCTAGTTAACATCCTGAAAATCAACGAGGACAGGGACTCCTACAAGCAGGTACACACTAAAATATCGAACTATTTTTCTGAAAGAACGAGCACAATTGTTGAACGAGCCATATTCAACAAGCGCGCACAAAAAGAAGACGAAAACATCGACGCGTTCATCCACGATCTCCATCTGATCGCCGACAGATGTGCTTTTGGCAATCTTCGGGACGAACTCATTCGCGACAGAATCGTCGTCGGCGTTCGCAACGACGCGTTATCTGACCGTCTGCAAACGAAAGATAATCTCACTCTAGCAGACGCCATCAGAATCAGCCGTCAATACGAAGCTCGTGAATCTTCGAAAACCGTCATCAGAGGCGACGACGTCACTCCTGTTGATTACGTCAAATCGAAGCCAAAACATTTGACGTCTCGCGGGTTTACTAGGCAGACTCCTTCCTCATCGGCACCATCTTCGTCCCCACGGTGTGGGTTTTGTGGCGGTGTTGCTCATCCTCGGAGCGAATGCCCAGCAAGAAATGCAGTCTGCCATGAATGTAACATCAAGGGCCACTTCAGAGCGGTGTGTAGAAAACGGAAAAGGGGCATCTCACGAAATAAGAATGTCCATCAGCTTGCAGATGATGACTCTGAGTCTGAAACCGACGTGGATATTGGCATCATTCTTGAAGTGGATAACGATGATCTCTGGACTGCAGAGATTGCAGTGAATGGCCACATCACTGCTTTCAAGATCGATACCGGAGCCGCTGTTTCTGTAGTCAGCGATCGTGAAGGTTGGCTCAAGAACGTAAAACTCAGTCCGAAAGGACGACGACTACGCGGTGCTGGAGGTATTAAACTCGAACATAAAGGAACTTTCCAGGCTACTCTACAGTATCACGGTCGATCAATAACAGAGGACGTGTATGTTCTAAAAAATCAGCCATGCTCCCTTTTGAGTAAAAATGCCTCGGAAAAACTCGGAATCGTTGCCCGCATCGACAATGTCAACTCACACAACTCCTTCAAGACTGAGTTTCCTCAGCTTTTCACAGGCCTCGGGCGCTTACAACAAGAGTATCACATCACTCTGGCAGCAGAAGCTGAGCCAGTGTGTGAGTACACAGCCAGAAAGATTCCGCATCCACTCCTGCCAAAATTGAAAGAATTTATTGATAAGATGTTAGATCAAGGAGTGATTTCTCCCGTCACAGTCCCTACAGATTGGTGTTCTGGCATTGTTGTGGTACCCAAGCAGGACGGAGATGTAAGAATGTGTGTAGATCTCACACGTCTTAACACAGCTGTCAGGAGGGAGATTCATCCAATGGCTTCAGTTGATGAAAGTCTAGCGAAACTCAGCGGCAGCAAGGTGTTTACAAAGCTAGACGCCAACAGCGGTTTTTATCAGATACCTCTCGACGAAGAATCGAAACTGTTCACCACCTTCATCGCTCCTTTCGGTCGATACTGTTTCAATCGCCTCCCCATGGGTATCAGTAGCGCACCGGAAGTATTTCAGAGAACCATGTCATCGTTACTGGAAGGCATAGACGGTGTCGTCTGTCACATGGACGACATCCTCATTCACGCCGCTACTACACAAGAACATGATCGACGTGTTAGAGCTGTCATGACTCGCCTTCAGGAAGCAGGAATCACATTATCAAACGAGAAATGCGAGTTTTCCAAGAGCTCTGTCAAGTTCTTGGGACACATCATTGATGCCTCGGGCATTAGAGCAGATCCAAACAAAGTGGCTGCCATTACTCAGTTCCCTGCTCCGACCAATATGACTGAGTTGCAGAGATTCATGGGCATGGTCAATCAGCTCGCAAAATTTATGCCTGATCTTGCCGAACTCAATGAGCCCTTACGACAACTTCTAAGGAAAGACAGCAACTGGATGTGGGGCGCTCCTCAACAAAAAGCTTTCCAAAAGATCAAAGACTCATTGACATCCACACCAGTACTAGCCCACTACAGCCCTCGCCGACGTACTGTGATATCAACAGATGCGTCCTCAGTGGGCATCGGAGCAGTCATGTTCCAATATCAAGATGACGGAAGTCGTCACCCTGTGTGCTACATCTCACGCAGTCTCACAGACACAGAGAAAAACTATGCAGTTATCGAAAAGGAAGCCCTTGCTGTTGTGTGGGCATGTGAGAGACTCTCCGAATATGTCATTGGACTTGATTTTCAGGTGGAGACTGACCACAAGCCGTTAGTTCCTCTACTCAGCTCCACAGACTTATCAAAAATGCCCCCTCGAATCCTCAGGTTTCGCCTGAGGATGATGCGCTTTTCCCCCAGTGTTCTCCACGTTCCTGGAAAGAATCAGATCACAGCCGATGCGTTCTCACGCGCTCCTGCACCTTACGACGTCAGCACAGACGATCTGGTCCAAGAAATCGAATCATCTGTAAAGGTCACAATGAGCACGCTTTCAACAACTTCGCAACAACTGGCTGAAATCCGAACCAAGCAGAAACAAGATGCCGAGACCGCACAAATCCGAAATTTCTGCACTCGAGGCTGGCCCTCTGACACGCCTAGTTCTGTCGTTCTCAAGCAGTATTGGGTCAATAGGCAACACTTCACCATTGTGGATGACCTCCTACTCTATGACGATCGTCTTGTCATCCCTCAGTCTATGCGTGACGACATCCTCAACCAACTGCATGTTGGTCATTTGGGAGTCACTAAGTGTGTCGCCAGCGCACAGAATTCCGTCTGGTGGCCCAACATCACGGCATGTATCACGAACAAAGTGTCCACGTGTGCAGTTTGTGCAAAAAGCAGACCGGAACGGAAAGAACCCCTCGTTCCATCCCCTTTTCCGGAACGTCCATGGTCACGTATTGGAGTTGACATCATGGAATTGAAAGGAAAAACCTACCTTGTAGCTGTCGACTACTACTCGAGGTGGGCTGAACTCAGACGTTTGGACAATCTATCCTGCGCACACGTCATCGACAAACTCAAGACCATTTTTGCATGCCACGGCATTCCCGATATTGTCGTGTCTGACAATGGCACCCAGTTCAGCGGCCGCCTCTTTAAAGCTTTCTCTACGTCCTACAAGTTCAACCACGTCACGTGCTCACCGAAGCACCCTCAGGGAAATGGAGAAGTTGAACGCGCTATACAAACTCTGAAGAATATCCTGAAGAAAAGTGAAGATCCTATCCTTGGTGTCCTAGCATATCGTACAGCGCCTCTGCAAAACGGTCTGTCACCGAGTCAACTCCTCATGGGAAGACAACTTCGTACATGTCTCCCCGTCCTGCAACAAAGACTCATGCCTCAGACCCCCATTCTCCGTGATTTACAGCAGAAGGAAGAGAGGAACAAAAGTGCTCAGAAGATGACCTATGACCGCAGACACAAAGCTCGGTCATTGCCTCCTCTAGAAAACGGCGTTTTTGGTATGGATTAGAGACCTTGACCGACCGGGGACCGTGACTAGACAGGTTCATCCACGATCCTACATCGTCCGTACCCGCCACGGCGACGTCCGACGTAACCGCGCAACACTCGTGCTCTTACCGAGCACTGTATCTCCTGGAGCATCCACCTTCTGCGATGGTCCATCGACCCACACTGCCATGAGTCCACAGCCTGGGCCGTCTTCTGTTCCCACTCCGCACGGCGCTTATAGGCTGACGACAGGCAGAAGGCAGTGATCGTTGTGACCTGTACCTTGTCTACTCCAGAATGATTAACTGACAACAACTGTGACAATAGACATTACAAATACGTGTAGCCCTATGTAGTTTTTGTGAACAATATCCTGACTAGTTTGCTAAATGCCTAATTCACTATTACCCATGATTAGACAGAGACTGAATGACTATCACTGTGGAATTCCTGTTTGACTGGCTATCATTTGCCAGACTCTTAGTTTATAGTTTTATTTACAGCACACCCTGACAGCACATCCAAACAAGCAAGGGAAAACTTGGGAGGGAGATGTAGGATAATACACATCACAGGCCTATGCATTCAGTCACTATAGCAATCACCACAACTCCATAACAACTAACGTTCACACATGCGCAGTTGGTTGAATAAACGCCATCTTAAATATCAACCTGTCTTGTTGGACTCTGTTGGTTTTATTTACGTGAAACCTACGCATCTTATATAACGGTTCTAATCCTCCCTCATATTTTCATTTTGCCTTCACGTTAATCAAGTTCATATGGAGAGAGTGCGTGGGAGGGAAATTTGCACCACTGCTCGTTTGGGAGCTGGTGAAGTAGATGTCAACACCTTGACCACCACCTTCAACTCAGCTGTGACAGACGCTGCCACTGAGAGCCTTGGCACCGCCCAAAGAGGAAACCGTGGATCACATCTGAACTTTTAAACCTGTGTGATAAACGAAGAGAGATGGAGAAAAAAAAACAACCTCACAGGGAGCTGATGCCTACCGACAAATCAACAATGAAATCCGAAAAGGCATGCGTGACAGCAAAAGAGATCAATGCCATGAAATAGAGACCAGTCTGAACAAGAACAACAGGAAGAAGGCCTACCAGACTGTGAAGCGGCTAACAAGTGTTAAACAGCCCAAAGTCTCCTCGATCCAAAGCAAGTCTGGCATATGCCTTACAGAAGAACAAGAAGTCTTGGATAGATGGACAGAGTACTGCTCTGAGCATTACAACCACACACCAAACGGAGAACCATCAGTTCTAGCATGTCCCCAGAACAGGGAAGAAGAAATCCTCTTAATTCTCCGAGAAGAATTTGAGGCAGAGGTGCTATCGCTAAAGAAGGGGATGTCAGCGGGAGTAGACAACATACACGCGGAATTGCTTCAAGCAGGAGGAGAGGTGAAGATTGACGCCCTCACCATTATCTGCAACAAAATCTGGCAGAGTTGCGAGTGTCCTACCCCATTGACCCAGTCGATTGTCATCACTCTTCCCAAAAAGGTTAACCTTCAGGAGTATGAAAATTACCTAACCATCTACTTCATCAGCCATCCCAGCAAGGTCCTCCTGAAAATAATACTCAACAGTTTGAAACCCCAAACTGAAGAAATCATAGCTGAAGAACAATCAGGATTCAGGGCAGGACGAAGTGCCACTGAACAGAGTTTCAACCTCAGAATAATCTGCGAGAAATATCTACAGCACCAAGATCTATATTACGTGTTTGTAGACTTCATGAAAGCGTTTGACCGAGTCTTGCATGCAGCTCTGTGGGCAAAACATGAGAGCGTACAACATCAGCCCTAAAATTATTGAAGTCATCACATGCCTGTATGACAAGGCTACCAGTGCAGTTCCTCACAACAGCGCCATCAGGAACTGGTTCAGAAAAACAATCGGTGTGCATCAAGGATGCCTACTCTCTCCAACACTCTTCAACATCTTCCTATAGCGCATCATGCCAGATGCCCTTGAAGATCACGAAGGCACAGTTAGCATAGGGGGGAAACCAATCTCCAACCTCCGTTTTGCGGATTAAATTGATGGATTGGCTGGAGATGAACAAAAAATTTAACAGAGGCTTGACACCACCTCCAAAGCCTATGGAAATAAGTGTAGAGAAGACCAAAATGATGACCAACAACACCAATGGCATCAACATGAACATCAAAGTTCAAGGCCAATCCATCGACACAGTGCATAGATTCAAATATTTAGGAGCCTTTTTATCAGACAATCGGACCGACAAGAATTCCTCTCCAGGATCGCACAAACAAGTACTGCTCTGACAAGGTTGAAGCCCATTTGGAAAGACAGGACCATAAGTCTACACTCCAAGGTAAAGGTGCTGCGCTCCTTTGTCATCGCCATCTTCTATACGCTTGCGAAACATGGACCATCACAGCAGATCTTCAACGAAGAATACAAAGCATGGAGATGAGGTGCTACAGAAGACTTCTGGGCATTTCCAATGCTAAGCACATCACCACTGCCCAAGTCCGACAGACCATCACAGAAGACATTGGACAACATGATGACATGCTCACAGTGGTGAAGAAACGGAAACTCCGATGGTATGGCCACGTCACAAGAGCATCAGGCCTTGCAAAAGCCATCCTGCAAGGCACGGTACACTGAGGTAGAAGAAGGGGGAGACAAAAAAAGAGGTGGGAGGACAACATTTGAGAATGGAGTGGCTTGACACTGAGCGAGGCCCGAGGGTTCCTGATCACAGAGAAAGATTGAATACGCTGCTTAAACGATTATCTGTAGTGCCCTAACGACCATCGAATTCCGGATTAGGATAAGATAGGATAGTTATACTGAACGTATTTCCGTACGTTAGTGAGCCGTTAACTATTTAATTGCTCACGAGGTACGAGGCAGCAGATGTTTCTATATGCTTTCGTGGACGAATAACATTACATTTATTTTCCACCTGCCCTAGTGCTACTGATTTACACCTGTACTGTAGCAGAACGTTTGTTAGCTTTATTTTAGTATTTGGGTGCCCGACCTTGACCCAGTCTTGTCGACAGATGGAGTCTTTATGTATGATAGCGATAACAGCTGTTTCCTCGTTGGTTTATATAAATATACGTAGTCGTTTTGGGTGTGGTGTCATGCGGTGCGAGGGAAGGGGTAGGGGAGGGAGAAAGAGAGAGCATATGTATTATTATTATCATCATCATCATCATCATCATCATCATCATCATCATCATCATCATCATCATCATTATCATCATCATCATCATCATCATCATCATCATCATCATCATCATCATCATCATCATCATCATCATCATTAATGTATTAATTAGTTATAGTCTAATTGTGAAGAACACTTTAAATAAATTGAATTGAATTGAGACTATGAATAAGGAGGGATAAGGGTTAGTTATGTTAGCATAGTTCCAAAACACACCATGGAAACATGACTAGTTCAGTCACGTTGTGATCATTGTGTGGATGTGGGACATGGATGATGGTGTTAAGTGCGACTGATGTGTTTTATTGCCACGTCCAGTTACAATGTTAGTTCTTACCAAAAGTAATAGTTTTTATTGCACCCGTTTCTTCAACCCTAAAGGTACCACAGAAAATTTCGATCTCATTAATTATCTGTGCAATACATCTGACGCATCCTTGAAGAGAGCCCTGGGTACGCTTATAATAATGCAATCACAGTGAGGCAGATGCATTTCCGTAATCTTCATCGTCGTCGTTGCGCGTCATCTTACTCCTCCTCCTCCTCCTCCTCCTCATCATCATCATCGTCGTCGTCATCATCGTCATCGTCATCATCGTCATCGTCATCATCGTCATCGTCATCATCGTCATCGTAGGACGGGACGCATTGTTGCAAACTTGGGCTGTAGCATGCGCGCGCGAGCAATTTGTCATCGTTTGTTTGACCTTTGACCTATGATTTTCGGTACGGAACGACTTTAAATGCAGATTATCAGTAAAAAAAAAAAAAAAAAACTTCAGCGTGCGTGCTAAAAGGTCTTTACAGACCTCATATACTCTGTATAAAGAAGGAGACTGATGGCGAGCGATTCGTTCGGTAATTGCGCAAGATGGATCAGCGCTTAATGGTCGTTGTTGCCGGCCTTGTTAATGACAGTGCTATGCGTCTGCGGCAGGTACTGACAGATAAATCGTTTGTTGCATTACCACTGCTATTTCAACACTACTATTACTAGCATTAGTTCACAGAGAGGCTATTCTGCTGCTATTAATAGCATGGGCAGTAAGTATATCAGGACAAAAGATGACAGACAAGTCAGCGTAGTGTATTGTCAGGGTCTTGCAGTTCGCGACGATCACCCACTGCAGAATAAGACGGAACACAATCATGTTACCCGTACGTGAGCAAGATTTAAGGTATGTCTTTATCGCAGTGATGGTTTACATTGGCGACGGAAGACATAAATAAATAAATAAATAAATGTAATACATTAATTATACACGGAATACATTCGTTGTAGGATAAATATGTGGCTGTAAAAGTCAAGACATTCATTGGGATTATCCTTAATGCCCTGATAGCTAGTGTCACTGACGTTGTGATAACTCCAGTCTGCCGTTAAAGCGTCGGGTTTCTATGCAAAAGCAATAAAGCGTACTCGGAGTCAAGAATTCAGGAGTGTCAATGTCTATTGCATTCAACGCAATGTCGGACCTTGTAAATTCTTGGATTATTTATTTTTTGCCATACAACCTGCTTAGATTGAGGAACTAGTCTATGCTATACGATTCAGTATAAATGATGACGACGGGGGTTCCCCTACCGCCGTAGCTCAGAGCGTTCGCCTGGCACACCGAAGAACCCAGGTTCGAATTTTAGCAGTGTGATTGCTCTGATGGTTCAGTGTTGATTTAGATCCTTACCCCCATCTTCCCTGGGATGGCTATCTCCGTCTGCCATTTCGCCAATGGTGGGTGTAGACGTTAAACTTCAATGTTCATTTCATGAATGTCGATAATGATACAAAACAAAATTTAGCGAATAATGGAAGGAACTGATAATGCTGTCTCCGATCCCCTTCAATCATGCCCATTCTTAACTATAGATTGTTTATCAGTTTATAGTCCCCTCTCTTCCCATAAGGATTTTCAGAGAGGAGACTCTTGAAACTATAGATATATAGATACATACATATATATACGTATAAGGACTATGATCGTCTTAACAAAAACTGTGAATTGCTTACAATATAGCTGACGACAATAAGGGGAGGTTAGTTAGAACTAAAAATGTGCTGGTGGGAGTTTGGGGGTTATCGTTGGGGATGGGTGGGGGAAGGGGATGAAGAGAAGGATGAAAGATTCGTTTAGAGAAATAACTAAATAAATAAATAAATAAATAAATAAATAAATATGTGTATAAGAGGGATGAGATGATTACATTACATGGTTATTGCTTTAGGTCCAGCGGACTCTTCCGAGCCAAATCAGGACCAGATGAGATGATTACCTGGAAGTCGCGGTGAAATGAAATAATGATCTACGTGTCACAATCAAATAATCGGCAGCTTATTTGTTATGTAGCACACCATGAGATGATTACATTACATGGTTATTGCTTTAGGTCCAGCGGACTCTTCCGAGCCAAATCAGGACCAGATGAGATGATTACCTGGAAGTCGCGGTGAAATGAAATAATGATCTACGTGTCACAATCAAATAATCGGCAGCTTATTTGTTATGTAGCACACCACAGCACAGCCTTAATAACGGCCTGTAGATCATTTTAAGATGGGTAATTGCACGAGGGTTGCATAGACCCATATTTACGCATGTCTGGTTTAGTGTAAAGGCTTGATTATGACGCTTTACATGTGTCTAGCTTAAACTGAAGGAGTTAGTTATGGTATGATGTTGATGCTATTTCATTATTATTAGTTCACCACCACAACCTGAAGAATCCGTAGACAAATAGGGCGGCGTGTTTCTAGCTCTCGAGCTGCATAAGCGCTTTATAAGAGTCAGAACGTTTATATAACTAAATATATTTAACCAATATTGCGATGGATATCTAGCTGCGAATGGGATTGTAAGTGCATAAACTACACTACATGCACGCGCGGCTTAGGTAGTGGAGAGGCTTGATTATGACGTCTTTCGCGTGTCAAGCTTAACCTGTAGAAATGAGGTATTGTATGGTGTCTAGGCTGGTTGTCCTCATGGCTAATATTACGTATGCTGATGCTGACAAATCCTGCTACAAATCACATGTGGCACTATGACAGTTTCTTAAAGTAGGATCACGTGGTTGCTTCAAGCGGGATTATATGCTTCAGTGAAGGAGGATCAAGTCGTGACAACAGCTAATGCACTGGCATTTGAAACTTGGTGTGTAATGTTACGTCATAGGCTAAAGCAAACGCCTTTTTTTTTTATTGACGTATAAAATTAGCTTGGCATCGGTGCCTCGCGTTAGTGTGTGTGTGTGTGGGGGGGGGGGGGGGGGTTGGGAGAGGGGTTAGGGGTGTGTGTGTGTGCGTGTGTGTGTTTCTTTTTTTTTAGCCTGTCTGATTGACTGCCTTCCTCTTTCTCTGTCTCACTCCCTCTCCTCTGTCTCTGTCTCTCTGTCTCTCTGTCTCTCTGTCTCTCTCTCTCTCTCTCTCTCTCTCTCTCTCTCTCTCTCTCTCTCATTCCTACCCCACTTATCAGTTTTCTTTCTTCTTTACTTTTTTGTAGCCTTACGTTTCCTTGGCTGTCTAAGCCAAAATGAGTGTGTTTGTTAAGCATACATTAATATTTGTTCTAATATGTATTTCATCATTTAAAGCAGTTTGCATGCATTGAGTCTCTATCACTTTCTGAGTAGCCATGATAATTTTTGCTACCTGTTGGTGTTCAAAACCCAGATTATTTCCTGGGAATAAACATACCAACTGGATCCTCTCACCGGTCAAATACCAGGATGTTTTATTTATTTAAAAAAAAAAGAAGTTTATACACTCGGACGAGGATCTTAATAGCTTAGATCAAGGCCTGTTGAGACAACAAGCACTTCAAATACCCAAAGCACTAACGCGTACCGATAAAGACGTCCATTATAATAACTTTATGCACGTTCGGGGCCAAATGTAGCAACTTACAATTTCAATGTGCGAAGGTAGTCTTTCCGTTTTAAGGGACCCAGGCTGGCGGTGTTGGACTGAAACGTTACGTTACGTTGGCAGATTAACGTCCCCGGACGCATAGCGTATAGGGGACTTTGGACTGAAACGTGTGATTGACGAGACTTTATTGGCGGTTTGTCCGAGCTGATATCGGTGTTTTGGCGGCTGTATGTTGCTGCCCTAGCTGAAAGCAAGTGGATGAAACAGGCGTTGTTGGCACCGTTCTGGTAAAACATTCTAACACAACACCTTTCAACCTTTGGTCACCGACACTGCTGTTCACGGCGCACGGTTTGATCGGTTGGCGCCGTACTCGGTGATCGGTCTCGTTGTCGTACTAAGTACGTCACTTTTACGTTTTTCTCACCAAACCTCGCAAAACTGTGTAATGTACTTATATACTTTTAAAAAAAAATCTTCAAACTTGTATGCTTTGAATTCCGCACGGTACAAATAATTATTTAAAATTGCCCACAATAATCTCGTCTCAAAACCTAGCTGTATATTGAATAAGCCTATATTTATCACTGGCATTGCCCAAACTAACTGCCTCTCTCTCCCTCTCTTTTATAGAACTAATCAGTATGCTATAGTTGTCACCACCACCACGGGTTTGGACGAACTGACACCATGTTTTGAGAATAAAACACTTCCTTGCGCCTGTTTTGGTTTGTAATGCTGCCTTGCCGATATGATTAAAGTAGAGCGAAACAAAAGAATGAACATGAACTTTAAGTATTCTCATTTTTTTCGGTAAAATGTTCAGTAGTTGCAATGTACGCGTTACGATCATTTATTTTATTTGTATTTTATTTTTGACACTTTATTGTCCCTTTTTATCGGGGAATACTGAGCCGCCTCTACTTGGGAAGGGGTAATCGCAGCCTGTGGCACGCACAAACCCAACTTACCTATTAGTTGTGTTTACTGAAATAATAACTCAGGAGATGAGATATACTGTGTGTAGTATTTTTTTCTTATATCCCCGACTGTTATACACATTTATCGGACAACTGTGTTCATTTCGGCCTATATGGAAATATGGGGTGTCAATGGGTAGTATGGACCAAGATCTTTGAGTTGAGAGCAAGGCGACTCAGTACCAAACAGCAAATCAGTACCAAACATTGTACCTTGAATTGGTGGCTTTGGGCTTTATAGTACTGCCACAACGTAATAATAATATTATAGTCGTAGTAATGTAGTATTGTATCAGGGTGTGTGTGTGTGTACCGTACTGTATCGATATATATAGTTAATCCTTGTTGATGTAGGCAGTCACCAAATGCCTGCTGTAGGCTGAAGAGCACTGTTCTTTCCGTCGCTAAGCTGACCCTTATCGGATCGTTCCAAATTGAACATGTAACTGGCAGCACCTTTGTATGACTATTTCGTTGGTAGTCTGAACTCCATTCAATAATAAAAACTTCAAAGTTCAAATTATTATATGTACAAAAAGCTCCTCGCGAAAGTCTCGAGCAAGCGTAGTTTTTAAAGAATGATAAAACAAAATTAAAGTAAGTTTCCTTTATTAGATCGTTCTGAACTAGACGTGTCACTAACAATACCTTAATATCCGAACATCGAATCAGAAGGAAAAAAAAGGTGGGAAATGGTCGCGGGTTGGTGGGAAGGGGAAGGGGAGAGGTGAGTGTCTTTTTGTTAAAAGACTTCAGAAATCCGATCTCGTCTAGTCTTTGTAAGCAATTTCAAATAAAACCTTTTTGGCTGTTTAATTCTTCTCTATATTAGATCGTTGGGAAGTGGACATGTTAGTCGCGAGCAATATATTTTTTTTTCAACTTTAAAATCTCGAACAAACGTTATCACCTTATGACCGATTTCTGGGTGTTACTTTGACGTACACGGTAATACAAATAAAAGTCCGTTGATAGGATCGTATAGTAACAACATAATAGTGCTGTAGTTTTTACTGACTGTGCCAGTACAGAGTTGAAGTCGGAAGCCGGCGTTTGATTGGTTAGTATGTTTTAGGTTAAGGGTTAGGGTTTGGGTTAGGGAAAGGGTTAGAAATAGCTTCAAAAATTGGAAAATGTCAAAATAATGTCAAAATTGGTTTTCATGTCTTTACTTCTCGTCGTCTGCATCGACAGCAAACTAGGCCGCCATTGTCGTAGCGCAGAGGTCAATGGCATGACGTTACCTAATAAAAATACTGACCAATCAACAGCCGGCTTCCGACTACGGCCATCGGCATGTCCAGTACAGTGAATTGAACGCGTTTAGAGGCACGCTGAAATGTTCGAGCGAACGATGGAGCATTGAAGTGTAACATCTGCACCCACCATTGGCGATATTTGGCAGATGGGGATAACCACCAAAGAAGACGGGATAGAGATCTAAATCTACATGTATGATGCTGATGTCCATTTATAACGCGCGTGCCTCCATCCATTGTCGAATGCTCAGTGTGCGATAAGGAGAAAACAAAAAAACAACAACAACAAAGGCAAACAAACAACAGGAAAGATAAAATTCGGTGTGGGGGTGTGGGGGACACGACACTGAACCACGGGAGCAATCACACTGCTAATTTGGACAGTGAAAAATGGTCACTTTTATCTTGGCAACCACGGGATTTGAACCTAGGTCATCGGTGTGCCAGGTGAATATCTACCACTAAACTACGTCGGTGGGTCCCGTAATGTTCACCCAATTGCCATACACTAAGCGACAAACACACAGAAAGCCCGTTACTTCTATTCTAGCAGACGAGAAGGGAATTCAGTTAGTGTGATTAGTGGTGCAATGAATCATTGAAGGACCTCTTAGTCCTAACATCTTAACGGGCCATTCACTAGATGACCAGTCCTCCCCTCATTACCTCTGCTCCCCCTCATTTATTCATTCATTCATTCATTCATTAAGTAGATTAACGTCCCCGGACACATAAGCGTATAGGGGACTTGCTCCCCCTCCCAATGTTTATTGGACTTGTTGGCACTAGTTGTCTGAAATGTGTAGGTGTGTAATGTGTTATAGAAACAACAATACATGTGTGTGTTTTATATTTTATTTTTATTTCAATACACAATTAAGGTTATTGTATTGTATTGTATTGTATTGTATTGTATTGTATTGTGTCGTATTGTAATGATTGGAATGTTTACGAATAGTGATAGTGTTTATTGAACTATTTTGTTTCGTAGTGTATATTGAATTATGGTGTTTGTAATAATAATGAACAGCCTAAATCTAGACAGACTCTTGTCAGCGCGGCATACATGTAGAGGTGAGTATGGAGTTCTGAAGCATACTTAGCTTGCTGTGCTTCTGACAAGATGCGGCTATTTTCGGACTAGTTAAGCTCCGCTGTTTTTTGTCTGGCTGTCTTTGATGTGTCCGCTTGAAACGTTTGGCACAGCGTGCGGACAAACACTTGGTCAGGTGTTAAAGCTTTTCCGTCGCATTTGCGCCTATACTATCTTGGTTTTTTTTTTGTCTCTCCTTTTTACTTTTTTCTCCTCCACCACAACTTCACCACCACTCTTTGTATGAAAGCCTTTCTCGTTCGGTGACACAACGTTAAGGGCTGCTTCTCGAGCTTAAGAGAGGTGTTTTGAGAGATGTGTCTGTCAAGGACCGTTTCTCCCACTCTCCCTCACCCACCCATCCTAATAACGTACATATCTGACGATGACCGGTGGTTTCTGTACTAACGCAGTGTTTGAGTTTGTCTAACGACGGCTGAACAAACATTGAAGTGGACCGTGTATACCCGCAGTTGGCGATATGAAAAGGCGGGAATGATACCATATTCAAGAGGAGGGATTAATGACCCGAATCAATACTGAACCACCAGAGCAAACATAGGGCTAAGATGGATAATAAAAAAATTCCCCCCCCCCACCCTTTTTTTTATTTTTAAAATCTTGACCTCCCTGGGGTTCGAACCTGGGTCATCGGTGTGCCAGGCAAAGGCTGTACCACTGAGCTACGGCATTGGCTCAGTTGACAGCTGCCTGTTGTTATTTGAATAATGTATGACCGTTGCATGTCTAGTAGAGAGCGCTAGGATGTATGCCCGATGCCAGCTATTGGAGTGTTTGTTGATGTAAGCGTCCTTACACTGACCGAAATGTCAGAATATCTCAAACTGGCGAAGCTTTAGACTCTCACAACGTTTCGAAATGTCGTAAATTGTCTGAAGTTTTAACATTTCACAAAACTGCCAAAAAGCTTTTTTTTACGCTTGATTGAGTTTTGATTCAATTTCCCAAAGGTACATCAGCATTCTTAAAAGTTTCTCTTAAGTGTGAAAAAGTCAAAAAGTGTTGCAAAGGTTTATGTACTTTTATTAACCACGTGTGAAAAGCGTGGCGGTTTTAACAAAGTGAAATGTCGATGTAGAGTTTGGGTATGTCGCAAATGCTGCTCATCCGCTTTCTTTTTTTAATAATTTATTTATCAAGTAGTTTAAGTTGCTGCAGAAAATCTTCAACTTTACAAACATTAGCTCAGCCCAAAACCTTACTATAGGTTGGGACCCATCGGGTGACATTTAAACACCAGTTGTTCTCTTTTCACACTTAAAAGTTGTACTTTAAAGTTGAATCGTTTAATAATATATTTATATTAAAGGTTTTGAATGATAGCATAGTGGTAAGCCTTCGGGCTTGTATTGTTCTACAAGTATTTTGAACCATCCGATTTATATTATATATGGATTACCAGTATGCTAGGCGAACGCTCTATCGCTGAGCTATTTGTATGCTTTGTGGTCCTGAAATTATTAGCCTTTTTTGTCAAAGTTCAGATTTTACGGGAGGGTCTAAAATCATTGTGGACTATTTTTGCACCATTTTCATTAATATAAAAAGGTGCTATTTGAGTGCGAGATGTGTTTGGCTGCCCTACAGTGTGAGCCCTCCCTCTAGCTCTGGTCAAGTGGGCAACTAATTCACGTGAAGTGGGACTTGAACTTGGCTAGGAGAGTTCGTTGAACATCTTATTGTCAACGCCAACAAAATTTGTAACAATCGCTTTATGACGCGTTTTGCTTATATTGAAGATTTGGCCACTGTTAGATCTTCTTTGCTCACCGCCCATTCTTCTCAGCGCCGCACGCCATTCATCCCCTACCCACCTCCATTTGCCCTCGCCCCTTCGCCAACTAACAGCACGTGATATTGCTAAGCATTTTAGGATGCATGGGAATTCCAATAAATGCTCGGTAGATATCGAGTCACGTTGCATTCATATTATTCTTGTGACGCCTGTATTTATATTTCAACCGAGGTCTGTTCCAGGGCATCTACAAATTTGATTTGCGGGAAGCGTAGTACACACCGTCATCCTCTTCGTCGTCATGGTCGTCATCATCGTCGTCATCGTCATCGAAGAAATTATGATTTTTGAAATGTTAATCCTAATGCACGAATAACATTTTTTTTTGTCTTACGTCTTATGATAGTGAGAACAGACATCGTCGTCATCTTCATTTCGTGGTCGTTACTTCTATGGATGTTTTCGAACATAGTCATTGACGTAATTCGTCACCATTGTCGCCGTCTTTTATATTGTTACCAAAAGCAGCAGCAACAACAGTACCACCACAACCACCACTACCATCACCTCAATAACCACCACTACCAACAGCACGACTTATGACATCGTCTGTGTTGCTTTCACTTCACTTTCACTGACCACAGCATATTTCACACAGTCCAGTACTTTCTCCACGCGGCTTGTCCCTGACCCATACATGTAGGCCTACGCTCTGATTGATTATTGAAGAGATTACTGAGCGGTATTTTAAAAGGTGCGAATTAATTAAGGTGAGCAGGGGGAAAAGTATCTGCTACAGGTGAAAAAAGTTACAACTGCTTGGTGGAAAGATCAAACATAGAAGGATAAGCACTCGTAAGCGCGCAGATTGTACGAACAACATAATAGGTTTTCATTTCGCCAGTATTACACTAACGTGAGGGATTCGTTTCCCAAAGTCTCTCAGAATTTTAATTCTATCTTTGAGCTAAATCTGTTAATCGGTATGCGCTCGTTGCGCAAGGTTAAGCTATTTGTACACGATCTTGCTGTAGTAAGTGAGCAAGTTACTTGCTGACTATTACAACAAGACCTTGGAGTTACGGAGATTGACAATTTCGCCTCTCGCCAGGATTTATTTGTAAGTTGTTGGCAATTGGGTGGGTGGAGGTGGGCAGTTTGGTCACACAACTTCTGCACCTAACGTGTACTATAGTTCACTTTTCAATCTGAGTATGCATTTTATATGCACGTGTTTTGTTAATATTTTATAATGATATTCATATTCTATTTTGTTTTGTTTTGTTTTTTTAAACGGAGGTTCAATAAATTACGTCTCCATGCATGGGACGCCTTTATGGTAAATTGACCGGCTGGTAGAGTGCCTTCAGTGTTACCATTAAGGTGGTTTTAGCAGATCTTTTGAACAGATAAGAGGTGAGCCCTCTTTCAACCCTGTTGTGGTCCTGATTCGGCTCTTTGCAGTCCGCTGGGCCCTGTAAACAATGACTAACTCACTCACTCACAGGGTAATGGCTCAATGCTGAGTTGTTGTACTAGTAAAGGATTATTGAAGGAAGCCGCACTGTACATGCTATGTAGCATGACTGTTATCATAATACACATGTTGGTGGGGAATGGAGGGAGTATTATACAATACCATGCAATACAGGTGTATTTACCGCGTAATTGCTCATATTAATATGATTATAGTTGTATTATATTGCATCATCAACCCGCTCTCCTCCGTTCTCCACAAACTTGTGTACTATAATTTATAAAGGGACAACCTATTTACAACGCCAAGAAGCACTACAACAAGAACGTTGATCAGTGCTGAGCAGTTCATGATGGCTGATGGACGTAGGAAGCATTCTTTATTGAGACTACCGAAGTGTCCGTCATGTTCATTTGATGGTTTGCAGATTAAGAGGTGATTAATGCTAAGCCTCAAACGTGTTGATCCTTCGTCATTACGCACCTTAGGACAACGGGGACGGTGTCAGCAAAAGCAATCAACGAGTAACGGGGATTAGGGATAATTATAGCAGGTAGGACTAAGAATAGTACTTTGTCTGACTGCCGTGGTGGTAGTGGTCATTATTATGGGTACATGGTCATTCCTTTTACGAGCGCCTGCAGCTGAGTTACGTACGTCGGTCACGTCGTAATATGGACAAGAGTTGTGTGTGGATTTCATGTAGCATATTATGTATGCTTCTCCAGCTCCTCTCACCCTCTCCCCGTTACCTTCACCTCGCCCCATCATCTCTCTCCCCTTCCCTCCCCATCTTGTGTTTTTGTATATGTGTTTGTCGTCAATTGTGTCTATTATGTTTTTTTGCCAGCGGCGACCATGATCTTCGTGGATTAGGCGGCTCTACAAGACTCCACTTCATCATCATCATCATCATCATCATCATCATCATCATCATCATCATCATCATCATCATCATCATCATCATCATCATCCCCTAATTCGCCACAGTCAGATTGTGCTCGGCTATCACTGAAGCCGTCAGTCAGGCTAACTTAACAGGATTAGCCTTGATCTATGATAAGTGCAGCTACACTTCCTTGAACGCGTAGATCTTTCATCCCAGATGGACGATTAGACTCAACAGTATTAGTTTGCCGGGAGGTGACAATCGTAGGTTGTTGATTGCATTTTTGTCCCAAGCCCTGGTTTTCGCTGATGCAGCAACATTTTCTGTGCAAGTTGGGGACACAAGCTTAGATTCAGATTTATCAGACGTTTTTCATTGATAATTCTTATAAGCTGAAGGATTCCACCCTCCCCCACCCCTCCACACCCCTAATTGAAGGTGTTCGACAATGCTCTACTTTACTTAGTAATGTCAAACCTCGTGAAAAATCACATGTTTTGCTTTGATTCTGCTTTACATATGACATCATAGTTTAGGTTTAATTTTGCCAGTAGAGATTATTAAGACGCCGTGACCTACATTTAAAAAAAAAGAAAAAAAATCAAACTAAATGATGATATTGAAGCAGAGGCATTAATGGAATCCTTAGTCAACGTTGGCAATTTTAACATTTAAAATATTTTACATTTTACTGTTTTAATTAACTTGTATATAACTAATTGTCAACATGCTGATTGTTACCTCTCAACGAAGAAGAAGAAGAAGAAGAAGGAGAAGAAGAAGGAGAAGGAGGAGGAGGAGGAGGGCGACGAAGCTTGAAGAAGAAGAAAATCATTTTAGTATAATTTTCTTTCTGAATTTTGAATGTGTTTTCCCAGGTCATTTAAACGACCACATATAAAATGATACCAATGGTTTCAGCGGTGGCATTGTTTGCTCATTCTTCCACGCTCATCCCTACCCTCCACGTTGTACAAGATTCTGTGCGCTCTCTTCTGAAGGTGCTCATCGACTTGCGTAATATTTGCCATTTGCACACCTGCGTCATTTGTGGAAAACCTTAGCATTCTTTATATAGGTCAGTCTCAAAATCAAATATAAGTTTAAAGATAAGTTTTTTTGAGGCCACTGGACCACGGTGTTTGGTATTGATGCCACAAAAACTTGCGTGAATTTTTTTCTTACGAAGATTATAACGATTAAATTTATTTATTTATTTTTTTAAATGAGTTAAAGTTATGTCGAAATCAGATTTTAACTTCTTGTTCAAGATAACACCTGAAAAGTGACACCTGTGTTTTACCTGTGCTACACCTGTTTGTTTCACAGTGGAGAAAATCCTATTTCACGGGGCTGCAGGTCTAAAGTGTGTTTTATACGGAAATCCCTCTTAGCCTCCGCACCTTTTCCGGCCAGCTGAATCCTTGAGTTGTCACTCGGTAAGGTTGTAAGCAGGTCTTTGACTTTGGCATTGTTATATTTAAAGGTTACTCCGACACCTAGTCTACTATACTTTCAAAAGTGTCATTTTATAATAATATTTTATACGTTCTGAAGGAACAAAAGGAAAAGTACGAGGATGAATAGATGTGTAGAAGTGGAAGGAAAGAGAGAGAAATGTGTGTGTGTTAAGAGGAAGAAGAAATTGAATGAAAGAAAGAGAATGAGGGGGAAGGTGAAGAAGGAAAGACTAAGAGAGATAAAGAAGAGAAGAAGAAGAAGAACAGCAACAGCAGCACCAACAACAATAACCGTAGGAGGAGGGATTAATAATATATTTTATTAACATGTACTAAAACCAAAGGTCATTCGAATCGAAAAACAAAAAGAGGATGCGGAGGAGGCGAAGAAGAACAAGAAACGGCATTAATCCAGAGCTGTAGGTGTTGTATACATTTTCCCTTTTTACGCAAGCAACATGAGTCATGCTTTTAAACAATTTATAAAAAAAATTAACACTTTAAAAATAAGTAGTAACTGTTTTTTTAGAAACTTTTTTTTTTGTTTGGTGCAGAAAGGTGTACAGTATTAGAAACAGTACAGCGTTATTGTGTGCGTTGTATTGTATTTGAAGTGTTTCGGCACAGCGTGAAACATGTGTTTCAAACAAACATCACCCACGAGCCGGTTTTTTTTCTTCTGTCTCATACAACTACAAATTAACTTTTTTTTTTTAAAAGGAGATAATGTGTGGTTATTTTTTTGACAAGATATCCTGTAGACTCCCACTGCGGCGGTGTACGAGTTTTTTTTTTTTGTCACAAGTATAGGTTTGGTGTTCGCGATCATTATGTAGTGAGCATAATACTGCATTGTATCCGCTTTTAAAGCCTCTCCTTTTCTTTACCTTAACACAAGTTTTAAAATGTTCATTCTAGCCTTTGAATGCAAAACTCTGGCCTAGCCTTTGATTACAAACTTTGGCCTGATAGGTAGACAACAGGAAGACCTTAAATGCTTTGGATCCGCTTCTAAATTTCCTGGCCTTTATTTTAAACAGGTTACGATATATCCATCATTAGCTTTTAAAATCTGTTAAGTAAAAATAGTGTTTTGTTTTTTTTAAAGGGGCAGCTTTTTTGTGTTTGGGGAGCGGGCGGGCGGGGGTGAGGGGGGTAGGGGAAGAAGGAGGAAGGAATACAAGATCAAAGTAGCGGGAATTAGCTTTCGAATAAGACGTTTTCTCAGAATTGTAAACATGTTAGGATGTCCATCCTTAACTTTTGAAAGGATCAAAATGGCGGGAACTAGCTTTCGAGTAAGCCGCTTCTCAGAATGTGTACTAAGTAAATCGCAAGTGACTCAGCTTATCAGCATGACGAGAGCAATATAAGTTTACTCGGTGCGAGCGTTGTGGCCGAGTGGTCAAAGGCGGGACTAACTTGCCTTGTCCACAGGCCGGAAACCAAAGGTGCCTGACGGGTGTGGAATCGATCCAGCATCGGGGCGTTATGTTTCTCCCAATATTATTTACTGTCTCGGGGTGTTTTCTCGGTTTTATTTCCCGGATACTCCGATTTGCTCCCCCAGCAAAATTTCAAAAACACAACTAATATTAGGTAGGTTGGGTGTGGATGCGCCACAGCCTGCGACTATGCCTTCCCCAGCTAGGGGAGGCGACCCAGAATTTTGGGATAAAGAGGGACAACAAAATGTTAAAAATCAAAATCAAATCAAATATTTCACTCGTTGATATGTTTTTTGTCTTTAGCTGTGCATTAAAATTAACATTGACATTATTGTTCGTAAACATGAGAAGGTAGATATGTATTGCCTAGATCCGTTTAGTGGTATGGGTGGAAACTTTGTCATAGCGATTCCCTCAGTTATTGATGTTATGGACATATTTTATTTTCTGTGCAGTCGGCTAAACAGGTTTTTAGTCCAAACATATATGATAAACGCTAAAAACGGATGTCAAATGATATCGCCTACTATTATGGATGTTTAAGCATTGTTTCGTTAAACGCTAAAAACGGATGTCAAATGAATTGTAAACATGTTAGGATATCCATCCTTAACTTTTGAAACTTGAATTTTAAAAAAAGACGTTGTGTCGGCATTACCTTTCTACCACTAGGCCTACCCATCAACGATCGACAGTGCTAGAAATGCCCATTACAGTCACAGTATCCCCTCCCCCTCCCCCGCTGATGTAAACTCCCCCAGTGACTGTGAAGAGACAAAGTTTTCATGTGGTACTTGCGATAGAACAGTCACATGGGAGGAGAGAGGAGTAAAGTGTGCTACTTGTGGACAATGGTTTCATCTAGCATGTCAGAGCCTCCTTGATACAACTGAAGAATATGAAAGACTAGGCCACAGTGATGTAGTCTGGACATGTGTGATATGATATGCCACAATGCAAATTTTAGTACCATAGCATTTGATCTCTTTGGCCTCCACAGCCCAACTCAACAAAACGATTATTTTTTCGCCTTAAACTCATTTACCTAATCAATGCCTAAATCAGAGGACTTCTACCCATATCACTTCCCCACCCCAACGTGAGCATCCCGACAAAATAAGTCCTTCGACCGACCATAACGTTTCGTAATCATCAACTTCCAATCCATCACTGGCAAAAAAAGCTGAGACCAGAAACATGATTGACAGCACCAAGCCAAACATCATCATTGGCACGGAATCACACCTGACCCGTCAATCCTCAGCAGCGAAATCCTGCCGCCCAACTACAACGTCTTTCGGGGAGATAGAAACATGAGCGGAGTAGGAGTACTTGTCGCAGTTGCTAATCAACTACCCTGCCATGATGTACCAGAGCTACGTGTACCATGCTGCGAGCTGATCTGGATGAAATTTAAACTGAAAGACTGACGCCAACTCCTCGTTACCGCCTACCACAGACCGGACGTGAGTCACGAACCGAGTCTCCTACAGTTTGTCAATTCTACACAGCGCGCAGTGGCCACAAATGCGGCGCTAGTCATTAGTGGTGACTTTAACTTTCTGAAGATTGATTGGACCACTAAAACGCTAAAGTCTACGTCCTCCTATCCAGTACTACACCGACATTTCATAGATTTCACAAAGACCTTGGGCTTGAACAAGTCGTCACATTTCCCACCCGCGGTGACAACACCTTGGAGTTGTCTCCAACAAACTACCCATCTCTAGTGTGGGCCAAGAGTAGAAGGTCTCCCTGGCCTATCAGACCACGATATCGTCTACCTAGAACTTGACACCAACCCAGTACGACAACGTCAAGTCCCCCGCCTGGTTTCCCAGTATGACTGGGAATCTCTCTGCCTCGCGGCCACCAACCTTTCGGATTCCATCGTATCTTCATTTGATGACAACAGCAACACACTACTGTCTCTTCTCGTCCGCTGTCCAACCCTGGAAGAGTTTACATCCCGAATATAATCCCCCCTCCCCGTCCCCAACCCCCTCCCAAACCAGCCCTCACTCTCCCATCACCCATACCTCCCTCCCTCCCTCCCACCCTTAAAACTGATCACTCGGGCAGCACCCTACACTCGCCTGTATTCTCTTAAGCGGAAAACCCCTGTGTGTCTACATAATCTTCAGAAAGCTAAGGCGGTAGTCAAGAAGAAGAAAAAGATGGATTAGTCGCCGGTTTCCTATGCCGAAGGTCGCGGGTTCTTCTTCTTCTTCTTCTGCGTTCCTCAAAATGGGGCCTCAGATGTCCAGGTTTGTCAAGGTCGCGGGTTCGTTTCCCGCAAGGGGCGAACGTACGAGACTATTGAGACGATGGTTTTCTCCGGGCACTCCGGTTTCCTCCCTCCCTTCAATAATGGTACTGTACGTAGTCAGTATAAAATTTCAGTAATAAAATAAATAAAAATAAAATAAATAGAAGAAGAGGAGGAGGAGGAGGAAGAGAGAGCGAGAGTGAGCGAGTGAATGTGTGTGTGTGTGTGTGTGTGTGCGTGGGTGGGTGGATGTGAGTGTGTGTGTGGACATGAGTATGTAGTTGAATGTCGACTGAAATCTTGTCAAATTACGTTCAAATATTTCTTGAATTTTCCCAAAGGACCGTCTGTAGTGTACTTTTAGGTATTTAACAGGTATTAGGTTAGTTGCCTATGGTAATGGTAAAGAAACTTAAAACTGTAAACGATTGTCCCGTTTATTAACAGTAGAGGCAGTTGGCTAATTGATACTGGTAAAGTCTTTGTTATTTAACGACAGTATATCAACTGATATGACTGACGATAAGGCTGATAGTGTTACACAACTAATACAAGAACTACTAAAATGAAGCAGCTGTGCGAATTAATTTTCCGACTTCAGCTGAAGCCCGTGTGCTAATCGTACTATCTGTACGATGTGACGAGGGCTTGCGCTGTGATTCAAGACGTGTTTCAACCAAAGAGCTCTTCAACACCCCTCCAAGCTTCCGCGCCGCTTTTACGTGATTAAAAATACCGCGTCAGATTTCTTATGTATGAATAGGTCAGAGTTACTTATAGCTACCCAATAGTGCAATACGGTTAACTTGACGCCAATGATGTGCTATTTATCCAGGCTATCCCTACTCCTACGTATAGCAGATAATAGTATAGTGTTACACTCAGTTTGATGATGATGTTTTCTATCAGTATCTGATTCAGCCCCGATGCTTGAATTCCTGATAGTTGTGTAACTCAGATTCGTTTATTCACACAGCCCGTCCAAACAGCATACAATTCACAAAGTCGACGTATGAAGTTTTCCACTTTTATTCAGCACACATCAACAACTGCATACAATTCTCAATTCAACTCAACAACTTTCACAGCAACTTTCCAAATCACTATCAACAACTTTACTCTCTCAACAATAACTCGGCACACGATTAAATAACCTCTCTCTCTTCTGGAACGATTTGGTACGTGGTAGAAATGACGCACTGCCACCAATCGAACTAAAGATCGTCATCACTGGCTTACGTCATTACACATTTCTTCTCCTTCCGGATCGTTCCTTCAAATTTCTACAATTATCCCGAATCTTCGATCGATAGTAAATAAGCCGATCCAGAAGATTCTACAACAATATCGACTAACGGAAATTATCAACGTTATACAAAGCCTTTCCTAACAACAATGCAAACTCAAATCAAAGGTAAATAAACTCTATTATTGAATACTTTGCAAATCGAAACGATTAGATCTATCGTACACGCTTCCGACATACTTTCGTTCACGTTTCAACGTAACATATAGATTCCGGAAAAAAATCATGTCTTTTACACAGTCAGCAGTTAAGGAAAAGTCTGGTGCCATTATGTCTAAACATTATTGGCTTTCAGTGCTAATTTATTCAGCGGTTTGAAGGAGGCGACCATTGACATGTTTGTGTGACGACGTGCCCCGTGCACTAAGCTCAACACACTATGTCAAGATTACGAGGCCACTAGTTTCATTCATACATTCTATGAATGAAAGACGTTTATGATCGCGGACGGGCCCCCATTTCGCATTGTTATGCATAAATAATATATATACACAACTCGTGTTTTACTTCTCTCTCTCTCTCTCTCTCTCTCTCTCTCTCTCTCTCTCTCTCTCTCTCTCTCTCTCTCGCTCTCTCTTTCTCTCTCTCTCTTATTGGTGTAGTCTGAACAAAGATTCTATTTTTTTGCCCTCGACGCCTATTTTGCTTACTGTAGTCTGAACAAACTGTCCCCGTTGTCCCGTGTGTTATTCTATGAAGGGAGAAGATATTAATATTATTCTCAGTTCATATTCTACTACCCCGACCACCATTACCCTCATCCCCCCTCCCTTCATTTTAACACCAACCTACGTGTGCCTAAAACATGCATGCTTGTAACATTCCTTTACATAAAAGTAAACAGTTGCAACACCACTAATGGCATCAACACGGACATACAGTCCAACACGGTGCACAGCTTCAAATATTTAGGAGCAATTGTATCGGACAATGGGTCCGGACAGGAAGTCTTCTCCTGGATAGCACAAACAACTGCTGCCCCGACAAGGTTGAAGCCCATTTGGAAAGACGGGACCATCAGTCTACACTCCCTTGTGAAACATGGACCCTCACGGCAGGTCTACAACGAAGAATACAAAGCATGGAGATGAGATGCTACAGAAGACTCATGAGCAGTTCCTATACCCAGCAAATGACCAACGACGATGTCCGACAGAACATCACAATTGGACAACACGATGATGCTCACAGTGGTGAAGAAACGGAAACTCCTATGGTATGGCCACGTCACCAAAGCCTCAGACATTGCAAATGCTATCCTGCAAGGCACGGTGCAAGGAGGCAGAAGAAGAGGAAGACAAAAAAAGATGTTGGATAGCAACATTCGAGAATGGACTGGCTTGACTTGAGGTCTTTACATAAACAGAGTAATATTATTTTGGATAGCAAAAGAACAAGCACTATCACTTTTAGCTTTCGAGAACGTGTGTTTCGCTTCGGAATAACCAAGAGTTAGATCTTATTACAAAAAGTACAGGACTCTTTACTCTTGCACAAAGAATTTCCTTCCAGGTGTTTGTGGGGACAATAAAGATTCTGTATTCTGTATTCTTTTGTATTATTAAACACACTCCTCTCTTCCTCTTTCCATGGCAATGAAGGTTAAAAAAAAGTGTTTAGTTTTAGCTGGGACGCGATGCACCGTTACCGACTTTTGGGAAGGGTGCTTGGGTTTTGTTTTGTTGGATTTAGGTACTGCAGGAGTGGCAAAGTCACTGAGTACTGTGGTTTGTGGTTTAAGCCCCCCGTGATGTTGTCCTGTCTGTCACATTCATGTCAACTCTGCCTCTATGCCCATCCCTGTCCTGCTTTACAGCGGGAACGCGATGTCACACTTCTTTAACTCGTCAAGACTGTGTAACAGAGACTGTTAAGGAGAAAGAGAAAACATAAGCGTAAACGCACATTGCCTTCTTTAAGGTGGCTGTGTATTTTAATTTAGCATGTTATGTGTTCTCAGGATGTTTTTTTTAAAAAAACCAACTCATTTCAGCAATTTCTTTATACTTTGATTTCAGAGTAGCCAGTTCCCTTAAGGTTGCAGTTAAATGGGATTGTGTAGTCCACAATAATGCACATTATTTTCGTAGCACCAAGTGTAATTAGTGTAATAAATAAAAATTTGGTTCGCATTTTAAACATTAGGGAAACTTCTCTCTCTCTCTCTCTCTCTCTCTCTCTCCCCTCTCTCCCCTCTCTCTCTCCTCTCTCTCTTTCTCTCTCTTGCTCTCTCTGTCTTCTGTTGCTCTGTTTCTTTCGCTCCCTCCCTCTCTTCGTTTGTCCGTCTATGTCTGTCTAACTTCCTCCCTCTCTCTCTCCCTCCTTCCTTTCTTTCTTTTCACCCACTCCCGTCCTTTAAAATAAAAAAAAAAGCTTTAAAAAACACCAAAAAACAACAACAAAAATACACCACTGTTATCCTTCTAAGAATTGTTATTCTAATTTTTTCTTCCACCACCTTTAATAGAAACATTTTTGTTATAATCGTAAACTTTAAGTAGCCTTCATAGATTTTGAAAAATGTTTCGATTCTTTTAATAGGAATTTGCTATGGCCTATCTTACTGAAGAATGGAATTAAAGGAAAACCTTTTCAATGTGTCAAAATTATGTTTTGAAATATAAAAGCCCGTATTAGATGTGGTGCCAGACTCACAGACTATGTAAACTGTTAATTAGAGGTGAAGCTAGGCGACGTGTGCAGCCCGATTCTTTTTTCTGTTTTTATTAAAGGGCTGGCTCTTAAAATAATAAATAGTGGACGACACGGTGTAACTTTTTTTCCCCTGATGCTTTTGAATTATTTATTATGTTGCTCGCTGGTGATTTTGTTCTGTTTTCTGAAACGGTTATACTACTACAAACGCAACTTAATAGCTTATACGGAGCAGCTTCCTCGCTTAGTTTAAAGGTGAATATGGTTAAAAGTAACATTGTTGTGTTTAGTAAAAGGGGGGGAGGGGTAATTAGGTGCTAGGGAAAACTGTTTTTTTGACGCTTGTAGATAATGAATATAAATATCTGGGTATTAATTTTTCTACGAAGATAAGTTTAGTTGCAGCATATAGGGATATAGCAAGTAAAGCTAAAAGGGCAATTCTTTGTATAAAGCAGAAACTTCCCCCCTCCCTTAAAAAAAAACAAACAAACAAAGCAACGAACGGTGTGAGTGTACTGAATGATACGACGACATGGGCGTACGGCCTGCTATCGGAGATTAATGATGAATTGTCGTCTTGTGATTGGTAACGTGGCCGTGTGCATTACGTGATGCATGTTATCCCACAATGCAAGCTGTTTTGGACAGTTGTTCCTTTTTATTTCGTGTCGTTTAACAGCTTTGATTGATTGGCCGATTTACAGCTACTGTATACCTATTTACTGCTACTGTATCTATCTATCTATCTATCTATCTATCTATCTATCTATCTATCTATCTATCTATCTATCTATCTATCTATCTATCTATCTATCTATCTATCTATCTATCTATCTATCTATCTATCTAGATTAGATTAGATTAGATTAGATTAGATTAGATTAGATTAGATTAGACTAGACTAGACTAGACTAGACTAGACTAGACTAGACTAGACTAGACTAGACTAGACTAGACTAGGATGGATAGATAGATAGATAGATAGATAGATAGATAGATAGATAGATAGATAGATAGATAGATAGATAGATAGATAGATAGATAGATAGATAGATAGATAGATAGATAGATAGATAGATAGATAGATAGATAGATAGATAGATAGATAGATAGATAGATAGATAGATAGATAGATAGATAGATAGATAGATAGATAGATAGATAGATAGATAGATAGATAGATAGATAGATAGATAGATAGATAGATAGATAGGGAGGCACGGTGGCCTAATGGTAGAGCTTTGGCTTGCGGATCTGAAGGTCCCGGGTTCGGGAGCCCAGGCCGGGGCATTGTGTTGTGTCCTTGGGAAAGACACTTTACTCCCGTTTCCTACTCCTTCGGATGAGAGTATAAACAGAGGTCTAGTCTGTGTCGCATACATTCCATCATAACGGACTTTAAAGATCCTGACGCTCATGTCCTAGACGGGTGAGTGCCGGTGACAAGAACACACCCAGCATGCACCTAGGTCCTTCTCCTCCATCCCTGGCTGCCCAGGATTGTGCTCAGTTGTACGGGCGTCAGACCATGCGCCCAAAGGCTGCGGGTGGGCGTCTCGGGCGGCTTGAGTTAGATCCTGTATCGGCCAGCGCCTTGAGCGATTAAATAAATAAATAAATAAATAAATAAATAAATAGATATATACATCTCTCTATGTATATATCTATATATATCTATATATAGGCATCTCCATCTTCCTATATGCTTGCGAAGCATGGACCCTCACAGCAGATCTCCAACGAAGAATACAAAGCATGGAGATGAGGTGCTACAGAAGACTTCTGGGCATTTCCTATACCCAACACATCACCAACGACGAAGTCCGACAGACCATCACACAAGCCATTGGACAACACGATAACCTGCTAACAGTGGTGAAGAAACGGAAACTCCGATGGTATGGCCACGTCACCAGATCATCAGGCCTTGCAAAGACTATTCTGCAAGGCACAGTGCAAGGAGGTAGAAGAAGAAGGAGACCGAAAAAGAGGTGGGAGGACAACATTCGAGAATGGACTGGTTTGACACTGATCGAAGCCATCAGGGCTGCTGAGGACAGAGAAAGATGGAGTATGCTGGTTAAACGATCATCTGTTGTGCCCCTACGACCTTCGGGTTACGGGACAGGATATATATATATATGTGTGTGTGTGTGTGTGTGTGTCTTTTTGCAGTGAAGGTCTGGTAATGTCAAGCAACTTGGACGACAGGAATATGTATTCCAGAGATCTGTTTCAATAAAGGCAAAGAATGCCTAGTACCATAGCATTTTTTTATTTTTTTTATAAGCGGTTTTTCATCTTTTGAATTAAAGCGGATTTGAGATTATCAGATAAATTCGTTGTAGGGACCATAATTTTCAGGATTTGAAAATAAACGGTATTTAAATTATTTGAACAAGAGCGGGTGTTGAAAACATCCGATATATTCGTATTACCTTGCTCAGTCATCTTTCATTCACCTTGCCAACTTGGGGCAGACTGGTACTGCCATGAAGGAAACCCGTATTGAGCTAATACTTTCCTTTCAGTGTGGCCTTGCGATGATTGTGATTGACACAAGATCACAAATGCATGAAGCGTGAGCAAACACGCCGCGGCCTTCTTTCACACTTTCCGTGGTTAATGCCAGTCACCACTAACGGTTCCTGTTCGTCATAGTCACCAGTCACCTTAACCGTCCCAGTTTGTGCTTGTCAAATACGGCTTCTCTGGACTCTCATATGGTTGATATCAGTCACTGATATTGTCCCCCAAATCACGTCAATCTTATTGTGAAGGTCAAGAACAAGTATCCATTGTAACTCCTTAAACACGCTCGGTCGCCACTCGTCGCCTTAAATGCTCACACTGTGTACAGAAAAACGCAGAGCGAGACATGCAAACGCACATCATTAGAGAGAGAGAGAGAGAGAGAGAGAGAGGGAGGAGAGGGGATGGGGGTGGAACGGGTTTGAAATTAAACTCTTGTCCTGTAACAAAACCCCGCAAATGTTAAAGGTTCGTTTGTCTTCAGCTGCTTCTTAAGCACGTCGAAATGTAAGCTTTCATTGACGTCAACATCAAAAAGGTCAAGAAGTTGTGAATAGTTCGTCGTGTCCACAACAGTGGGCTATTGGCGTGGTCAGAGTCTGCACCAAAGGTTACCAGCATCCTCATAGAGTTATGGGTGTGTCATCCGATTTACGCTTTCTGCTAACGAGATAATTTGGACAGCAAGCACAGTGAGTAAGTTCACCACTAAACTGTCGACTTGACATGTCTTGGTTGTTAGAGATTATAACAAAGTTCGCAGTTCGTTAGATATGATGACGGCTAAAATGTTGATAAGTCTCTATGACTCTCTGTCTGTCTGTCTGTCTCTCTCTCACTATCTCTGCACTGTGATATTTATTGCAAATTAACACCGCATGTCTAGACTCCTAAGTAGCTGTTTGCATTCAAGGATACAGTCATTTCGTTACAACGTGTTATCTTCCCTGTGTAGATGAATAAAATGCATGTTCTCAGTCTGTTAATGGGAAAACATTTGTTAGCCGTCACAGATATATTCATTCCACTTCCCATTGCCACAGTTTCATGGGTTTTCATCAATACCCAGTCTTGACGTGTGAACAACCATCACCGGTATCCAGGCTCATCGTTTAACGGTCATTGACTGCTTCGCCCTTGCTTCATCACGTCAAGGTCGTGGCCATGACCAGTAGCGGACGGTGGCTTTTGATGCAGATGACCTCAGTGACCACCGACAGACCAATAAAATCACTGATGTATAGCTACCTGAAAGCAGGAAAGTCGTTGACCAGACGAATATTAATATAATATAGCAGTCTCACGCTTGACTTCTTTGCCTTCTTTGTCCCTAGTCGTTCGTTTAACATTGTATTTATATGTCTTTTAGTTAAATTTCATTGATGGATAAGCTAACTAAAAGCAATAAAGCGGCGAAGACCAAGTGTAGCAGGCTCACCCCATCTTATATTCTGTCCCCTATCGTTCGGTATGAGCTCGCACACCTGGCACATTTTGACCCATTCACTGCTGGGCTATCATCCAGAGAGCACTGGATGACTGCTTGATGGTGAGATTAGTGCATGATAACAGCGCAATGATTCGCACTATTGCATGTGTTACACTCGTTTGGTGTTTTTCTGTCAGTAGTTGATTCAGCCCCAATGCTTGAATCCTGATAAGTGTAACTCGGATTCGTTTATCCATGCAACCAGTTCACTCAGCATCAAGGCAGGAGTCGTCGTATGAAGTTTTCCAATTTTATTCAGCGTACATCAACAACTGCATACAATCGCTTTTTCACTTTTCACTTTTTTCTATTTCAACTTTACACAGTGCATCTATTATATAGTTTTTTTTTCTAGACTCCAGATAACGTCAGAATGTTCCAGAGTGACGCGTTACCACCAGTCAAAATAGACTTCGTCATCACTGTCTTACGTCATAAAACTTTCTTCATCATAAGAGAACCTCTCAGCTTATGGTACAACTATCTAGATTCTTCGATGATAGTAAACAAGTAAATCTAGAGAAATCTCCAATAATATCGACCAACGAAATTTATCAACATTATACCAAGCTTCTTCTAACAACAACGCAAAAAAAAATCAAAGGTAAATACACTCTATTATTGCATGCTTTGCAAAACAAAACGATCAGATCTATCGCGAGCGTTTCACACGCACCATCGTGAGCGTCGCAAACGTAACAGCATTTTTCTTTAAAACCTTGAGGAAATGCACGTTTATATTAACGAATAATCACAGCGATCAGTTTAGTGCTGTGTCGATTTTGATTTCTGTTTTTATTTATTTATTTTTTACAACAATACAATTTTTGTTTAATTATAAATCAGATCCGTCTTCTGTGCCGATGAGCACTTTCGTCAATGCAAAGGGTTTTAGCAGCGATCTTCTATGCAGTTACTTAAATGTACTTTTTGTCGTAAGATCCTCTCACCCCCCAAAAAACCACATTAGTGGGTGGAATGCATCATAGTCATGTAAAATGATGCTGCCTTATTATGATGACAGCCTCGGTGAGAGAAAATCTAAAGAGATGGACGAAGAGAAGAAGTACAAGGAGGAAGTTGAGGAGGGGAGGGAAGGAGAGAGAGGGACAGAGAGGGAGAGTTGGTAGTGGTGTGAAGTAGATTGCAGATGGCGAATTTTTCAGCGGATGAGGTCAGTTAGTAAAGTTAGTGGTTTAACAACTTACAGTATTACTTTCTGGCCTTAAATCAAGGTATTCGTTGGTTTCTCGAATCTAAGCTCACATAATGGAAAACGGCGTGCCGAGGAATAATGTATTTCGTTTCAACTGCCCTGTCCCTATTGTTTCAGGCAGAACTAATCCGATTGTAACATACAGTGGACACTAGCAGAGGTCAGTATTGGAGGCAAAGGACACCTGCAAATCTTTAGAAGGAACATTATGTGTGGTCAGTTTTGTTACGTACCTGTTCTCTGTGGGTGGGTATGAAACGAATGAAAGTCATGATATTTCCCGCTTCTGGCAAATTTGGGTTGAATTTCTGCTGGTACATATTTATCGTCTGTGTTTAAGTGTGACGAAGTCTATCCCTTTTCCCCACCTACCCCCCCCCCCCACACACACACACCATTCCCCTTCTGCTGTGGAATTGATGACTGATCTACGAGAATGTTGATGAGTATAAAAGTACAGTAGATGGCGATAATTTTATCGTTTCTCGAATGATGCATCTATATTCAGATGGCCGAAATTTGGCCCAACCTTTGCTGCAATTTTGCATTTATTCCATGGCTGATTTGTTTGAAATCATTCTGTGCTTTGTTCCGTTCGTCGCTCTTAAAATTTAAATGCCATAATTTCTCTTTCGGCGCACTGTCTGGCCGATTCAAATAAAATGCAAGTGTTGCGACAAAAAAAAAAAAAAAAAAAAGAAGAGGTGTGGCGGTGTGGCGCAAAAGGAAAGAAAAAAAGAAAAGAAAAGAGTTGGAACCTCGAGTTGACCGAAATGTGAGAACAAACACACACACACACACACCGTCCTTGCCTCACAGCGAGAGCAAACAAGACCTCCCCTCCTCACCCCAGCCCCATCCTTTCCTCCTTCCTCCTGTTCTCTGAACCTTTCTTTTTAGTTCTTTTCCCTTGCTCCTCCCCCCTCTCCCACCTATCTGTCACAGTCACAGTGGTCCAGTCTTGTTAGCACACCGTCTTTTCCTCTTCCCCCCTCCTCTCTCCTCTCTCACCTTTTAAGCCACGAAGGCTTGTTTTGGATCGATATTGATCTGACCATTTTATTACAAACCTGTGATTGCGTTGGTCCACATGACCCTTTTTGACGATTCAGTACTCTCACTCTTTTCAGTATCACCATCTTCTATATATCGCTGCCCTCACTGTCCACACACACACGCACGCACGCACGCACACTCACACTCCTCCCACCCCCTACTCATCAGACGACCTTATTTATTTATTCAGTTAGTTATTTCATCTTATATTGCGGGCCGAATCAAAATCTAACTCAAGCCCGGGCAGGCTCCCACTTTTAACCTTTGGCGCGCACAGTCTGACGCCTAGACGACTGAGCCAGCTCTCATACTCTTTCACCGATCACAATCTCGGTTTGTAAAGTATATATCTCTGCCTCTATCGTACTTTCGTCTGTCTTAGTTATTTTGTTGTGTATCTGTCTCCCCCAATCCCAATTACAATATCCCGTTTAGTTTCATATGGCGTCACTTGGTACAACAGGCACCGAATTAATAATCCACAAAACAAGCACGGAAATGCACATTGCTGGATTTGTTTACCCTTTACAATGTAAGTTGCGTTAATCTGTCTTATGTTGTGTTGTGTTATATTGTATTGCTTTTTATTATGGAGAAAACTGGCAACAGATGTGATAGCTTGCC
Organism: Oncomelania hupensis; assembly: GCA_036898135.1. NCBI lineage: Eukaryota > Metazoa > Mollusca > Gastropoda > Littorinimorpha > Pomatiopsidae > Oncomelania > Oncomelania hupensis. Next base: position 55,757,590 of record CM072518.1, read on the forward strand.
TTAAAATTCAGTCAGATCACACTGGGCTCCCGAGCACAACTTGGTCCTTAACTCTCTTAACTTTCTTGACCATGGGATGGTTCTCATAAGAATATGTTCACGGTTGTCTGCATAAACATCGCAGTTTCTGGTTTGGGAATGGAAGAGTGCGAGTGGTTGTTTGAGAAAGTAGATTGGCTTCTTTTCTCTCCCTTGCTGATATCACTACACGCACTTGTCGACAAACACTGATCAGGGCTGACTAGTAAGAGAAACTTCCGCGGACCTCAGGATAAATATATTGTGGTCTGCTAGATATCCTTTTATACACGGTTACGGAATAATGAATACAAATATTTTATCTTAATCAAGGGCTATAAAAAGGCATACAATGTGTGTTGACTCGATCGACACAGAGCTAACGAAAGTACTCCCCCTTGCCACCTTCCCCCCTCTCATCGACCACAATCCCCGAACAGCATACAGATCTGTCTGTTTAACGTATGGTCCAAATCTGTTTAAATCACATGTGCAGTAATATCACTGTCCGTCCTTCTGCACGTTTGTTCAGGAAAACTGTAACTGGGAATCCTTTGAAGCTAACCTAACCAAGGGTGGTGGGTAGGATGGCGTTTCCCCACAATAGCTCCAAAACTCTCAGTGTTTGAATGAGATTCTCACTTCAAGATCATGGTCAAAGGGTCGGTATATTATGTTAGGCCAAAAAATTAAACATTTTTACAAAATGTCACTCCCTACTCTCACTCCCAAGTTCTTGATCGTGGAGTTGTGATTATTTGGTGCATGATGTCAATCATGAATGAGACACATCTCATAATACACTAATTGTGCTTCCGTATTACTTTCAGTCAAACGCTAGTTATGCTACCAGCAAAATAAGCGTTTTGAACAAGAAACCCAACGAGGCGTTTCAGTGCTGCTAGGCATAAAGTTTACTCCTCCTGGTCGTAAGCTTAGAGCTGAGCACACTGAGGTTAAAAAGGTGGAATTTAACTGCAGGTATAAAATGACGACCTCTGTTCACTGACCGGGGGCAGCCCAGTGTCCACGAGCACTGTGGACTCTACGGCTGTCCACTGAATTAAGGGGTCAGCTGGTCACTGACCTGAGGCGGTCCAAGCAGAAGTATTTGAAGCTGCATCCACTGATGGCCAACCCATTGTAAGAGTAAAGTACACTTTTAGCGGAACCCCTTCAGCCTTACTTTTGTTTTGTTATCTTAAAACATCTAGTACGCATAATGTTTTGTTCGATTTCAATAAAATAATTTTTAAAAACTTCTTTTCACCATATTGTGATGTTAGACAAATCTTGAAGCTGTTGACGTGGCACCTACTTACCTGGGACTGATGTTTTTCCCCCTCACAATCAGTACAGAAGCCACGCCAAACTGTTACCTCTTGAACCGTAGAATGGCCCATGTTGTTATGACTCGGATAATTAGATTTCTTGGACTGTTCCGAAACAGAAATTGTTTGAAGAGGGGTGAGAGGGAGGGAGCTTTTGAAGAGATATTGATTGAACTTTTAAGCACCAGAAGAGATCTTGCCATACTATTAATGTAGAATACTGTAAGCTTAGCGGTCGCTTCCACGCGGAGCTTTTGAAATTTGTGTTGAAGTTGAAAGCTTGTGATTTAAACTTAGTAGGAAGTATTTTGAAACTTGGAGTGGAAAATGAGAAGTTTAGTAGTGGTTGATTGAACTTTCATGAGAAGTCTTAAGAACTTAGGCGGCTTGACAAGTGTAAGTTTCTTTCCAGCATTCAACGCCTGACCATCAATCTGCTGCGGATGTGCTGCTTTTTAATCGACTTTCCTGTCTGTCGTCAAATTGGGGTTGATGTTGAACACTTGTATAGGCGCTGTTTCTAAAGATCCTCATGTTATGGTAGCATACTCAGGATCTTAGAAGGCTTCTTTTTCTTCAAATTTCTTGTTAAATGCGACTTTCAAGAGTTTTGGTTCTTTATTTTGTATTACAAAAGAACAAATATATTAAAATACATATTTGATTTGTCACAGTTTAATTACTGTGCATTGTATACATTGATTATAACCCTTCAGCTTGCCCAATGTTCATTGTCGTTTATGGCTAGGACCAAGTCTTGAGGACTGTGTGATTCGAGGACAGGTACTGTTTGCGTAAAGGTTTTCAGGCGTTCGACGATTGCTGGCCTTCGAGTGTAAGGTATTCATTTGTGATCGCTCCATCAAAGAGGATTTGTTTGCACGCCCACCACTAGATCCAACCCTCCCCCCCCTTCTCTATTTTCTCTTCTCCTTATACCCCTAGATGCACACACTGCAGCGCCGTACGTACAGACGTGATACTGCTTCACTTAAATGCAGAAAGATTATTGAACTTGTATCAGTCATTGAACCTTGGATGTTTGTCTTTGTTGTTGGTACTGGTCGGCTTACAGTCCACCTCTCTGCACTGCTTATTATAAACCTCATTGAAGTGACCCTTGTCTACAAAGACCTGCTCCCAAGCAGGTATTGTTTGCTGCACAACCTGTTGACATTCTAACTCTTCGCCGCTTGCTCTTGCCTTTATTATGCATATTTTTTTAATAGAAACAATGAGGAGATGGGAGGGAGGAAGGGGAGAGAGACAGATAGGGACAAAAGAAGAGGAAGAAGAAGAAGCACCACCACCACCACCACCAGCTATGGGGCCGGGTAGCTCAGTTGGTAAGAGCGTCTTGCTAGTAACCGAAAGGTCGCTGGTTCGAATCCCGGATTGGTCAACGTGTGATCATATTTTTTTCCCCTTTACCAACAACTGGCCCGCTGGTGTCAGTATAAATCGGTCCAGTAGTCACCTATATGCGAAAGTGTCGTGTGACTATAATCTACAAACAACAACAACAACAACCACCACCAGAAGCATGGGTCGTGGAGAGAGGTAGATCACCGGCACAAGCAGTTACGTATAATACACCTTCACATTCACCTTTGTACCAAGGGGTTGAGGAGGTGAATGTAAAGCAGTACGGTATAGTAGCTTGCCTTGTCAGCTGTATCATCTCCAACTCCATGTACTGCTGTGTGTGTCTCTCAGACGTGTGTTGACCAGGGGGGATTGGGCTGGATTATCACCTGCTGGAGACTTAAAGCCTGATCCCTCCTACTGTGTATAGAGGGTCACCGTCTCCTCGCTGACACTGTTACGACCGACCCAGGTTGTTGTTGTTTTGTCCTCATCTTCCCCTGCCCCCAACCCCTCACTATCTCCCTTGCTCACTCTCCTCCCTCTCTTCCACCGCCTCATTCAACCCCAACCACTCACCCATCATCTCAGTACACGTGTTTCCCATTCACTCACATTCGGAAATGTCGACAAAAATTTTTATAGACTGCATCCAAAACAATTTGAAGTTTCCAATGTTCCTAATTTCCTGTTCATTTGCATCCACCCATTCCTTTTTGTGTGTCCCTGTCCATTCAACCCCCTCGCCATCACAAGACAGACATCTTCTGCCCTTTGTTGCTTGTGACAGAGGATTTTTATTTTGATATCCTTGAATCGTAGAATGGTCTATGTTGATATTACTAAGATTCTCAGATTTCACAATACTGCGATAAGGCGATATTCAGATAAGAAAGCAAGCCCTTTCATCTTTATGTTTCTGTTGTGTTTTTTTTTCTTTCTTCTTCTTTATGATTGCTTCTTTGTGTTTTGAGGCGCATGATGCCATAAAGAGATGAGTCTGGATGATGTTAACGTCGCGACGATCCAGTTACGATCGGGTGGGTTGATTGTGTCGCTTACATGTGAAAGATGACATTAACTACGAAAGAGGAGGAGGAAGAAGAAGGAGAAGAAGCAAAAGAGGAGGAGGAAGAAGAAGAAGGAGAAGAAGCAAAAGAGGAGGAGGAAGAAGAAGGAGAAGAAGCAAAAGAGGAGGAGGATGAAGAAGGAGAAGAAGCAAAAGAGGAGGAGGTTGAAGAAGGAGAAGAAGCAAAAGAGGAGGAGGATGAAGAAGGAGAAGAAGCAAAAGAGGAGGAGGATGAAGAAGGAGAAGAAGCAAAAGAGGAGGAGGTTGAAGAAGGAGAAGAAGCAAAAGAGGAGGAGGATGAAGAAGGAGAAGAAGCAAAAGAGGAGGAGGATGAAGAAGGAGAAGACGCAAAAGAGGAGGAGGTTGAAGAAGGAGAAGAAGCAAAAGAGGAGGAGGATGAAGAAGGAGAAGAAGCAAAAGAGGAGGAGGTTGAAGAAGGAGAAGAAGCAAAAGAGGAGGAGGATGAAGAAGGAGAAGAAGCAAAAGAGGAGGAGGATGAAGAAAAAGAAGAAAGGTAGAAGAAGAGGAGGAGGAAATTATTATTATTGCCATTGAAGCGGAGGAGGAAGATGGAGGAAAAAAGATTCCATTCCTTTCATTTTCCTAAGGTAAACTTAATCGCATGAAATCTTTATTATTGCTGCAGACTGAGTTGTCTTTACTGTGACCGGATCTAATTTCCGAGGACAGGATATTATTATTGACCAGGCTTTAGAATCTCTGAGATCTTCATTCTACCTCTATCTCTTGGTGATGATGATGATGATGATGATGATTGTTACGTTGAGACGCGCGCGATGGTGCGTGTGGGACGCGCGCGATAGATCTGATCGTGTTATTTTGCAAAGCATGCAATAATAGAGTGCTTTTACCTTTGATTTGATTTTGCGTTGTTGTTAGAAGAAGCTTTGTATAACGTTGATAATTTTAGTTGGTTGATATTATTTGAGAATTTTCTAGAGTTGGTTGTTTACTATCGATCGAAGCGTGTTGATAATTCTAGTGGTAACTAGAGACGCTTCCATTCTAAATATGGTTGTGTGACGTGAGACAATGATGACGAAATTTGTTCTGATTGGTTATAATTGTGTCTTGCCCGAATGTTCTTTCTTTCTCTGGAGTATGAGGGACTATTATATGTACCGCACTGTTTGAGTTGAAAAAGTGAAAAGTTGAGAGTGGAAAAAGCGATTGTATGCAGTTGTTGATGTTCGCTGAATAAAGTTGGAAAACTACATAGGACGACTTCTGCCTTGTTGCTGAGTGAGCAGGCTGCGTGGATAAACGAATCTGAGTTACACTTAAATCAGGTTTCAAGCATCGGGGCTGAATCAACTGATTAAAAAAGCAACGAGTGTAACAATGATGAGGATGATGATATAATACCATGCAACATAATACAATACAGCACAATACACCTTAAATTGTGAGCAATTAAAAAGGCACCAATAGGACGCTAAAAAGGCTACAAACATTTACTCACACTCCACGAATAATCAGTCAACCAAAACTGAAGTACGATTAAAAATCCGTAGGAGAAGAGGCTGTGTTTACAAACTACCCCATAATGTATGACGATGATGGCCGGCAACAGGAATATCAGGTTTTCTATGGCATTGAAAAGGGTATTTGAATTTGATTTATGTAGCGTTCGCTATACCCAGTAGACCTACGTTTCACTATTTGTTCTCATCGGTGGATTTATTGTTTTTACATTGCTCTACACTTGACTTGAGCCAGCCATTATTATTATGTGACTCGTCCTCCTCATTGCCTGACTGTCGCGTGATGAAAAGCCTTCTTTATTCTGACTGACTGGAACTTTGAACGATGTGACCTGGCAGGGAAGAGTCATAATGAATTCCATGATTTGTCATTAAGGACTAGTACTTTTAAGGCCCAGGAACGATTCTTGGAATGCGATATCGTAAGAAAACCAGTCTTTAGTTCCTATATAAAATTATTTTTCTTCGACGAGTGTACCAAAGGAATCTTCGTCCAGACCAAGAAGGAAAAGTGAAAGGTCTTGCCAAATGCGTCCAGAATGTTTTAGTTTTAGCGAGTATGCTTGGAAGCCACTAACGTTGTTTTGCTTGGTAAAAGAAGAATAACATTAGCCGAATGCAACATTTAAAAAAATGATATTCAGTCTTTGTATCTGATCAAAAAAAATCTACAGTCATTGGAGCTCCGCTGTGCAATCCAATTTGCTGTTATATAAGTATGCTCGCAGGCTCACAGAGTACTTCAAGAGAGGAGATCCAGCATTCGGAAAATTGTTAGCTGTAGTCAAAATTGAACACACGTACATTTTGCTTAACGTGAGTATGAGGTGATTTTTTTTTTAAATCACAAGATAGTATGATCACAGAAGAGTTTATTAATCCCCATTAATGGAAGTGAAAGCTCTCAGATGGGCGTGCAAGTAGCTGAAAAAGACATGGAGCTCTTCGAGAACGTCATAGCGGGAGTTTTACAAAGCGGCCCACGATACAGCCATTATAAGCGATTAAGCGTTACTTCAGATACAGGCAAACCATTAGGCAGTCAGTCCACGGCAACGCTTTGAAGTCTATTGGTCATGTACCGCTGCGTATGTTTTGTGGTTTGTGAGTGCCTAGCCATTTACTGCTATAGCGGAAGTCCGAAGACCTTTGGAATGCACAGATACGACGTTTAGATTCAGTTTTGGCAAATATTGAACACACACACACATACATGTATGAATATTTAAGCAGATAGTAATCCTTTATAGTGAATAAGACATTTTTTAAAGTTTGGGGTGATCTTGACTCAGACACATACTATAAGAAATATCCAATTTGGCGAGTCTCAGACAATGTAAAACACTTTTTAATGTGTACACAAATAGCGTCAATGTCTACAGTCGGAATCTATTGTGAATGTTCAGTGGACATTTTTAGTCTTAACAATTTGGAGGAATTTGGAAGCGCTGTTGCCGATCGTTGACAGGGCCAGATGAAGAATTGGAAGCGGGTAAGGGGAAGTCGTGTTTTTATTTTCTCTCCAGAAACAAGTGTTGATGTACGGTTGTGATTCTTATTAAGAAAACGGCGCCGTGAAGAAAGGTCGATCCATAAATTCGGCCTTTGCCAGGGTATATGGTGAATGGGGAGATTTATTTTCATCGGATTTTCTCTTTGAAGAAGTGTGGCGCAAGAAGAAAAAAAAAAGTCTGTCCGAGAAACGAAAGAGGTTTATGATCAGACTGTACGATAATCAACTGTTGAAGCGAGTGTGATGTGTGATTGTACATTGTTGAGGTTGATGTCTTCTTCTTCTTCTTCTTCTTCTTCTTCTTCTTCTTCTTCACTCACTCACTCCTTATTTTCCCCATTACACCTCTTACACTGGTTTTTTTTTCCTCCTCATTCATCTTCTGGCTGTGATGGGTGTGTGAGAGAAAAAGAACAAAGGATGAGTGTTGTCTACGACTGAATCACACACTTATATATATATATATATAGGTTTTGCATTCTGGTCCGGTTTGATGAAGAAAAACATGGTCAACATTAAAATGCACACACAAAACAAAAAAACAGGCAAACAAAAACCCACATGGGTTTTAGGCAGTTTGAATGAGTGACTGTACACGAAATTAAAAAAAACAAACATCGTTGAGCAATTAATTACGTTTGATCGTTAATTACGTTTGATCGGGACTCCAGCATCTTTCTCATGTACATATCGACAGTTTTATTTATATCTTTGGGGGTAGCCAGGAAGTTCCGTTTAATTCAACTCAGTAGGAATTTACATCTATTTTAATTGGTAAATGTTCAAGGGCAATTTTAAGTGTTTTTTTTATGGGCCAATAAAGTTGTACGGTTGTTGAATGTCGCTTTTAAGAATTAGTCCTCCTGTTGATTAAGTGAAGATGTACGGGTCGATCTATAAACATGCGTTCAATTTGAATTTTTGTTGCATTTTGATTTAAGTAGGGGCGGAATGTGCATCAGGCTGTATTTTGTGTGTGTGCGCGCTATGCGGTTTGTCAAGAAATATTTTATTTTGAATAAGTAGAGATGTGGAAGTCGTGCCTCGCCTATAATACTGTTGCAATATACGGTAATAACAACGAAGTAGGTGTCGTTGGGTAATAATTATACATCTTTTGATTATATCGTATAACTTTTAGTCTGTCTACTTACAGGGCTGGAATCCATTTTGAGGAATATTTCAGGTTTTCAATAATGTATGTAAATAGATCTGGCTACAGCGATGAGTTTTTTCATTAAGGAAAGGTGTACTTGTCTGGCTATAAACCTGGGATATATTCTAAGAAATATCCAATCTTGTGGAGTGTTCTCCGAGACTGTATTAGCAGTCACGAAGCCATCCAGATTCACTCTTGAGGGAGAAAGGCGCGGGAGGGGAGGGTTGGGGGAGACCCACATTGTAGAATGAAATACGTTCAGTAATCTCGGGAGCTCACAAGGTCACGAAATAAGGAACCAAGAAAAGAAGAGAGGCTGTCACGAAGCTTGTGGCGTGACAAGGCCGTATTACCCTTGCCGTGACCACAAATTTGTGATTGGATTTTCACTGCAGTTGTTACGGAGCTCGACCCTAACCATATTTGCACAGCTCTTTCGCTGCCTTGCTAACCCCGGCCAGGTTCAGCGCGACTTGTGGCAGTTTTATGACCTTGATCTAAGCTCTCTGCCTGCACACCGCGTATAAAATAAACCCCGGTGCACCCTTATATTTGATTCGTTATTTCAACGAGTAACGGATAGTTTTTACACAAATATAAATAAGAAGGAAGCCTATACAGGACCTAGTTCTAGAAGTGTTTATAGTTTCCAATTTGGGCGGTGTTATCGTGTGCGCACTCCCTCCTCCTCCCGTAAGTAATGGTTTAGTTCAACGGGGTTTTATGTAAGAATAAGAATGAAAGAAGGCTGCTTCGACGTCAGTCAAGGCACTGAGCTAGAAGTATCTTTGTCCCATTTTCCCAATGCCAATATTGTAGACCTCGTCCACGCTTCATGCGCGTTTCCATTAAATGTATCACGTCGGGTTGAATTGTAAGAATGGACTTGGGAGAGGTGGGGGTGGGGGTGAGAGAATGAGGGGGTGGGGTTGGGAAGACTGTAGCTCACGACGACAGAAACTGGGATACAACTTGCGGGGTTTGCGGTTCGCATTAAAGTATGCTGGAGGACGGAAATTGTGGCTTTGAGGGTAGCATGCACTAGTGACGAAAGATGCGTACGCCACCAATCAGTGTATGCATACAGTAATGCTATGAACTATTCAGTTTTCCTCAACGCCCCCGTTGTCATGCTTCATCAAGAACAGACGTGCGTGCACCCAGCCTCAACCCGCCATATATACATGTATGTATGCATGCATGCAGGGTTTCGTGGTATTTGGGGGAAAGGCGGGCAGTGGCGTCTGATGGTCATTACGTTTGAGAGGAAGTGCAGACAAGAACATTGCAGCGATAAAGCGGAAAAAGAGAGTTTCTCTAGCTCTTCCTGAACTTCTAAAGTTATATTAGTTCTGCTGCCCACATGTCCTTCAGGGCTGCTTCAGTCGAGTCCGTTTTTTTTTCCTTCTAAATCCGGAGTAAAAAGGGATCAAAGTAAAGACGATCAGGCTATTTTTCCAGCCCAGTAGCCTTGTTCACGACAGACAGCGTCTGCCCTCAGACGGATTTAAGGGATGAGCGCGAAGAAAAGGCTATTCCTGGTAGCAGCGGCTTTCCTTTTTTATATCTGGAATCAATGATGCGACCGAGACACACAGGTCTGGAAGCCTCCTTGAGGAATTTCTCTTCACGCCCTGAGATTTTTGGGAGGCATAAAAGTTGGGGAATTCTATCGCTGTAGGGAGAAGACTTGGGGAGTCCTGAACTTCTCTTTGACATTCTCCGCGTAAACACCCGGAGTATCTAGGGTACACAGTGAATATTTACATTGACATTACGCAGTTTACACTATTTGGTGAAGCAGAAAGCGGCCACCTTAATACTCTGTAACACATCGCTTGAATTTTTGCTGAAGATTAGATCGATTCATCGTTTTGCAAATTTTTGGCCGTCGAAACCTTTATGTGAACATCTGAAGTTTCATACACTGAAAATTCCACTCTGCCTGTCTGTCTATCTGTTTGTATATATGTCTCTGTCTAAAAAAAAAAACTGGGTTATCTTTATAAGAATTGTTATTGTAATTCTCTCTTCTACCGCCCTTAATAGAAACTGTTGTGATGCAAGACGTTTGAGTGATGCAGACTGGCAGTGTTGCAGTTTGCTGTTGCCGTGTTGGTAGTCTGATTGACAGAGAGAGCTTTCCTATGAGGACATCAACAATGGCAACACCGCACTCCAGCCCGTTTTTTGCTATGTTTTTTTATGGCGAAGTACTCTATCAGGCTTTGCAAGTCTTGATTTCGTGCGGAGGCGGCCATTTACAATTTGCATAACTATGGACCCTTTCAAAGCAAAATCCATCAACGCTGTTTTTTATGAGCAGGACGTTTCTGAATCGGTCGGCATTTCCCAATAACAGTGCGTATAAAGTTGGAATGATAAATTGTCTAGAGGCACTCGGACACACACTCACCATCAGTGTTCAATCGAACGCATTAGTGATGTTTCTTTTACCCGAAATACACCTTCTGTCTGTCTCTCTGCTGACTGTCTCTCTGCTGCCTCTTTGTGTCTCTCTCTCTGTCTGTCTCTCTGCTGTCTGTCTCTGTCTCTGCCTGTCTCTGTCTCTGCCTGTCTCTCTTTCGTGCGTGTGTTTAAGGGGTGATGGTGGTAGAGAGCTTTTCTCTTTGGATTTACAGTCGTAATCACGTCCTTTCGGCCCATACATAACCACATAAACCTACTCTTATTGATATATTTCGATTCTCTTCAGTACTTCAGAAACATAAACGCTGTTTCTTCTCTTTCTTTTCACTAGTCTTTCCCCCCCCCCCCCCCTCCCGAAAATGTTGTTCGTTAATAGTTGTTTAATACTTTGATGCGCTGCTGGAATACATAATTCACGTCGTGCCGATTTATTGCTAAAGGTTTTGACAGCTTATTCTAAGGGCTCTTTCAAAGGTCTATTTTCTCATCCATCACAGAATATATTGGAATCGTATCATAAGGCCGACCAGTTAAGTTATAGCCGTCGTTACATGTCAGCGACACACACACACGCACACACACACACACGCACCCCCGCACGCACGCACACACACACACCCACCCCAAACTGACCGCTTTAAGGATACACTGATATTCGCCTTTAACTGGAACTAGAATGAAAGCTTCTACCTTCCACAGCATCTCAAGCGACATAAAGGTATATACGTATCCATTTGGCGGAACCGAACTCAAACCGGCAGCTTCCTTGACCATGTCCACTGACGTGGGGGATCGCGCTGTGCAAGACAGACATCAACATTCCATAGCAACAGAGGTTCTGGATACCTATATTCAGTGGGTCGGCATGCTTTTTGAACTCATATCTCCCCCTTTCTTCTTTATTCCCGCCCCTCCACCTCCCTCCTCCCTCCCTCTCTCCCCGCTCCCCCCCCCCCCTCCCCGTCTTCCAACACGTTCGCTTCTGTTCCCTCAGATAGATTGATACTTTAGCTTAATGCGACTGCAATGTGTAGTGTGTCTGGCCGTATGCACTTACCTGGATCGATTGTGCAGGTCTTTGCCATAAATCTTGAGCCAAATGCTTTTGCTAGACATAAATGAGAATCGATGGACCTGAGTAACGCAATCACAAAATAGCGAGGTTCTTGTTGGCATAATTCCCTTCAGAGGAGGCTGGAATATTTAGAGAGGTAGCTTTTTCAGATGGTGCGTGCGCTTTTGTATTGCAATTTTCCTTGATAGTTATCAGACTTATCAATTTGCCGTTGTGTACAGTAATATTTTCTTTTATTGCTGACCTAAGGGACATTTGTGGCATGCCGACTATGGAGACTCTGTGAGGGTTGCACATCAACTTGAGGTTGACTAGGAGCGCTACTCCTACAAATCTCCTGCTAATTCGAAGGTTGACATGCTCACCACGAAATTGTTTAATAGTGGACATAGTCTTTAAAAAAAATTCACGATGTATAGAGCTTTGGAAAATTACGATGTATAGAGCTTTGGCTCATGAAACACAACGCGTATCACTTCACTAGTCTTACGGGACTACCCTCTTGGCAGCACCAGCAGTACATTGAGCAGATTGAACTGCTGTTTGCCTGATAATGCTTGTGTACCAACTCAACTCCCAAAATAACATCCGTTCCGCATTACGGTCTGTTACCACACTCTCCCCCACCAATCTGCGCCTCGTTAATACTATACAATCTTGGAATCTGTCTGTCTGTCTGCTTGATAGTCTCTCTCTTGGAGTCTATCTGTCTTTCTCTTTGTCTCCCTCTCCCTTCCTCCCTCTCTCTCTCTCTCTCTCTCTCTCTCTCTGTCTCTACCCTCACCCCACCTCTCCTCCCTTCTATCTTTCCTGGAAATACATGTCGACTTGTTCGAACGAGCAGTGTGGCCTCGCCGGTTTCATGAATTGTTGGCGCAGCATCTGACACTAGCATGTAACGACTGATGGTCGCTATGTAGAACATACTACATTCATACATTGTACGAGGCTATGGAAGCCTACTGCACTGGTAAGCTCCATACCTCATGGATGACGTGCCGTTTTTTTAGATGTCACCGGGGTATATGAATGGTACGGTACTTAAAGGGGATAGGAGGAATAGGTGTATGTTCTTGTCGTAATAGGAACGGGTTTGATAAAGAGTATAGAGCATGATGAATATGAACACTGTAGTGTACGCAGATGTCGTGTTATTAGTGGTGGGGATAGAGGAGTCATCTTTGTTTGGTCTTTGTGTGTTTTAGAGGAATGAACACCCACTCCACCTTCAGGGTTCCCTCCACACACAAAAAATGAGAGTCCTTGGGACTCCCAGGTATAACATTTTAAGAGTCCTTGTGCACATTTTGAGAGTCCCCAAATCGGAAAAAAAATGAAAAAACAAGTCCAAGCCTCGCTTTTTTCTTTTTTTTTACTTTGTTAAAGCGTCACATTAGTTATCATAATCATATAAAACAAAAAAATTAAAACATGTATTAAATGTTTATTTAAGCCTGAGTCGCTTGGTTGCTGCAAACTCCTTCAGAGCACCCTGCACAACAGCTTCCGTATTTTCGATAATGACAGGATCTGTACTTGATGTTGCTGTGGATGAACGGGTTTTGGGTCCAGTCAACCAAGTCAGAAGTGACATGATCGTGTATGATAGAATCAAAGAATGGATTCACGAAGATTTCTTCTGTTCAGTGAATGGATTGCTTGGAGGAAGTTTACAATGCGCGCGCATGCGATTTTTAAGGACGACAACTCCCGACACAATCTTTAATCGTCTGCAATGGCAGTCTCAGTTGGGTTCTGATTCTGATTATGCCGTGAATTAGTTCGCCACTCGTTGGTCGTATTTTTGACTTCAGCGACTCAAAAAAAAATGTGTGCGTCCACACAGGACGCACACATGCACATTTTTCTGCGTCATTTTTCATATTTTGTGCGTAATTGACGCACTACTGTGCGTAATCGGGAACACTGCACCTTACCCCATCCCTTCATGATAAAATAATAAGGGTACCATCCATTTCGCTTTGATGTCTAGATAATAATAATACAGGTAACATATAGATGTCTAGATATAGTCTGTCTGTCTGTCTGTCTCTCTCTCTCTGTCTCTCTCTCTCTCTCTCTCTCTCTCTCTCTCTCTCGTTGTGTTTGTGTGAGAGCAACAGTGAATTGCATAATTGTAATGTCGAATTGCATTATTATTAATTCGCCTTGTCCTGAATCCCGTCCTTGTGGATTTTAATTAAAATTAAAACCGTTTCCTATCTTTGTCTGTGTGTGCAGGCACGATACGAACCAGCCAGGTGCTGGACAGAGAGACGTCGTCGCACTTCTGGCTAACGGTGTACGCGCAGGACCAGGGTCCGGTCCCGCAGATCGGTCGTCTGGAGGTCCTCATCTTTGTGAATGACGTCAACGACAACGTCCCTCAGAGCCTGGAGCCTGCTTACTACGCCTCTGTGACTGAGGACAGCAAACAGATCCAGAGCGTGGTCAAGATTCAGGCCACGGACGGGGACAAGAACCCAGAGCAGGAGCTCAAGTTTGAGATCACCGGGGGCAACCCGCAAGGCTTCTTCGACATCGACCCTATCACAGGTCAGTTGTGGTTTTGACATCGTCACACATACCTCTCCCATTTTCCTCGCTTTGATAGCTTCTCCACCTCTCCTTCTTTCTGTGTTTCTCTTCTATGTACAAATTCGAGTCCTTCAGCGATCGCATACCTCAACTGTGTTGAGCAACGGTGGTGTCTCGCTTGTTAAAATTGCATTTGTGGTGTTGTTTTATTGTCGTTGTTGCAGTTTGGCGGCGGTCTTGATGATGATAATGAATTGATGATGATGATGATTGATTGATTGATTAATTGATTTATTATTGATTGATTGATGTGATTGGTTGCTTGATTGGTTAGTATGACAAGGAGAGTGGACGTGCGGATGAGAAGTGGAAGAATAAAGAAAGAGAGGGAGTAAGGGAGGAACAACAGCAACATCCATGAAAAAATATGTTCCACTGTTGTTTTATTTTTACATGTAGCTAGTGTATTGCTGTTAGAAAAAATTATCACCGTTAATGGAGTCTATTGGGGACATAATTATTATCGCACACACTGCATGCATGATACTGGAAATATTCTCTACTTTACCAATTATATTGCTGTGAAGTGTAGCAGGTAAAACAAGAAATCTATCATGTTCTTGGAAAGCCAGTTTGTTGTTTATATAAAAAAGACACCTTCGAGTTTTCTATCGTTGAGCAGCATCGCTGGTAATCTGATGTAAATGCATGCCATTCATCATGGTCTTTAAAATGCCATTGCACAGTTGTAAAAAGAAAAAGGCCTAAGCGTTTCTGTTGTTGTCTTTGAAATCAGTGTCTGCAATATCGATACCCGCTGGCATGAATGTTTTTTTTATGGAGAATCATCGACTTGATGTTTGCCGATTGTCAAGAAGGGTATTGTAGCTGTCCTAGATATAAAAGCACAGACAAAGAGAGAGGAAAATCAATTTTCTCATCAACATTAAGCGGTAGGAATAAATGAAACTCGTCGTTTTTATGCAGTAGTTTTGTTTCTGTAACGGATTAACATTCTTTCAGCGAACGTAATTGTTAGGTCATTCTTCCACATAAAGCTATCTATATTGTGTAGAACCGAATAGCGTTTTTAGAAAACTAACACGATTTGTTTTTTCAAGGTGTATCTTGGATTCTAACCTCGTCCGTTATGATGTCCGTGGAGTAATTTTTGTGTGGAAACTATGAGTTCCAAATATAATGTCGTACGAAGATTTCTGGGAGTCGTGCAGCTTGAAGTAATTCTTGTGTAAGACTTTTTGTCAGCCCAATACAAACCCATTTCCCGCCTGACTTGCCCGACTTTCCTTATTGAAAACAACTCGAGTGCAATGGCGTGTTGGACCTCTAACGAGGGCTTTGTCGCGTACACTTTTATATTTCTTTTGCGGGCCCTCACACCCAACCCCACCCTCGCCCTCCATCCGCTGAATTTTTGGCAAGTTGTGTATGGTCATAGGATAAAGAACCTGCGCGCTTGGGTCGGTCCAGTCAGTCTGTTTTTCGTGACCTGCATATTGGTCGGAAAGAGAATGCCCTGTACAGGGGCCTAAGCCCCAGTAATAACAGGGTGCACAAAGCGCGAGCATGGGTTGAAACCCCCTGAGCTTTAGATATGCAGATTGTGTTTTCAAATCTGGGGACTAATTTTACCGGATTTTACCACTTGTAGGCTACTTATGGTCAATTTTTTCTCCATAAGCAAAACCAGTATGGATTGGTAACGTGTGCAAGACAGGGAGTTAGGATAAATTAAGGAATAAACTAAGGAATAGCATCCTGTATTGCTAGATATGATAGTCACACACACAAACGGACACACGCACACACACACACACTCTCTCTCTCCAACAACAACAACAACAGCAACAACAACAACAACAACAGCAGCAGCAGCAGAACTATCACTTCAAAGGTTTAGGTTCTAAACGCGAGTTAGAAATGCATCACTTCGATTGTGCCCACACAGCACCGACCCAGATGATTGAGACCAAACACGTTTTCTTTCCTTTTGGTATGAATAGTTTCCATAGAGGTATTAGCGGGTCCTCAAGAGTCCGTAATAAGCCCTTAGCTTGGGTCGCAATGGAAACACTCGCCGTGTTCCTTAGTCTCCTCCCTTTTCTTCTCAGCACTGTGAAGGACTTACTTAAGTGACAGGTCTGCATAATGACAAAATTTCTGTAACAAGAAAACTATGGGAAGAAAGAGAATGTGAATTTTGAACACCTTTTTTTATGTTAAAAAAAATTGTTAGTGCATACAATGTTCTGTTCTGTCCCAGTCAGTCCGTGCATGAAATGCTGTTCTGTCTCGACTGACTGACAGACTGAGACGTAATTCGTTTATAAAATGTACATTGAAATTTGCCTTTCGGCTGCACAAACATAGTAAATGTAAAATGTAGAATATATTTACAAGAATGACATATATATGTACGAACAAAAAATAAATAGCGCAACACATGGAATACAATAAAACAACTACTATTCCACACCCCAAACATACTTGCGCCGTACACTTCCACATACACTCCCACACACAATCACAAACCAACGCCATCATGCACACACGTTAACCACAGGTATACAACACAAGCAACCCATACATGGACATTTGCAAAAAAACATGCTTAGCCAAATCACGAAACAGGACTGTTTGAAAAATTAACACATACACAAATACGCACACGCACACAAATACGCACACACACAAACCACACACACACACACACACACACACATCTCCAGACTAATAAAGACCCATAATGTAGTTTTTACAACAATAACAACAACAAATTACTTTATTAGATACTGTAAGCTTACATACTGTGTGCTGGATCAGACACACACATTGTAAACTTATAAAAATTGCAAACACACGATTGTAAAATTATATAAATTATGACCATAATATTCGCCATTACACACCATATACACACATGAAAAAGAGAATGCGTTGCTTTTTTTTTTTCTCAAACACATTGATGTGTCAGTGTGCAAAACGTACAGCTATAATCGTCATTTTGTGATAGATATTAATTTTCTGAGGGCTGTAGTCGAGCAAAATTGGCGTAATGGTGGGTCTTGGTCTGGTCGGTCTTTTGTGGGAGGGGGTGGAGGGGGGGGGAATGAGGCAGACCGTTAACAGCTCAATTGAAAGTTTCCGGTGATGTTAGTAAGTTCATAAAGGGTAGTCTTTGTGGTTTATGCCCTTTTAACCCCGTCGATAGAAAAATAGCCAACTTAAAACGTGCCGTAGTACCAAACGTAACCTTTGTATTTAACGCCTCAGCAAGTATCTATGTGATTTCCACTTCAAACTATAAAACTATATTGAAGAACAGGCGCCACCGGTGAAAGGACTGACTGAAATGGGACGAGTGAAGCATTCATATGATAATATTGTTTGATATCATTCTGGGTACTGATGTATTCAGTAATGAGTACACGACATCTTGTGTGTAGATATCGATGTTGTTGGGTGGGACTTTTTGATGCAATATTTTCTTTGGTCAGACTGAGGCAGTAAAAGAAGGATTGAACGAAGAAATGAAAAGTATACATTGTTTACTTAGATTACATTAGATCAAATCAGAGGGACAGATGGATAGATAGAAAACAATCATCGTACAGTGGCTGTAGAGATTTATTCACCGTGGAACTGCTGTCATATGGTAGAAAATTATGCGTTCTAGGAGACGGTATTGCAGCGTTGGAATAAAATCCTTTAGAAATCGTATCTTCTGTATAACAATCGATTCAACATGACTTGTCTTCGTTTGAATCTTTGCAGGAAATCGGAAATAAATGTGTTCAATTTTCATGTCTAGTCTTGAAAGTAGCTTCGATTGTAATTTATCCGATTTTGCGGTTGCCGTTAAATATAACATTGTCCTAGATTTAGTCGTCGCAAACAACCAGTCTTATTTTTATCATGCATGAGATCGCATGACTTCAGCTGGTATTTTACTCTCAGAACTGAGAGGGAGGGTTTCCAGAACGTCTGTGTAAAGTTCTCCAAGACCAGTGTAAAGTCTAAAGGTCTGGGATTTAACCATGAAGTAGTATTATCATGCCGTCCTTTGGCTGACCCAGATGATGAGGGTTCAAATCTGTCCCCGAGTTGCGCTCTTCAGTCTCTACTTTTTTCATTGAGAACTTTTATCCTAGTCTAAGGGTGATAACATGCGTGTTTTCGGTGGAAGTGTACCCGTTTGTTGAAAGAGTCTGTCATTGATAAAACACGTCCCGTTCGTTTCTCTGTTCTGTGTGTGGGGGGAGGGTAGAGGGGGAGGGAAAGGTTGAGAAGAGGGGTGGAGGCTGGGGTCACCGTTGTGGGCGGCAGAGAGATCTGTCTGTCATCTAACATTGAACCTTTGTCACGTTTTGTTGTAATAAACTTGAAATGAAAGCACTTAATAAGATTTTCGCTTTCCGGCAGGGGAAAGGACCCGGCTATTACAAAAAAGTATATTTTGAGTATTTTGTTTTTCCCCCCTTACCCAGCTCTTTATTTCTCGACTCCCCCCCCTCCCCCACTACACCGCAATCTCCCTCCCCCTCCTCCCGCTACCTCTCTCTCTCTCTCTCTCTCTCTCTCTCTTTCTCTCTCTCTCACACACACACACAGTCAGTGTAGTCCTTTATTAGTGGTTATTCCTTTCGCTTCCACAGCTGCTGCATCTCTCTCTATCTCCCTCCCTCTCTCTCTCCCTCCTTTTGTCTGTCTCTCTCCCTCTCTCTGTCTCTCTCGCTCTCTCTCTCTCTCCCTCCCTCTCTCTCTCTCGCTCTCTCTCCCTCTCTCTCTCGCTCTCTCCTTCCCTCATCCCTCCTTTTCCATCAAACCTTCTTTCTAATGTAGGCTTTTAAAAAATGTTATACTTGCTCAAATTTTTCCTCCTCTTTTCATAAAACAGCTTCACTTTGAACAGAGAATGATTTATTCAACGTATACTGATTGTGGCTGCTCAGACCAAGAAGAAGATTTTGGAATGGAATGCGGGCGATCTGCGTTGTATTAACCGCATTATTTTATTTTATTATTTTTGGGGGGCACGAAGGAAGGCGTATAGTAATAAAGGCGACGTGATGGATTGTATGGAGTGAACGCTGCATATTGGTTGCCCTGTTGTCAGTATTGCGCTTTTTGTGACGAGGAGGACCAAGATGTTGGGCAGGATATGGAGACGGAGGGTAGGTTGGTTTGTATTGGGGAAGAAATGGAAGAAAGTGAGTGGGGTGAGGGGGACGGAGGAGGGGCTTCGGGGGCAAGAGTTCTCAAGAGAAAAAGCTGCTGGCCAGAGAGTAGAAATAGCGTGTTTGGGCCTTTCATCTGTTCTCCGTCATTTTTTGCCGTGAATGCTCAGCTCGACAGTGTCAACATAAGGCTCGCTTGCACTGGGTTCCATTTTTGTTTGAAGGATGTATTCTAACTGAAGCAATTTTAATCGATAAAACGCTCGAGCCTCTTTTGCTTTCTTCTTTAACATTTTTTTAAGGGTGGGGTAGGGGCACAGACATAAAGGAACGGAGATACGCAAGGGCAGAATTTAGTTTTTAGGGTACTGGGGGCGTAAAAGACCTTGTTTACACGATAAACACTTTAAAAGGATTACTTTCAATACTTCTTTTTGCTACCAGTGTGGTTTAAGCTGTTTGGAGAAAAGCCTTTACTGTAGCTTTAAGCCGCTTTTTTCCCCCCTTAGGTTGAAAGAGATGTGTGTTTTAACGTTTGTTTTGTGGTGCGTGTGGAGCATTGTCTACATTTGGGGTTAATCGGTTGGCTTTTCCTTTGAAGTCGGGTAGCCGGCACTTTCAGTCTCCCACCCGTGTTAGTCACGGGTCATCTAAGAAATTCTACCCCGCTCTGGGCCTGCGGGGCAGAAAGGCACTATTCCTTGACTCATTTGTCCAATTAGACGCCGAAGAAATTATATAAATTATAAATTAAAATACTCCGTTTGCTGGCTTATAGACATTCTTAGGAATTTCATGGCAGTCGTTCTTGGTTATGGTACAATGTGGTTTTTGCAAGGCAGAATAAAGAATTTGGATGCTTTGCTAATAGACCATGTTCGGAAATACGAGGGGAAACAACTTTGGCCTGCTTGCCCGCTAGGTGGAAATTCTTACCATATGAACACAGCTTCTCACCTGCAATTTCTGCCCTGCCTTCCCTCCATCAAATCTTTCTGATCAACCGAAAGGTTGACTGCATTAACAATCCTGGCTATCTCCGCTAGTTCGGACTTACACTGCCCTGCAACCAATAACCCCTTTTCCCGAAGAAAAGCTTGCAGCTCGGGGTAGCTTTCATAGTGCTCTGAGACGAGATGTCCTCCCGGATAACTCTAGGTAACTAAAAACTAAACAAAAAGACAGGTTACCTCCCATTTCCGATTAAGGTCTATTCTTAAGGGAGGTTTTCGTGGGTGGTGTTGCGTTCGTTTACACAGATAAAGTCATCGAACAAAGAACCGTTGCTTTACAGTTCCACGCCACGCCGGAAACTCGGAGAAATATTGAGTATTATGTTATAATGTTTAAATATGCTCCAGTCTTAATATGTCTTGAGGCCTACATTAAAACTCGACATTGTAGAATTTAGTAGAACTGCGTCGATGTAGAAATTAAACAAGAAGAAGAAGCAATGAGCAGAATAGCAAGAAACATTATAACATTGCAACATACTTATTCTTATTCCAATACTAGTCCATAACATTCAAACATATTTATTCGTATGAATTCTAATACTGGCCCAATCAGCATAGCTGAGACTATACGAGGCTTTCTCCCTAGGGGTAGTCTCGACCTTGCGGTATTTATTTTTTTAATCAATCTTATATAGTGCACTTACAGCTCAAGAGCTGCTCAAGGCTCTGGATGATACAAAATCTAACTCAAGTCGCCCGAGGCGCCCCCCCCTGCAACCTTTTGGCGCATAGTCTGACGCCCAGACGACTGAGCACATTCCTGGGCGACCGGGGATGGGAAGATGGGCCTAGTGCGTGCTGGGTGTATTTGTGTAGCCGGCACTCGCTCGTCTAGGACATGAGCGTCAGGATCTTTAAAGCCCATTTGATGGAATGTGTGCGTGCACAGACTAGACCTCGGTTTATACTCTCATCCGAAGGAGTAGGGGCACAGTGTCTCTGGGTAATTTGTTTGTATGATAATAGTCATGACAGTTCATAATTGGTGCACTGAGCAAAGATCATAGTTGACATTGTATGTTTCTAGTCATGGCAGTTCATAATTGGTGCACAGGACAAAGCTCGTAGTTGACATTGTACGATTCTAGTCATGATTGTTCATAATTGGCGCACTGAGCAAAGTTGACATTGTATGATACTAGTCACGACAGTTCATAATTGGTGCGCGCACAAAGCAAAGCTCATAGTTGACATTGCATGATACTAGTCATGACAGTTCATAATTGGTGCACAGGACAAAGCTCATAGTTGACATTGTACGATTCTAGTCATGATTGTTCATAATTGGTGCACTGAGCAAAGCTCATAGTTGACATTGTATGATACTAGTCGTGACATTTCATAATTGGTGCACAAGGCAAGGTTGACATTGTATGATACTAGTCACGACAGTTCATAATTGGTGCACAAAGCAAAGCTCATAGTTGACATTGTATGATACTAGTCATGACAGTTCATAATTGGTGCACAGGACGAAGCTCATAGTTGACATTGTACGATTCTAGTCATGATTGTTCATAATTGGTGCACTGAGCAAAGCTCATAGTTGACATTGTATGATACTAGTCGTGACATTTCATACTTGGTGCACAAGGCAAGGTTGAGATTGTATGATACTAGTCACGACAGTTCATAATTGGTGCACAGAGCAAAGCCCATAGTTGACATTGTATGATACTAGTCATGACAGTTGATAATTGGTGCACAGAGCAAAGCTCATAGTTGACATTGTATGATACTAGTCGTGACATTTCATAATTGTTGCTACTGATACTAGTCATGATTGTTCATAATTGGTGCACTGAGCAAAGCCCATAGTTGACATTGTATGATACTAGTCATGACAGTTGATAATTGGTGCACAGAGCAAAGCTCATAGTTGACATTTTGACCGCGTTACCTGCTCCTGGTTGGTGCATTGACTTTTTGACATTTGGCGCTGCGAGCAGTGTTCCGCTGCTGTGACCCTTCAGAGCATTCAGAAATGAGCCGTAACCACTGTTGTTCAGATTGTACGGTCATGGAAAGGAGCAAATCAAGAGGATAACACAAAGATACACGGGGATTGTACAACGATACAAACAGGTCGGCGGTCGACTTCATTGTCCTGCATGACTGCATATGCACTCTAAATTCGGCCGAGTATAAAGTCAGTGCGTCATCAGATTTTATTTTAGTTTTTGACATGAACGTTGGCATTTCCGGATGTATTTAACGTACCAAGGTTAACCGGTCATTAAACTTAAAAAAAAATTTAAAAAAAAGGTTTGTCATCCAATACTAAATAAAACTTGTATTGCTTTCTTGAGACGGTTTGGCAATCTTTCAGTAATTATCGTTCGTGAAAGTAGCTTGTGTATGGGTGGGAGGTTGACGGTGGAAGTAGGTATGTGGGTGGGTTTGGGTGTAAATGCCTGTGTGTATATATATGCGTGCGGTGTGTGTGTATGTTGTGTATCTGTCCGCATTCGCGCAGGCGCTCGAAGGTAAAGTGCAAAATCAAAAAGCGCAACGCTACGGGGAAAGGGTTATGTTGAAAGTTGGGGGTTTGGAGGAGTGGAGAGAGTGGCCTGAATAGAGAGGTCATCGGCATTGAAAGGTTATTGATGTATCTGAAGTCTGTATTATTATCTTTATTGCAACGAGCGCCTTGTCATCAGTTCCCGCTTTCTCTGAAATCTTGACAGGGCGTTATTTATTTCTAAATAGCCCGCGTCTTTCAGCGTTGACGATTCACTGATTAGATTCGTGCTGTGAGACACAGGAGTGATGGAGACTGCAGCAGCGCACAGACATGTTACTGCAGCGTGGTGGACAGATTTGCCTGATGTCGCTGGCAAGTGTTTACTTGGGGGCGGCAGACTGCACAATGACGTCTCCTTGTTAACTGTGGCACAGGCACGGTGTTTTTTTTTGGTTGTTTTTTTATATTTAAACAACCATCTCTCTTTCTTACGAACTGGAAACTTTGTTTTAGTTTATCTTTATATTCTTTAAACAATCCTAATTGCCTTTCGTCTCTCGCGTAAAAAGAAGTTGCGGAATAAGCACCTTTTATTAAAAAAAAGCCTATACGAACGAGTGGCCTTTCGTCTATCACCAAAAAAAAACTCCAAAAGTTTACGTCTTTGAAACTTGTTTTTGATTATCTTTTGACCCCCATCTATATCTCTCAACAGTCGGCAGCCAGAATAGCTTATTGGGCTGGATTGCACGTCTCTATTTATGAGGTTGAAAGTTCGGATCCCGATCGCGTCGCTGTGCACTTTATAAACTTTTCAGAGCAGCTAGAACGCACCACCTTAAGCAACGATACAATTTTTTTTTACAATTTATCCTTCTCTCTCTCTCTCTCTCTCTCTCTCTCTCTCTCTCTCTCTCTCTCTCTCTCTCTCTCTCTCTCTCTCCAACCCTCCACAGGAACTTTCCAATATCATGACTGAATATGACAAAATGGGAAGCATTAATGTCACGGGAAACTGGGAAATTTCAGATGACCTGCCGGTTCACAGTCAACGGCATTGACTTTTAAAACTTAAAAGGATTGTACTCAGTCGTATGACGTCAGTGAATGCGGCTAAGGCTGAAAGAGGGTGCCTAAGTCGGCTTGAGTTAGGTCCTATATCTGCCAGCGCCTTAAGCAGCTCTTGAGTCGGAAAAGCGCACTATAAGAACGATTAAATACAAAAAAATATAAAATAAAATAATAGCGTACGTTGTAAGAGATCGAGTAACAACCTTTAGATGAAGCTTTTCATGAAAGGTCAGTAGCAACAAACGAAACATGCGTGATCATAACCGCTTAGCTAGGATGTAGGTTTATGGGGCAGTAACAAAGTTGTTTAGGAGACTCTCTATCCTCTTATGTAATACCAAAATCATTTACTCTTTTTTTTTCTCTTCTGAAAGGGTGGCCCCCAACGATAAATGACACAATACTGTTTGATCAAAGGCATTTTTGCCGATGCTTTTCTTCAAAGGTCAGTAGCAACACACACAACATGCTTGATCGAAACCGTTACCTAAGATTTATCTGTAAAGTTTACGACCACTAATTCCAAGATTTCTTTTTTGTCTGAAGGCGTTTGTCCTTTAATGTTAAGTCGAGCAGTAATGATACAAGAATAGGTTTAGAGGTCGGTAATACTAATATGATTGGCGTTCGTCTCTCCTTGAAGGCGTTTTACTTAGAGGGTAGGGTCAAACAAATGACTAATGACTTTTCATCAAAAGCATTTTGAGCCGAGCTTAACTCCAGGGTGGTGCGGCGAGGGTGGCAGCAGCGACACTGACAGACACATCAAAGGGAGCGTGCAGCAGACCGTGGACAGTTGACCAGCTGGCCGGCAACATTGTGACCACAACGTCGCCAGCCTGTGCCAAGCCTGCTTTCCAGTTTAAGAACATTCTATGCTATGATTCTGGACGTTGTATGGGAGGGGCGGGGTGAGGGGGGAGAGAGTGAGAGAGAGAGAGAGAGAGTTGTTGATACCACCAAAAAAGTTTAAAAGAAAGGTCTTCTTTGGTACCACTACCCACATGCGTTATTAGCAAGGATATTATCAACATGTAAAATTTAAAATTAAAAAACCTTTCGTTTATTTAGGGCTATCTGTTTATCTGAAAGACAAGGATAGAAGGTGGTCGGGGTAGAAGACATGGGCCAAAGAGGCATATCGCGCCGCTGCCTTTCTGCGCAAAGGGATACATAAATAATAGTCTTTATTTCTAAGAAAGCCATAATTTCAAGCGCCATTCCGCTGCTTCTCGCGTTTTGTTTTGCAATGGATACATACTTGTGGCTACTAGCTATAATATAGAGCCATTCACAAATATAAGGTGGATAGGTCCCCGTGCTTTTTACGCCACTGCCAACGCGCTCTCTTCCGTCCTGATTGTCATGCTGTATCATGAAATAGTGGCCACATTATGTCATGCTGTATAATTAAGTAGTGGCCACATATGTCATGCTGTATTATTAAATAGTGACCACGTATGTCATGCTGTATAATTAAGTAGTGGCCACATATGTCATGCTGTATTATTAAATAGTGGCCACATATGGCTTGCGATTCACGGCTTATGCATTGGGTCGGAGGTTGTCACCACCCTGTTTGAATTTATAAACGTGTGTAGCGGAGTAATTTCACTACAACAAGGCAATTTTTCCTGACGATGTAATGCACTCTTTAACGATTTGACTACAATAGGAAACAACATTACTAAGATCGACACGCAAGAAGTGATTTCAACTGCCTTAGCTCGCCAAGTCGTGTGTAGCGGACAATCTGTATTGCGTGTAATCATACAAGGGAGGAGTTTAGGTTGACCTCTAAACTCATGACGTCACGCTCTCGCTTCTGATTGGTCCTCGTAAACCCGGTAGTTTTGCTTTAGAAATCAAACATGCTATATTCTTGTGGAATTTGACGTTAGTCAGTACACAAGGAAATACCTAAGAAATTCATAAGCGTAACACAAAGTGTGGTCGGGTCCTACATGCCAGTGTGGCCGGGTCTTTGCCGACTTCATGCATGGCCCTTGTCTCTTTACCCCCTGTGCTTCCTTGCACATCGTTCGCCGGGCACACCGATAACCCAGGTTCGAATCCCGTAGTGGGCTAAATTAAAAGTAGCAATTTTTCACTGTCCAATTTAGCAGTATGATTACTCTGGTTGTTCAATTTGGATTTAGGTCCTCACCTCTTGTTCCCTGGGATGGTTATCCCCGCCTGCCAAATCGCCAATGGTGGGTGTAGATGTTAAATCTCAATGTTCATCCATTCCTTGCGGAAAGACGAACAGCTAGAGTGTTTCCGGAGATGAAATTCTATCAGTGCAGTGAGCAGTCAGTTTTGGGTTAACTTCCCATAATAATTACACATCATGTCGTGTGACCCAGGACCTAAAAACACTATGTTACCGCCACTGAGTTATTACAGTTTACATCGACGTTCTTGTTTGTTGTATTGCGGTTATTTGGAAATATAGCTCACACTTGTCTGAGAGTGAGCGTTTAGGGGTTAATAGACACGATATCAGCGTTACTGTTTGCATTTATTTGCATTAGTGGAAGGATGCACATCATTTTAGAATGTGTTTGAAAGACCTTTTCTGGCTTAAATATTGTATTCGTAAAACCGCTTCTGACATCTAGATGAACTAATAATAATAATAATAATAATAATAATAATAATAATAATAATAATAATAATAATAATAATAATAATAATGGATGCTATACGCGCCTTATTCTTAAATGACACCCGAAGCGCGGCGATCTGTAACTAACATACACGCTCACATGTTACAGACACTCCAACATACACAGCAAACACAATCATCTCAAAACAAGGCAAGTCACTATTACAAGACCTAAAGGAAATCGAATTTTATTTTTGAAATTTCAGCTTGACTGCATCCAATACCTGTATTGAATTTCCATTCTACTCTATCTTTTATAATATTCGTGTATTGTGCATACAGATATATTATGTATAATTTTTGTATTAACTAGATTCATTATTATTTCTTGTGTTGTGTGATTTTATGTGTTTTTTATGCAAATGAATGGCAGGCAGTTTTAAATTCTAATTTACAGAATGGAATACAGAATACAGGATCTTTATTGTCCCCCACAAACACCTGCAAGGAAATTTGGGTGCAGTGTCCATCTGCATATAAAATCTCAAGCAATAAAACCGTAACATCTACACTAAACTGAAAATAAATAATGATGATGATCATCATATCTACTTGATTTGCTTTATTTCTTTTTTTCAGTCAATGTTATTATTTTTAATAATACACGCATTATTACATTTTGGCAAGCTCAACAATTGTATGTATAGAAGAAGAAAATAAGCATATACTGAACTGAACCGCAAAGTATTGTAGTGTTAAACTCTCGGATGCATTAGGTAACGTTGCCTGTCTGACAGCTTTACAGCAGACTTGTCTTTGCGTGAGATGCAGGTCGAGAGGGGTAGAAGGGGTTAGGGAGGGTGAGAGAGGGGGGATGAGGCTCCTTTTTAAATATGTATACTTTTTTAGACCCTGAGTTGAGGTATGCAGTGTGGTGAGTGTTAAAAAGTGTGAATTGTTGCAGTAGGTGTCAAGCCAGATACAGCTGTCAGATACTGTACGATGCGTGGTAATCCTCTTGTCACCCATTTAACCATGCAGAGTCTCTCACATTTTGCTGCAAGCTGGCAATATTTATAATATAGTAGAATTATTGTGAGGAAGTCTCAGATAATTGTATTTGTTCCTGCTTGCCTCACATCCACCCACCCTCATACCCTCACCCGCTCCACATGTTTACTCTCTCAGAACCACACGATCATTCCTTCTCTCCCCGAGCCTCAATACAAGTCATACCGACCCTCCAATGTATTTTCTTTCCTCTAGATAGAACTGTCGCTGTTGGAGACAAGTTTTTTTGCTGACTGGGAACATCCCGGTCATGTTGCTGTGTGACTTTGTGACCTTTGTCGTGTGACATCCACGAATCCTTCATCACTCTCCGTCACTTTCACGTCCCTTCCCCTCCCCTCCCCTCCTCTCTCTCTCTCCCGCTCTCTCTCTCTCTCTCTCTCTCTCTCTCTCTCTCTCTCTCTCTCTCTCTCTCTCTCTCTCTCTCTCTGCCGTGGTCGTGTCCTCAGTCCTTGCCAATGAACACAAGAGCAACTTCATTGTATCCCTTTTCTGACTGATGCAGCCGTGCCTTTTTACTTAGTTTTATGTATAATAGTATTATTCGTCTTCGATGTGCCTTCTTCCTCTTCGAACAGAACAAATCACCATTGTTTTATCGCTTTTTGTTTCGATAGGCCCCCACCTGATAAGAAAGGAGATCGGGCTTTCATGCAACAACAATATTTCAATTTGATCGATCCACAGCGTTGAGATGTCCTGGAAAACAGTTTTGGCTGGAACCGCCAGTTAAAAATATTTTGTTGCCTTCTTTCGACAGCACATTTGGAATGAATGTGAAATACGATTCGTCAGTAACTACAAAATCATTATGAAGAAATTAGGTAGTAGTAGATAAAGGCTTTTTTCAACTTTTTTGTGCGTGGGTCACTTCGCGCAATGTTGATGAAACATGACCTCTGATCGTCATATTCTTTCAACTTCTGTTGAGCTGCTATCCAAAAAGGTTTTTGAATGTGTTGATATTTTCAGCGAGGAATGAAACAAACACCTGTGTTAAGACCTTATTATTTTTTTTAATGTATTTATTGAGTAATACCGAGAAAATGTATACGAATTTGCGAAGTCGGCATTGTGGTGTTTATAGAGAGTTTTGGCATAGCCGAGGAGTCGACTTTGTATTGCGAACTGTGTAGAGTTAGTGTAGTCAAAGAGTCGACGTTTCCAATTGCGTATTGTTTGTATTTCTGGCCGACCACAACGCCCAACTGACCGGGAACTGTTGATATAAACCATTGTCCAGCATGTTAACACGACGATGTCAACTACGTCGATCGCCACGTGTTGCTGCGTGAGGCAGTTTTTCGGGCAAACTGCTTACGCTATCGTTAGAATAACTGCCCTTCTAGTTACAGCGCCCAGTCTCTAGGCCGGAGATACACGTTTCAACGTGCGCTCACTGCATTGAAGAGACTGGCCGAGACTTACGTTGCCTCTCCACCATCTTTGCAGCAGCAGTTTGTACAGCCTACCTATTACACCAAATGACGTAACGTAGTTGCACATAAAGCCTTCCTCCCCCCATCCCCCTCTCTTACCCCCCTCTCCTGTAGGGGTTGTTGTTTGTAGATTATAGTCACACGACACTTTCGCATATAGGTGACTACTGGACCGATTTATACTGACACCAGCGGGCCAGTTGTTGGTAAAGGGGAAAATAATATGATCACACGTTGACCAATCCGGGATTCGAACCAGCGACCTTTCGGTTACTAGCAAGACGCTCTTACCAACTGAGCTACCCGGCCCCACATGTAGGGGTGCCGGGGGTTTCAGTATAAATAGTATCCCCGCTTTCTATGACGGCAAGTCTCCTCTCTGAAAATCCTTATCGGGAAGAAAGTGGACTATAACCTGATTAAAAAAATAAAAAAAAATGACGGCCTACTAGCGCCAAAACCGAGAGTTACCATTACCACGAGATAATCGAAATTATCACGTGTTCTGTTTAATTTGCAGAGGTATCGGTAATCCGCAGTGTTAATTAATAATTATCAGTATTTGCCACGCTTTCCTACCGCCAAAACCTAATAATTACAAATATCATGAGATAATTACAATTATCAAGGGATAATTACAATTATCAAGCGATAATTACAATTGTCATTGAAAATTATAAATATCAATTTAATACTGATGCGCATGCGCGGCAGCGGCACTGTTCCCAGCACGCCTGGTGTTTTGGCCCTAGTAATGCGTGGCCCAAACTAAAAATTAGTACTTAACACTGTGAATTACCGGTATCTCTGTGAATTACACAGAACACGTGTTAACTACAGTTATTACTGATACATGTAAGTTTTGCAGGTTTTGGCGCTAGTAAGCCGCCTAACCAGAAGTAAGCATGATCACGTGAAAATTATAATTATCAAGTGAAAATTAGCAAGATCCGCACGAGAAACAACATCGTCATAGGAACCTGGAATGTCAGGACCCTAACTGCGGAAGGAAAATTAGAAGAACTGGCCCACGAGCTGGACCACTATCGATGGAACGTTCTAGGTATCAGCGAACTGCGCTGGAAAGGCCTAGGTGAAACAACGACTGACAAAGGCCACAAGCTCTATTTCAGCGGTAGAGATGACAGGCACGAACACGGCGTTGGATTCTTGGTCCACAAGAACATTCTAGCCACTGTCATGGGTTGCCGCCCAGTCTCCAGTAGACTCATTACCATCCGTCTGAGAGCAACCCCTTTCAACATTACCATCATCCAGGCCTATGCTCCAACATCAGACTATGAAGACAGCGAAGTGGAGGATTTTTATGAAAATATACAGGCGGCCCTTGACCAAGTGCCGAAGAAGGACATAGTCATAGTGCAAGGCGACTGGAATGCCAAGGTTGGCCAAGATGCGCACCACAACTGGGGAGACACATGCGGACCCCACTGCAACAACGAGACAAATGACAGGGGTCTGAGGCTATTGGAGTTTGCCAGATACAACAATCTGGTACTGGCAAACACGCTTGGTCTCCACAAAAAATCCAGACGATGGACATGGCACAGTCCCGGCGGGGAACATCACAACCAGATCGACTACATCATGGTCAAGAAACGCTTCAGATCAAGCATCAACATTGGCAGGACACGCACTTTTCCAGGAGCAGACATTGGAAGTGACCACGATCTCGTGATGATGTCTTTCCGGCTCCATTTGAAGAGAGTAAATACAGCAAAGTGCACTAGGCTGAAGTTCGACCTGGACAAACTGCAAGACCCGGAGGTGGCAAAAATATTTCAGGCCACAATTGGAGGGAAATTTGCACCACTGCTTATTTTTGGGGCAGGCGAAGTAGGTGTCAACACCATGACCAATACCTTCAACTCAGCTGTAACAGATGCCGCCACTGAGATCCTTGGCAAGCACCGACCAAAGAAGAAGCCGTGGATCACACCTGAACTTTTGGATCTGTGTGATAAACGAAGAGAGTTAAAAAAGAAAAAGAACACCTCACAGGGAGCTGATGTCTACCGAAAAATCAACAATGACATCCGAAAAGGCATGCGCACAGCAAAGGAGAACTGGATAGAAGATCAATGCCAGGAAATAGAGAACAATCTGAACAAGAACAACAGCAAGAAGGCCTACCAGACTGTGAAGCGGCTGACAAGTGTTAAACAGCCCAAAGTCTCCACTATCCAAAGCAAGTCTGGCATTTGCCTTACAGAAGAACAAGAAGTCTTGGACAGATGGACAGAGTACTGCTCTGACCTTTACAACCATACACCAAATGGAGACCCATCAGTTCTAGCATGTCCCGAGAGCAGAGAAGAAGAAGAAATCCTCCCAATTCTCCGGGAAGAAGTTGAGGCAGCAGTGCAATCGCTGAAGAAAGGGAAGTCAGCGGGAGTGGACAACATACCAGCGGAACTGCTACAAGCAGGAGGAGAAGCGATGACTGATGCTTTCACCATTATCTGTAACAAGATCTGGCAGAGTGGGGAATGGCCTACACCATGGACCCAGTCGCTTGTCATCACTCTTCCCAAAAAAGGTAACCTTCAGGAGTGTGAAAATTACCGCACCATCAGCCTCATCAGCCATCCCAGCAAGGTCCTCCTGAAAATAATACTCAACAGGTTGAAACCACAAGCTGAACAAATCATAGCTGAAGAACAAGCAGGATTCATGGCAGGGCGAAGTACCACTGAACAGATTTTCAACCTCAGAATAATCTGTGAGAAATACCTACAGCACCAACAACATCTATATCATGTGTTCATAGACTTCAAGAAGGCATTTGACCGAGTCTGGCATGCAGCTCTATGGGCAACCATGAAAGTGTACAACATCAGCCCTAAAATTATAGAAGTCATCAAAAGCCTGTATGACAAGGCTACCAGTGCAGTCCTCCATAACAGCGTCATCGGGAACTGGTTCAGAACAACAATCGGTGTGCGTCAAGGATGCCTACTCTCTCCATCACTCTTCAACATCTTCCTAGAGCGCATCATGTCAGATGCTCTTGCAGATCACGAAGGCACAGTCAGCATAGGGGGCAGAGCAATCTCCAATCTTCGTTTTGCGGATGATATTGATGGATTGGCTGGAGAGGAACAAGAACTTGAACAGCTTGTACAGAGGCTTTTCACCACCTCCAGAGCTTATGGAATGGAAATAAGTGCAGAGAAGACCAAAATGATGACCAACAACACCAATGGCATCAACACGGACATCAAAGTACAAGGCCAATCCCTCAACACAGTGCACAGCTTCAAATATTTAGGAGCCATTGTGTCAGACAATGGGTCTCGACAGGAAGTCCTCTCCAGGATCGCACAAACAACTGCTGCCCTGACAAGGTTGAAGCCCATTTGGAAAGACAGAACCATCAGTCTACATTCCAAAGTAAGACTGCTGCGCTCTCTGGTCATCTCCATCTTCCTATATGCTTGCGAAGCATGGACCCTCACAGCAGATCTCCAACGAAGAATACAAAGCATGGAGATGAGGTGCTACAGAAGACTTCTGTGCATTTCCTATACCCAACACATCACCAACGTTGAAGTCCGACAGACCATCACACAAGCCATTGGACAACACGATGACCTGCTCACAGTGGTGAAGAAACGGAAACTCCGATGGTATGGCCACGTCACCAGATCATCAGGCCTTGCAAAGACCATTCTGCAAGGCACAGTGCAAGGAGGTAGAAGAAGGGGGAGACCGAAAAAGAGGTGGGAGGACAACATTCAAGAATGGACTGGTTTGACACTGAGCGAAGCCATGAGGGCTGCTGAGGACAGAGAAAGATGGAGTATGCTGGTTAAGCGATCATCTGTGGTGCCCCTACGACCTTCGGGTTATGGGACAGGATAGGATAGGGATAGGAAAATTTTAATTATTATGTGATAATTACAATTTTCAGTTTTTGTGCACTTCCAGGCGGGTTGCTAGAGCCAAAACTGAAAATTAAACATGATCACGCGAATATATTTGTAATTTTTCAATGATAATTGTAATTATCTCTTGATAATTGTAATTATCACATGATATTTGTAATTATCACATGATATTTGTAATTATCACATGATATTTGTAATTATCACATGATAATTGTAAATATTAGGTTTTGGCGCTAGTAGGCCGCCATAGCTTTCTGTTTTTTTAGTGCTTTAAATTCCCACTGTCGCTGTCTTTCTCCTTTGTTCTTTCTCATTCAGATTCAGATTCAGATTCAGATTCAGAAAACTTCTCTGAAAAAAAAAAAACCTACTGTGTTGTATCAATCTACTATACTATCTTCTTCTTCGCTAGACCAGTCACCTACCTTTTTTCTTAAAAAATCTTCTGGGACAAAACTGCTCATTTGTGTGTGAGGTCTGTTGGATCCTATCCTATCCTATCCTGTCCCGTAACCCGAAGGTCGTAGGGGCACCACAGATGATCGTTTAATCAGCATACTCCATCTTTCTCTATCCTCAGCAGTTGGAGAAGCTGTTGGATCAGCTTGGGAATATTGGACGCTTTCTATCAGGTGGTCGGTCACTGGGGCTTCCTATGATGTTATTATTTGGCAATGTAGGCATTTTATATGTATGTGTTTTGTTAATATTTTATAATGATGTTTGTATTCAATTTTGTTTTTGTAAACGGGGGTTCGATAAATTAGAGTATAGCCCCAGCGTCCCCTGCGTGGGATGTCTTTATTGTAAAGTGACCGGCTGGTGGAGTGCCCTCAGTGTTACCACTAGGATCGTTTCGGCAGATCTTTTATGCGGATCAGGGGTTAGTCCTCTTTCAGCGAAGTTGTGGTCTTGAATTTGTGGTCCTGGTTCGGCTCTTTGCAGTCCGCTGGACCCTGTACGCAATGAGTAACTAATAACAATTAAAGCCTTCCCTCATTTTTTCAGTTACCTTTTCAAATTGGACACTTGCCTGCTGCTTGATCGTCATGAGCTTGATGAGCGTTATAACCTTCACGCAGTAAGGTTCAACAATGTTGAAGAATGTGTTAATCGTGGTTCACTGTATCTTGATCTTTAAATGAAAGATCTTTAACACCCGACCGTTGATTTGCGTATTTCGACCATGAATTAGTTAGTTTCGTACTGCAGTATTCGGTAACAGACACTACCAGGTACGGATCGGTCCATTATTCCGCAATATACTATTCCATATTTCGCAGCACGAGGAAAAATGTAGAGGAATGTGGGGAGGAGGGATACAATAAAATAAAATACAATTTCTTTGACGCTGCATTTTTCGATCGGCCGCGTCCCGTTGCTCTGACCGAGTTGTGAACTCGCATTATTTGGCTAGAGTGGGGTATGATAATATCAACAGTCTTTTTTTTTTCTTTTTTTTTTCTCGCTCTGATTTATGACTGTCTCTATGATCGTCAAAAGGATTTTGGAGTTCATCAGAGACTTCTGATTGCATGATTATATTGGTCGGTGTTATGATATGAACTGTTATTGAAGTACCTTAGTAACTAAACTTGTTGCAGACCAGCTTTGATGATTAAAGTAAGCCAGAAGAACTAAGGTGGGAGAGAAGTGAAGAGGGTAGTGAGCGCGGCTTCTTTGACTCTACATCACTGCGTCTTATATGAGTGTTTGTCATCGATCATGCTGTGGTCATCTGAAGGCATTTAATATAGGTCTTATAGGTATTATAGGTCATTTATTATAGACCTAGCTGGACGCCAGACAGTCGTGACGCGTGACCTGCCATGACCTCAAACGGCCACTAGCCCGTATCAAAGGGAGGCCACCTTGACGGACGACGGATCATCTGTTTCATCTTCTTCTTGTGAGGATAATTATTTTTCATTGCACGTGGCTTTTTCTTAAATTTTAAAACATTTGTTTTAAATTTGTGCATCGTCTTACTTTAAAAGGATCTGTACTGCTTATTTTGAGTGGGCGTTTTCCTTGAAAGTTTAACCGGCAACTCCTGTAGCTGTTTGTATTGCTGCCAACTGCACCGTTTCTGTTACCTCCCAAGATGCACAGGGAGTACTGGTAGTCATTGTTCACACGTTGAAAGCGAGTCCATGGTGTTACCACAAACTGCAATCTGCTGTAGGTTCGAAAGTTCAGGTCAAAAAGCCACTGCATATCAATGCTAACACCCTAGTGATCTGAGATCGGATGCATACAGATCCTAAACAAATCGTTTCTATGATAAAATCGTTGAGGTGGGGTAAAAAGATCTAATAAAATAAAACTGGGCAGCGCGTCGTGTCTTGGACTCTTCAAAGGTCAACTGATAAATGGTAGAATTTAAAGACTGAAATCGTTTACAAGTTAGTAGTTGTCGTACCCGTTCAGAACACGTCATTGATTAGATTAATTTTTTTTTTGTTTTTTTCCCCCCCCAAGCTTTAGTTCCAGACTTTTTGTCTCTCAGTCTCTCAGTGCATCGCAATACAGCAGTTTGTGATTCATGGAGTGTTCCTAAAGCAAATTGCCATATACAAAATCATTCCAAACCAGCTCAACACGCATGTTAGCGATGTAGGCGTTGCCCCAGGTGTAATCCCAGACTTTGTTGTTGACTCTTAGCCGTGCATCGCCGTACAAAGAGAACTTTCTGCATGTGAATCCATCCTGGGTTGACTCGTCTAGACAAGGCGTAGTGTCATTGACAATATTTGCATTGGTTAATCTAATTTCTTGTTTACTATTAAGACGCCCAAAGCAGTGATCTCTCTGCTATTTTGCATAATTATATATTGTATACTATATAGTGTACATTATTTTAAAAAAAACAACACTGTATGCTATAAAAAGAGTTTATAACCTTCGTTCGCAGACGGACGAAAATAGTATACACTAGAGAGATGTTTTGTTAGATCAGGTACCTTAAATACCCACATACCTAACCAGAACAGTATTTCATTGCAAATACATAACGACAAGCAATTTACCAGTCATATTTCATCGCGTCAAGTTCTATTTCACTTTCTTGCATACTATATACATTGCTGACATCGCATCTTTCGCTTTACAGTGTTCTAAAACGTAATGGTGGCAGTATTATCAACTGTAATGCGAGTCCTGGCTGTAAGTTATTACATTCATCAAGTACGTAAGAGCCATCTCAGAGGGCGAGAGGGGGGATGGGAGAAATGGAGGGGAAGGGGAGCAGGACATGGAAGAAGGGATGGGGGGGGGGGGGAAACAGCAATAAATGTCATGGCGTAATTGGCACTGCGACAACTGTGAAATATGAAATAGAACCAGCACCCATTTTACTTCAGTGCACACACAGCATGGCAGGTCGTCTAATACATAAACAAGGTTTATAAGCAACCTTTATTTTAAAGTTGACTTGCCCGTTGTTGTCACCCAGTTTAATGAGTATTTTGAACACACACCGCGGTTTTACTTGAACTGATTGTAAATAATTACTATTTTGACTTGATATGGCAGTTGTTCTTACCCGGTGTAATGAGCATTTTGAACAAACATCACTGCGGTTTTCGTAGCTTTACTCAAATCGATGTGTGGATAATTACTTTTTACAAAAGTAGATGTGGCAGTTAGTCTTTTTCAATTTAATGAGTATTTTAAACAAACACAACAGCGGTGTTTAGATTTCCTTAAACTGATTTTTAAATAAGGACTATTTCGAATAGATATGGCAGTTGTTTTTCATCAGTTTCATTAGTATTTTGAACAAACACGACAACTTCTTTGTAGCTTTACTCAACTCGATGTATGCGTAATGACTATTTTCAATAAATATGACAGTTTTTCTTTCACCATTTAAAAGTTTTTTTCAATAAATTACTTTTTGTGTGTGTGGCTAAACCAACACGACAGCGTTTTAGTTTTCCTTAAACTGATTTTATATAATGGCTAATAACTATGACAGTCCTTTTGGCTTTAATGAGTGTTTTAAAATAGCAAACTGACTACGCTTTTAGAGTGTAGCTCAAAACAAATTTAATAAGATTGAGCGTGCCTGTTTTAACTGAAAACAATTGTAGTGGGACTGTGCATGCTTGTTTTTTCAGGTTGTTATGAATACCCTTCACTCCTAATTGACCCCGACCCCGTTTGTTTTGTTGTTGTTTGTCGATGGTTATCAATTTTGACAGAAAGTGGGAGATAGTTGCGTGCGATCTGTTACAAAGAGCAGAGAACGGGGTCGCCGAAGGGGCGAACGGGGCCGCCTTAGGAGTGCGCGTTGTGAGATCGACGTTTGACAAGTAATCTTCACAAGTTATAATATTGTTTTACCATTCGCGTCAGCACTATTTCTAAGCTCACGGCGTGACTTGAGCCCTGGTGCATGTCACTGTAGTCTCATATGCAACGTGGGAGGCCCACGTAAAGGGGGATTTGACAGACAGAAAGACAGTATGACATAGAAAGAGGAGCGTTGAGAGTCTGAAGAGAGTAGGTTTTAACACAAGTATATCAACTAACAAGTTAGTATCTCTCTTCTATATCTCTATCGACGTGCGCGAACAACCGGTTGCTTCCCTTTACATGCTTTGCGCTCCATAAAGCGTCGTCGGCCTGAAATAACTTTTTAGAAACTTCAAAACCCAGGGGAATTATGGGTAGAGAAATCCTTTTCTGAAATGACGTCGGCCAAATCCTTCTTTAGTTTCTTTGCTCAAGGCAACCTCATAGGTATGGAGCACTTCGTCCATTATAACTCCATCGCTGATAATACTGTTGACAAGTTTCTGCCTTTGTTCACTACCAGAAATATGCAGTTCCTCTCCCAACTTTCGTTTTATTTCAGCGAGCACATCTTCGCGAGAACAGATTTCCCAGAATTCTCTATTCTATTTTTAGGTTTCGGATATCCCCGTCTCAGCTTGTGGCTAAACGGGACCACCGCACGTCGACTGGGGGCAATACGAGATACTAACTTGTTAGTTGATATACTTGTGGTTTTAATTAGGTGAGAGGAGAAAAGAGCAGCAATTTTAGAAAGTGCACGCCTTATATGCTTCGCATTGCAGTAGTATGCATTGCAGTAGTATGCATTGCAGTAGTATGCATTGCAGTAGTATGCATTGCAGTAGTATGCATTGCAATTCAGCATAGAGTGAGAACAAGCAAACACAAACAATGGCAGAACCTTGAACGTCTGTCCATTCAGTCTTCCGCTCAATGCAAACTGCCCACAGGTCATCAATCTGTTGGTGATTTCAGGGAATGATCGCAGCTTGCAGCTAGATCCAATACCCAGCTTGCTACCTCAGTAAGGTTGATCCTTCTTTTGGCTCAAAGTCCTCGTTATTGCTGTTGCGATCTTGGACTTGCTGGGCGAATTCAATGCAATTCAAGGGCGTTATTTACTGTCTGGACACTTACACGCGGTTTAAAAGATCAGTGGAGCTATTAACAACGAGAATGTATTGAAATACACGGACTTTCTATGTATTAAATCTACTCGTTGTATGGACGTCAGTGTGAAAAGAATCTAAAAAACACTCGTTTGATTTGTTTAAATTTCCCAGCATAACCCCTTAACAACCTAAATCTGTTAAAATATGCGTTTGTAGAATGACAAGTACTGATTATTTAGACATTGCTAGGAAAGCAAAAACAACAATAGAAGATCTCTCTAATGAATACTTTAATGTTAAATAGAACAATCTACAAACAAACAATCTGTTTTATTTATCTCCATTCCATTCCAATTGACATAAAACCCGAACAACTGAGCCCGGCCGAAGACTCGTTAATGGAAATGGAATCAAGACTGATCTTGCTTTTCTCATTTTGTTAAGCCTGTGTCTTTGAGTACAATCTCGATAACTCCTAAAATAGTTACTTGCGAACTGTTCTTTTTGCTTTGCTCTTAACGACAATTAGCTCTGCTGGCTTAAGGACAACATCTCTACTGCGACACGAGAGCTATAATTCTCTATTGTTGGATTTTCTGTCGGCACTAAAATCTTGTCCCCTGTAGCTGTATTGAAGAAGTGTTCTCTTCCGTTGTCGTTGTAGCGCAGGTTTGGTGCTGCTGTTCGTGTTATGTTACGTTTACTCTTTGGGGAAAAATAATATTAGTCCTTCCTGTTTCAACCCAGCCTACCTCTCCCCAACTTAAATGCTATTCTCTTTAGCTTTTTTTTAATTCTTTCTATTCCTGTTGTATTTAGAACACAGGTTTAAGGTTTGGTGTCGCTTGTCTTATGTTTAGCATTGTTTCTGTTTGAAAAAGAAACCAGTTCTCAGTATTTCAACCTTGCCCTTTGCTCATGCCTAACCTGTAGCTTGCTGTATTTCAGGCATTTTCCTCCGTCAGCTTCCGCTACCGGCTACCGGCTCCCAGCGGTCCAGCTTGCGTTAGCCTACCGTGAAAAGTGACTTAGTGCCTGTTGTACTAATGGCCAGACACCGGAAATGGAGTGCTCCTGGCTCGGGAACAATGGCTGAACGCATCCAGATTATCACTTTCTAATATCCTGTAGATATGGGGAAAACGATTACTGGCGTTGTTTTTCAGTCATAGTTAATCCAGATTATCCTGAGCTCTAGTGCAACTTTCCGGTACGGCAGACATCTCAAATACTACAGTAGTGTTTTGCTACGACAAAATGCAGAATGTATTCAGCCGGATGACAACATACATTGCATATGAAAATTACCTCGATGTTGGTAAAGTCACACACACACACATCCACACACCAGGCAATCTCAACATCACTACCGTCATAAACTACACAACACTCACACACACACACACACACACACACACACGCACCCACACACATACATACACACACTTTATAAGACTTCAGCTATAGGCTACGGTCCTTTGGGTTTGGAAACGATGACGGACTGCGTCCAAATGATCTAATTTCGAGACATGTTCCTGCAGATTTGGAGAATGATCGCGTTGATATGGCGGTGACAGTCGTCTGTATGAAGCTGGCTACAAGGAGAGAGAGGAAGCTGCAGAGCGGAATAGTGGATTATGGGATTGAAATGCTAGCCAATGCCATTCTCTCTACACCGCGACCTTCTTAGAAGCCGTACCTGCTTTACTGTGACGGCATACTAGAGCGTCATTATGTGGATGACGCATAATATGATATCAGCATTTGGAACCATTCCAGGAACACAATGGGATTGTAGGTTTAGCTGCATAAGCCATTTATCCTATTTAAGAAGAGAAGTATTGAGCGTTGACCCCGTACACAAAATAATGACTGAACCTGTCCAGAGTCGCATTCCTATGCACAAAGGGAAGGCTGTCAATCACGGCAGGGAAAATTGTTATAATACCCCCGATAACCAGATAGGATAGGGATAAAGGCAAGATAATAGGGTTCTGGCTTTGGCACGCTACGTATGCGGTCAGTCCAAACGCACAATGGCCGGGAGATGACCATCGCACTGGACAGCGGTTTGTCGCAGGCGGCCACGTCGATAATGTATAGCGTGGTACACACCCTACAGGTATTACTGACAAATCTTTACCGCTACTACATTACTACAGCCTGTTTGATGCTTTTAGGTCAGCGTTATAATTTGTTCACTCACTATACTATAAGTGTCCCCTCACATTCGTCATTGGTTCGCTAATCTCTGTCTCTCTCTGTCTGTCTCTGTCTCTGTCTGTCTCTCGCTCTCTCCTCTCTCTCTCTTCCCCTCCCTCTCTCTCCCTCTCTCTCTCTCTCTGTTTAAAGGGATGGATTGTTGTGGGGCGTTGGAGTAGGAGGACGAAGAAAACGTTGATTTATTCATCAGCCAGGGCCTTGTAATACCATACCATTCTCCTTATGCAGGTTAAAAGTGGTTTCATTTTCGAGTAGTTTTTTTTGTTAAGGTACGCAACTGGACAGTTAAAGAATCGTTTTTGGAGGGTTCAGTTGTTGGAAAGAATGCGCGGTTCATTCCGTCATGTTTATTTCCCAAATTCTGGCTTCCCGCGCTCCGTTATTGCCATCAGTGTGACGTTATTATTTATGTGAAAAATTATACATATTTTTTTTATGCTTGGAAACATTTCACAGACGGAATGCTTAACAGTATTATGTTTTTATCTGGTTTGAAGCCCTGTAGCAAAAAATAACTAGATTATAGTCACACGACACCGAAGCGTATAGGCGACTACTGGTCACATTATTCTGACACCAGCGAACCAGTTGATCGTAAGGGGAAAATAATATGGTCACACATTGGCCAATCCGGGATTCAAACCAGGTACCTTTCGGTTACTAGTAAGACGCTCTACCAACTGAGCTACCCGGCCCCTCAGCCCTGTAGCAACATCATGCGTGATGATTTATTCCAATATTTATACCCCGAACCCTTAAAAGCAGGGGGCAATTTGGCTAGTGGACAGCATGACGACCGGAGGGTGACGTATTCGCAAGTTGATAAAGTACGATACGAGGCAAAGAGTGAGAGATAGTAAACACGGGGGCTATGGGTAGAAGGCCGGACAGGATACGGTTTATCCTTGATTAAGTGTGTGGGACGCAGATTGTTAAGTGTCTGCGACACCCTGGCACTGACGGTTTCTGACACGTTTAGTATGCGTGTCCCTGGCGCAGCTGATTAAAGATGGTTGACACCCTGACTTTACCGACTTTGTGACTCTGACTCTACTTGCTGCCTGCATGACCAGTATGGTGTGGTACTGCAGAGAGGGGCGGATTTGAAAAGTTGCCTTCAATCGGGTCATGTCTTTATTGTTCTATTGCTACCACATAAGACTAGTCTTATTGTTCCATTGTTGAATGAATGGACATTGAAGTTTAACATCCATACCCACCATTGGCGATATCGCAGATAGGTTCCATTGTTGCCACATAAGAGGAGTTGTGTGGTCCTCGGAAAACATCTGGGAACGAGCTTTACGACCATGCTCATTAAAACAGACTTATATTTTAAAGCCAGAACATTGTTAAAATTATTACACAATGGCCCATCAACGGACTTCGGTACTTTTAAAGTTGTTAATCTTAAACCTCTTGAAAGACATCTGATATCTCTTTCTTTTCCCCACTCCATACCTCCCCCTGCCACCTCCCCCCCCCCCACTCCACTCTATCCCGCTGTATAAATAAATAGTTTAAAACTTTTATTTTATTTTTTAATCTAAAATGTTAATTAATTATTGTGCATGTTTGTGTATATTATTTTAACCATGTCCATGTGCCCTTAATGGGTTTTTCTGGAATAAAATGTGCCTTGCCTTTTTGCCTTGCCTTAAGGTAGAACGGCGTCGTGTCTGAGGACTTGACTTTTGACTTTTAAGACCAAGGCACATGTAGAAGTGGAATGTCTAACAAACAGTACAATAAATAACTGTCGCTTGCTGGTAATTATTGATCAGCCATACGGGCTCAGACTGTATAAAAATAACTTCAACGCTTATATTGCATGCAATCGGCGACATTCTTAACATACTGATACAGATTAGGGACTGTTCATTGTTTCGATAGACTTCATCGTACTTGTCAGTTCGTCTTCAACTCCTTTGAGTATGAACTTGAGTTGACCTTTAAATCTTTTAGCAAAATACAATTATTTAGGACATAGTCTGTTGCGTTTGTATAGCCTTTATTTCTTCGTTTGCCTCTTCTTCTGTCATTTTGTTTTTACTTTCATCAGTTTAAATTTGTATTTGTCATTGTGTCCGCATTTTGTATTGGATTCAAATTGTTCTTGCCAGGATTTTTAGCACTCTAACCAATTTGA
The DNA here is from genome assembly GCA_036898135.1 of Oncomelania hupensis. Taxonomy (NCBI): domain Eukaryota; kingdom Metazoa; phylum Mollusca; class Gastropoda; order Littorinimorpha; family Pomatiopsidae; genus Oncomelania; species Oncomelania hupensis. The sequence goes on from CM072518.1 coordinate 55,800,157, forward strand.
CATTGAGGTTGTTTCGTTTCCTAGCGAAGCTTTGGCACTATTATTGGTTTTGGCTTTGCGCGTCCGTGCGTGCGTGCCTTTCCTTGGAAACCAAAGGGCGGATTTCTTGGAAACTTGGGATGTAGTTAGAACATAAAAATGCCTACCAGCTGACACAAAGTAGGCATATCGGATGACGTCATCATGGTGACATCAGCATTATTTTTTTCCTCTTTCTAGTTGATATTGTTTTTGTCGGTGTCCGCACTCAAACTGTTTGAATGTACTTGTACAGGCTAGCGTGTCTTCACTTCCACTGTTTAAATATCATCCCCTGGCGAGTGCTTTCTGCACTTCTATTGAATAAATGTCAACTTGTCAGCACAGAATGATGTTGGGTTTTTTAATGTATTATTGTTACAGTAGCATCTTTGTTGTCCATATTGTTCATATTTATTTCATAGTTTTTGTTACAAGCCCCAAGGGCAAGATGTAAAAAAGCGCATTAAGCACTTACTCTTTTACCCTTGTAAAATAAAATTGTTACTTGACACTGAGCGAAGCCATCAGGGTTGCTGAGGACAGAGAAAGATGGAGTATGCTGGTTAAACGATCATCTGTGGTGCCCCTACGACCTCCGAGTTACGGGACAGGATAGGATAGGATATGATAGGATCTTATCTTATTGTCTGCATGGTCCTTATTCTAAGAGAGATAACAAGCTAGACGTGAACAGTCTTAATAGAAAATTCCTTAAATATTCTTGATTAATAACAACATCATCAACAATAACAACAACAACAACAAAGCCTAAATAAACCTGTGGTATTTTTGAAGTAAAAGTTTATGATTACATAAACACACCCTTGCGAAATCAAAACCGTGTCCTGAAAATTTGATGTCAATATGTAACTTACCTTGATCAGTCTGGTACACGAATTGTTCGTCGCCGTGATGTATCTGCCGGAAAAATCTTCTTAGGGGCTTTAAGACTGTCTTGGACACCTTCCCAATGGACATTTTATTGTAGCAAGATTGATCAAATGATGCATTCCGACGCCATTGGAAGGACCAGTTTATTGTCGCAAACGCTTAGCACCAATTTAATTTACCAGTTACGCATTCTAATGACTTTGTGGGTAGATCAAAAGACCGATCTTGTAGCTGAAAGTATTAAGTTCTTGTAAAAGCTAAAATTGGTCCTTATAGAACACTAAAATGCGTCCTTTATAAGCTAATGAAATGGTTTTAAAATCTCGAGATATATTTGTCAGAGCTGACGTGTTCTTCATTGCTAATACGGGACAGCTAAAAATACTGCAATCAAAGACTATGTTTGCTGCAATTTTCAACTTTTGATTCCCGTTTTAATAAATTGAATTGTTCCTATTCACCTCGTTAAGGTGCATTCCGACGCCATTACTGAATGACAAGGTAAATCAAAACGGACTGGTTGGTTGCCTAATGTTAACAATGGGATATCCGAAAAGTCTGCGATCAAAGTCTATTTTTAAATCGTAGAGATTTTTACATTGGGGTGCGATTTTTACGTTTGATCTCTTCTCAAGGGTCTGTACGCACTTGGAGCAGTTTACGACACTTCCCTGTGAGCCTGAAGAGCTGAGAGATGGGCGCCCACTCTGGTGGTGAAACCTTGTCAAGTGTCTTTGTCCTTCAATGATTTCAAGTACTGTCGCACTCGGGTACTTGCAACACAACTAAAACCTTTACCTGTGATCGTAGAAAACAGTTATAACCTTCACCTGTGTTTAGGTGATTGTCTCACTGCTAATACTTTCACCTGTGTTTCGGTGATTGTAGTACAGCTAATACCTTCACCTGTGTAGATGATTATAGTACAGCTAATACCATCACATGTGTGTAAGTGATTATATTACATTCAGTACCTTCACCGGCATCTACCTTCACCGGCATCTAATACCTTCACCTGTTAAGGGGATTTACTTTGATCTCACCCCTCGACAGATTCTTTTAACATTCACATTGAGTGTTGCACCTTTGGGGGAAAAAAAGCTTAAAGCAAAAAGTAACTCTTTTTAAATGTAGTTTTTTTTTCAATGAATAAATTCCGTAGTTTTTGTGCCTATTAACAACAAGAGTCGCCCACATTCTGCAGCTAAAAATAGCAGCTACGAAAGCCGGTAAAAGACAGAACCCGTACAAAAATTGCTCGTTAGGTTTTAGGTTGATAAAATAGATCCCACTCTGTGCCAGACACCAAAGACGCATTCTTTAAGCCGCCAGGTTCGCTCACAAATGTGGTCAAAGGTTAGCCGGCTATGGTATCGTTGTACCGTTAAAACAGGGGAAATCACTCCATGTCAGAACCGAAAGGAAAAATTCAAACTTTAGCGGTTGTTTTGAGCAACGAAAGCCCTCTTTATCATTGTATAATGTAATGACAATGCCAATTTAAGGTAAACCCGTTTTCGCCAAAAGTAAGCAAAACCTTCGATTTGGTTCCTTTTAAATGTATGGGATTGTAGCAGAGTTAAAACTGAACTTGTTCGTTCCATCTGGCTACTGTAGCTTTTGTCACCCTGCGCGGGTGTGGCAGCCACTTGACTATTGTTATATACAAGTTCTGTACGAGTATCGATTGTACTGTAAGAAGAAAGGCAACGCGTTTTGTTATTAGAAACAACAACTGGTAGGCCTACTTTGCAAAGGTTTTGATGTGGCAAAACGGATAAAACTCCTTCAATGGGCTAAGATGTTGACAGGCAAAAGGTTCAGAGGCGAATCATCCTGTCCGTTTGAAAGATTCTTGAACAGTTTTGTTTGACCCTACTTCTCGACTTCGCATTAGTTTTGTAGAGGTATTGACTCCGAGAATAAGCAGAGAACATTAACAGCTTTGTGTTCTGTTAGTTGATTTTTCTCTTCCCCTTTTTAAGTCCCTACCCTCTCGTCCCTGCAATGGTTATTATCCCCGTGCACCGTATCGCGCCAATGGTGGGTGTAGACGTTTAAACTTCTGTTTCGGGCACTGCTATACTATCGTCTTCTTCGCTAGACCAGTCTCCTACCTTTTTTCTTGAAAACTCTTCCGGGACAAGACTCCTTATTTGTGTATGAGGTCTGTTGGATCAGCTTGGGAGTGTTGGACGCTTTCTGCCAGGTGGTCACTAGGGCTTCCTATGATGTTATTATTTAGCAATGTAGGCATTTTATATGTATGTGTTTTGTTGATAATTTATAATGATGTTTTGTATTCTATTTTGTTTTTGTAAACAGGGGTTCGATAAGTTGGGGTGAAGCCTCAGCCGTCCCCTGCGTGGGATGTCTTTATTGTAAAGTGACTGGCTGGTGGAGAGCTTTCGGTTTTACCACTAGGGTTGTTTCAGCAGATCTTTTATGCGGATTGGGGGTTGTCCGTTCCTGATTTGGCTCGGAAGAGTCCGCTGGACCTAAAGCAATAATAATGTAATGTAATGTAATGTAATGTCGTTCATTCTTCTCTTCCCTATCAGGAGGCGGTGCATTTCGCAGTTATGATAGATAGGCTTGTGGTGTTTCTTCAACAAACTTTGCTAGACCTAAGTCTTTATTGATTTTAGTTTTACGACCAGTTCGTGTGTTTGTGGGCGGCAATGCGTCTGTGCGTGCTTTTTTTTAAAATGTGCGTGTGTGTGTGTGTGACTGGGTGCTTGTCTGTCTGTTTAGGCTGGCACCTACTTGAACCCTGTCACGAGACTTGTCCTTTACTGTAGAAACCAACCACACAGGCAAAAAAAAAAGTAAGCAAACGTTCCCCACTTTTGTGTGTGTGTGTAATCATTCTTGTCTTTATCACCTTTTGTTATCGCGTACACACTGACCATCGAGGTCGCCGTTTTTATCAGGCTTAAATCAAAGACACATTTCTCAAGGGCCGTGGATTGAAGATGACCATTAAACTCTCGTTTGTATCTGATAATGAAGGTTAAACACACACAGTCAACTTCCACAGCTGTAATTACGTTCTTTAACACTCTCTTAGAGAGAGACCTGCGCACCTGCGCGGCGTTGACGCATAAGATGGACGCAAGTCTGTATAATTATGACATAACGGCAACCGCTTATTGAATGTTGTGAATGTATGTTTTGAAAAATCAAGGTTTTGTATGGACCGCTTGCGAAAACTTTATGCATGTCAGTTTTTTTATGTTATATATGGAAGAGGAGTTATAATTATCCTCTCTCTCTCTCTTTCTTTCTCTCTCTCTCTCTCTCTCTCTCTCTCTCTCTCTCTCTCTCTCTCTCTCGTGTGGCAAAGTCTTGTAGTACTATGTTGTGGAGACCAATAAAGTGTAGCTATTTCGGTATTAGAGAGAAAGCGGAATGGGGTGGGAGGTGGAATGGGGGAGGGAATAGAAGAACAAGAAGTAGCAGCAGCAACAGGGAGAAAATAAAGTGGAGTTGGGTGAAGGGGGTTGAATGTGTGAGATTGGAGGAAGGGGGTGGGGAGGAGGAAGGAGAGGGAAGAGGTGTACGGTGCAGGTCCATCTCTTTGTCAAGAAAAGCCAGCTTTGCAATAGCGTGAAGCTCAATAATGAGACCAGTGCACGCAAATTGCCGCAGACTTACAGAGATCTGTTGCCGAAATGTCACAGGCACGTCACGGACCATTCTTCATTACTACGGCGGATATCTGAATGAGTTGGTAATGGTGACTATGAATATATGATATTTATTGAGAAATTAGAGAAGAAAAGCGTTGTTGAGTCTTCATAAATACCGACCTAACTCGATGTCTCTTTATTTATTTTTATTACTGAAAGCTAACTTTAATCTTTAGGAAAACAACAAAAACAACCATCACAATAACTGAACCTGTTTGTTTGGGGGAACATGTTTGATTCACTGTCGATATTAGTGGAAATCAGTCAGAAGGACAGAACATAAGGTCATCTTCTGTCTCTATCAAAACGACAAAGATTTCTTATATTTAAAATCTGCGTGTAAAATACTGACCGAGTTACTCTATAAAAAGCTAGTGACTGGTGACCGTGAAAAAAATGGAGGTTTTGTGTTGCAGTAAACTAAGAACTAATCGCTAGGGCTCTTGCATCGATAAACCAAAGCGTTGTTGCGCGATTAAGTCCATTTCCTATTCTTCACCGCTCTTGCTTTATACTTGGTATTAGGTGTGACAAGTGCACGTTGCGGCGAGCTGAACGATGATTTATTGTGAAAGTTTGGATTAGTACGATACAGGGTACCCTCGTATACAAGTTTGTTTAATTTTCTTCCTTTGTAGGTAGGTAGGTAGGTAGATACGTCCGAGTATTACCGAACTCGGTCAGTTGCGAGATTTTAACATTGTCGTTGATCTGTTGTTTAGCTTGTTGGCCAGTGCTTATATTGCACTTAGTAAATTGTACGGTACCGAACGCACTCCGTTCTGCACGTTCGTGTTTCTTTCTTTCTTATCCTGAAAACCATTATTACTAAAAACAAAGAGATGTTTTGCTCTGTTGACGTTCATCGTTACCTGCATGCTGGCCATTGTGAAAATGATGATGATGATTGATAATGATGATGACGATGACGAAGACAACAACAACAGGGATGACGTAGTTGACGTCGCGGATTGACGAATGCGTGGACAGGTTAATCAATGACAACGACGACCACTTCCACGAGAAATCTCAACGTGGTGGACGACGACGACGAAGAGCAGGCGTAGACCCGGATGTTTGGGAAGACCGGATCACGCGAGATAAAACGATAGGAAGTAAAGGAGCGACGCATTCAGACGATTGTGAAGACTTTGCAAGCTGTGTGCTGAAATAACGCAGTATTGTACAAAGCTTGCGGGTTAGGATGAAAGCGACGACGAAGCGAAGGTGTCATATCAGCAGCGCGGTGAATCAAGCAGTCATTTGTTAAGGGTGTCAGTGCAGGGGATTACGGCGCACTATGGCGATAAGGGTATGCACTGTGTGATCACCCGTCATAGACCCGGTTCCCTGCAGGGCCGGGTCATCTGGTGTACTTCACATGTACTTCGCTGTCACTGTGTCCAATCTGAGTTCGACTTTACAATCGAGAGAGAGGAAAAGAAGAGAACGATAGAACCGAGCTTTTTATTAAGAAAAAAAAACAGCAACAAAAACCACAATAACAGTAGTTTGAAATTGAACGGAAAACGTGTATTCATTATTAATAGTGTTTTTTTTTTAAATCAGCTCTCCAAACTGCTTATTAAGGCGCTGACATAAGACAAATATTTACCAACCATGTGGAACATAATTTACATGATTTTGATGTGGCAGTAATTCTTTACGATTTACCATGTTTTAATAAACCCAAAACCAAGAACTGTGCCGACACATCTTAACAAGATTATTGATTAGCAAAATTCAGCTTCTGTATGACGGGACGACCTTATTCTACGGCAATATGGTTTTATTACTGTTTTTTCCCCATTCCGAACTGAAAAGGCAGGACCAACTAGGTTGTCATCCGGCGTAAAAGGTAAGCTATAGGACCATTGGCAGAGATGGTGGAGAGGCGACATAAGCCTCTTTGCCAGTCCTTGCTACGCAATGCGCTGTCGACCAACCAACCCACTCCCCGTCGGTCCCTTCTTCAAGGCTCAACAATTGTGCTATCCACTGAAGCATAACACAACTTTACATCGGCATTCTTTATTGTATCAGTTGGGTTTCATGCGTGAGCAAGTCAAAAACAATACAGTAGATAGTATGGGTCGGCATGGATAGATGGACAGAGTACTCATCTAACCTTTCAACCACACAACAAAAGGAGATCCATCAGTTCTAGCATGTCCCCAGAACAGAGAAGTAGAAAAAATCCTCCCAGTTCTCCGAGAAAAAGTGTAGGCAGAAGTGCAATCGCTGAAGAAGGGGAAGTCAGCAGGAGTGAACAACATACCCGTAGAATTGCTTCAAGCAGGAGGAGTAGCGATGATCGACGCCCTCACCATTATCTGTAACACGATCTGGCAGAGTGGGGAGTGGCCAAGGCCAGGGACCCAGTCGTTTGTCATCACTCTTCCCAAAAAGGGTAACCTTCAGGAGTGTGAAAATTACCGCACCATCAGCCTCATCAGCCATCCCAACAAAGTCCTCCTAAAAATAATACTCAACAAGTTGAAACTCCAAGCTGAACAAATCACAGCTGAAGGACAAGTAGGATTCAAGGCAGGGCAAAGTACCACTGAACAGATTTTTAACCTCCGAATAATCTGCGAGGAATACCTACAGCACCAACAACATCTATATCATGTGTTTGTAGACTTCAAGAAAGCGTTTGACCGAATCTGGCATGCAACTGTGGGCAACCACGAGAGTGTACAACATCAGCTCTAAAATTATTGAAGTCATCAAAAGCCTGTATGACAAGGCTACCAGTACAGTCCTCCATAACAGCGCTATCGGGAACTGGTTCAGAACAACAATCGGCGTGCGTCAAGAATACCTACTCTCTCCAACATTCTTCAACATCTTTCTGGAGTTCACGATGTCAAATGCCCTTGCAGATCACGAAGGCACAGTCAGCAAAGGAGGTAGAGCAATCTCCAACGTTCGTTTTGAGGATGACATTGATGGATTGGCTGGCGAGGAACAAGAACTAGAACACCTCCAGAGCCTTTGGAATAGAAATAAGTGCAGAGAAGACCAAAATGATGACAAACTACACCAATGTCACCAACACGGACATCAAAGTCTAAGGCCAATTTCTCAACACTGTGCATAGCTTCAAATATTTAGGAGTCATTGTATCAGACAATGGGTCCCGACAGGAAATCCTCTCCAGGACGCGCTAACAACTGCTGCTCTGACAAGGTTGAAGCCCATTTGGAAAGACAGGACCATCAGTCCACACTCCAAAGTCAAGCTGTTGCGCTCCCGTGTCATCTCCATCTTCATATACCATTGCGAAACATGGACCCTCTCAGCAAACCGAGAACGAAGAATACAAAGCATGGAGATGAGGTGCTACAGAAGACTTCTGGGCATTTCCTATACCCAGCACATCTTCAACGACGAAGTCCGACAGACCATAACACAAGCCATTGGACAACACGATGACATGCTCACAGGGGTGAAGACACGAAAACTTCGATGGTATGGCCGGCCACGTCACCAGAGCATCAGGTCTTGCAAAGATCATCATGCAAGGCACGATGCAAGGAGGCAGAAGAAGATGGATACAGAAAGGGAATTTGGAGGAAACATTCGAGAATGGACTGGCTTGACACTGAACGAAGCCATGAGGGTTGCTGAGGACAGAGAAAGATGGAGTACGCTGGTTAAACGATCATCTGTGGTGCCTCAACGACTTTCGAGTTACGGGATAGGATAGGGTCGGCTATTCTAAGATTACAGTTATGATAATTTGCACACACGCACACAAATACGTTCACCCCCTCCCTCCCCCTCCCCCTCCCTCCCCCGCTGACCTAAATCCAAGATTTAAGTTATGGTGATTCGCACAAACTATCCGTTTTTCATTGACTTCATTCCTAGATTACAGAATGATAATTCGGACACTTACGTGAAAGCTTGCAACTTGCGAGATTTAAGCTTCAAAACGCGAGCAACGGAGGGAACAAAATCAAGATCAGGTGTCAGATTAGAAAACGACCCATTGCCTCCGAATAATGTGGCTATACAACTGAGTTACCATACGCCCTTAACCGGAAAGAAGAACGCCCTTAACAGGAAAGAAGAGGGGGACAACAAGGTGACTGATCAACATTGGTCACGGAATAGCGAGAGGCAAGCACAGTACAACGAGGACAGGTGTAATAGGATTGCAAAAGCTGGTCGAAAAAAAGGACATGCGACACTCGTTGATAACAGTTTTGAGAGGATAGGCTTGTTGAACACGATCATATCAGACGACAACATTGATACACTAAATTAATGCTAGCATTGGGTAAAATGTGTGGGCGATTAGAACGTTGGCGTTCAAGATCCTACTATATATTATTCCAAAGCGAGGTGTTGTTTATTAGCCATTGCACAGCGTTCATAGCCTATCAGGGTTAGGATACAGTAAATGTAAAGGTAACAAGAATAGGAACTGGTTTTGTAAATGTTCAAACTCTATGGTTTATCTTGATCACATTACAACAAGACAAACGATCATAAATGAGTTTTGTTCATCAATAAAGGTAAAAGGGTGGTCGTTGGGGAGCGGTGTTTAAAAGTTTAATAACAGTTTGTTTTTACCGCACTTAACTATTTTATTTAGGATGAACATTTTCTTAAGGAAAGTTCGTTTAAATTAAGTTTAAAATTTTTCTAAGCACACAAGCTGCTATGTATGTTGAATCACTTATCATAGTGAAAGGACTTTAACTTAACGAATTTACTCAACCACGCAGATAATTCATTTGACGGGCACTTAGCTGTTTATTATCCACATTAGCAATGATTTTTGCAGTAATCACCGGTCATTCCTTTGAGAAAACTTGTTAAAAAGCATTTCACTGTTCATTATATGCGTTAGCAGTAATTTCTAGCACTCATCCATTGTACAAAATGACCATTGTGTTGTACAGGGGTTATGTGAGAAGTGATTGTAGCAGTCATCCAATTAAGAAAATATTTTTAGCATTTTGCGGTTGATTATTTTTACGTTACTGCATTTTAGCAGTCAGCATCAGCGATCCATTTTTAGAAGTTGTTGCATTCACAACATCGATGAGCCGTTTCCAAAAGCGTTTTTAGCATTCCTTACATAAGTATGCAACAGTTGTTGGTTCAATAAAATCCCTACTTTGCACCGCGTGGGCACGAAGCGTCGAAACGTAGAGTGATTGTTCTTCACGCCATATGTCGCTTGTTCTTGTTTTATGCATTCCTTTTGCTGCTGATGTTGTCACGATCTGAGTGAAAGAGGAGGGTGACGGACGCGGAGAGAGGAAAGGAGAGGAGAGATGGAGAGTGAGGGCGGGAGAGAGTGATACAGAAAGAGAGTGATACAGAAAGAGAGAGAGAGAGAGAGAAAGAGAGAGAGAGGGAGGGAGACGCTTTTGATAATTTATTGTCTGTAATTAAGACGAGAATTCGCACAATGACGAATAAATTATAACATGAATAAATTAAAACATAAATAATTTAAAACATGTAGACGAAAAAGAAAAAAAATATAGAGAGAGAGAGGCGATACAAGCAAATATCAAAACCACCTTGCATATCGAAGCCAGTAAGCCTATATAAGGGATGAAAAAAGAATAGTATTATATACAAATTATTGAAGTATGAACTATCCTGATAAAATATCGACAAGAAAATATTATTTTAAAAAATGTACTCAACCACTCTTTCTGTCTGCCTTTTCCCTCCTTTTGATATAGATAATATACTCTCAAATCATTACAGGAAAAACGGCGCGCACATACACTCTTTATATACAGTTACTGTCCGACCATTACTGGAAAATACAGCCATTTACTCTTTTCGTGCACAAATTAATCGAACTACTAATTTATCAAATAAGCCCAGTTTTGCATGCAAATTTAAATATTAAATGACACATCAGGAACTACTTTCCAGCAGTTTGTTTCGCAAATTCACAGCATCAGCAATGTATGTGTGTGTGGGTGAGTAAGAGAGAGAGAGAGAGAGAGAGAGAGAGAGAGAGAGAGAGAGAGAGAGAGAGAGAGAGAGAGAGAGAGAGAGAGAGAGAGAGAGAGAGAGAGAGAGAGAGAGAGAGAGAGATGTGGGTGTGGAGGGGCTGACTGGGACTTTGAAGACAAAACAGTGTTCCCGACGTTAAATGTAGATTTATCATGACAACAACTTTCAGTTAGGAATGCTCTTGATATTTTGCACATTTAATAAGGACGTTCTAAAGACTTGCAGGGAGCTATAAATTGCATGCATGTAGATTTGTTAAGGACAATGTTGTTACCCCATTTCTTGGGTGTAAGTTTACCTTAACTAAAAATTGTTAACATGGGCATAGAGCCAACACTGAGACAGGAAAACGGGCGTTGACGTTACACGGAGTGTCTGGGACGCACAAAAGAGATTAAGTGTTAAGGCTTTGAGCACTTTTTGATGATCTCTGATACTCATTGTGACGAAGACTTTTGCCCGAGTTGAGAGGATAGTCTCGACATCAACCAGACTATCTAGTGTTACGCGGAACATACACTTTTTAAAACGAATCATTTAAACAAATTAGCACCGTTAATGTAGGCTTGAAGTGGGGATATCTTGGGTATGTGGTCGGGTCTTTTTATTTATTTTAGTGAAAAAAGAAGGATCGTCTCAAAATAACCATAATACATCGAATTAAAAGCTTTATGATTGTAAATTAGCATAATAAACTTGATTCTTGATTTCTGGATGTCGTGGGTTAGTGTACTTGAAGCTTGACACCCGGCCTGCGTTTCCACCCACACATGCACTGCTTAAATACTTAGGCTTGACAGGTTCAGATTTATCGTCCACGTGTCATGCACATGCTCATTATACAGTCATGATTATAGCTATCATGGCTTAATACTGCAATGAACACAATATGTCTTTTAAAGCTATCTTGTTTATACAACCTTTTTCGACTGAGATGTTAAGATGTATATGCCGTTAATAATCTTTTGAATGTAATCCGACCTATCGGTTGAAGTTCATCACCTTTTTATAATACTGTAATTAATATAATTCACATTTCTTTTATGATAGGATTTCTCCCATCCATCACCCACCCTCTTCCGTTCTGTTCCACCAAGATGATGAAAGACATACCTTTTATAATCCTTTTGACAGAATCCGATGTATCGTCGATTTTACCTGACAGTTCTTCGGACAGTGCATTAACCACCTGTCCTATAGAACACACAATGTCCGTTGTTTACTCGTTTGTTGCACAGTCTTATTAAGAAATCGTACGGGTTTCAACGACACACTTAATTTATTGAGTAGAAAAGAATCAAGAAAATGAACATGTCGTCCTTTTAAGAATTTGTGGACAATAAGTTGTTTACTTAGCTAAGATTAGGTAATAGCGTAAACAAATGTTGAAAGGTAAGTGAACAGGATCTTGAGTCGGACTCGGGACTCTTAAAGACGAGATTGATGTGTTCGTTCTCGGTGCCTCCCTGATCTACCCTCACAATGGAATGCCAACAAACATGGTGACACTTAGCATTCGATTGCTATGTTTTCTAATCTCAAGTTTTTTCTAGGCTTTACGTCTAATGTTGCAATGTTTTTTAGTCTCAAATTTGTGTCTAGTCTTCATGTCTAGTGTACTTTCCGAGAGGCATGCTCAGACTCAAAAGCAAAACACGCGTAACACAATCGTTTTCAGACATAATTTTGAAAGCAGTCGTTTTATCTTCAGCTCAGGCACCTGTATGCAAGTTTTCCAGTTTGTTTCGTACTCTGACTTGCGTTGTATGACTGGCTCTTACTGTAAACGGCTGTGGCAGACCGAATGGTCTAATCAAATCAAAACAATTACAGATCATTTCAAATTCTTCCGGATTTGTCTGCTTCTTTACCCAACTTTGCTTCACTGTCTTGTCAAAAACGAAACTGTTTTGGCTCGCCTTCGCATTGGGCATACTTGTTTCATCCATAGTTTCCTTTTCAAAGGAGAAGAACCACCGTGGTGCTTTGCATGTGACAAATCCTTTTCCGTCCACCATTTTATGTCTGAATAATTCGATTTGGTTGATGACAGAGAAAGATATTGGTTCAATACCTTTCAAACTTTGCAATGGTCAAAACCTGTTTACATTTTTACGCAATGTTGGTTTATTTTATCGCATATAGGCCGTACCATCTTGTTTTTATACTTGGTTAAATTTTATCAGTAATGCTAGTTAGTTAGTTAGTTAGTTAAAATAGATTAACGTCCCCGGACACATAAGCATATAGGGGACGGTCTTTAGTAATGCTAGTTTTATGTCCATCTTTTATCGTTGTTTTAATGTTAGCATTCTAGTCTGTTTTTGAATAGTTTTGCATGGTCCTGATTCGGCTCTTAGCAGTCCGCTGGACCCTATAAACATTGAATTTCTTATCTAATCTAACATGTATGCAAAACTATACAAACACAGCTTAGATACATGCAAAAAACAAACATCTACCATTTAATATATTATAGAATACACATACAACCAAGCAATGGTTTCATAACCAAATTAATTCTTAAATTTCGAGTGCAAAGTTTGCAAAGACTGTTTTCAGTTTTACGTTCCCCACCTATATAAATAGCGAACGCAGGTGGGTCGCCTGTGAGTTGAGACCTCGGTCCCTGCATGTGTCGGTAAAAACAAAGCACTAAAAACCTGCCCTTCCTGGCGATCAAAAGTGGATCACCGTCTGTAAGGCGCTTCACAGGTAGACAGACATCATGGAGTGTCAGGGCAGCGTCAGCGTGGGGAGGGTTGTAATGCGGAGAGGGGAGAGAAAGAGAATGACTGTGAGCGAGTGAGATATACATATTTTACCTCTATGGGGCGTTTACTTGTGATATAGGCAGTGGGCCCGAAAGCGACGTTGACTCCAATCTGGTGTCAGACGCTTTTGCGTATGTTTGATAGATCTCTGACTCACAACTAGCGTCAAGGTTGCGTGTTTTTTTTCAGTGAAACTGGCCTATTTTTTTGCTTGCTTTTGATGTCGTCAACATTTAAATTGATTAACATCTCCTTTTTAGCAATTGTCCCTTAATGCTTTTCCCCGGTTGTTTCGTGTAACCTTCCTTTTGCTGTTTGTGTTTTTGTGTGTTGTTTTGTGTTATTTGAAAGTGGTTCGCTATGTTGCCCTTTTTTTTTTCGCAACCTCGCCTGAGAGATGAGGAATGAAACGAATTGTTCATTGTTTTGATGACTTCGTCTCTGTCTGTCACTGTCTCTGTCTGTCACTGTCTCTGTCACAAACACACACACACACACACACACACACACACACACACACACACACACACACCTACTCTCTCAATAAAATAAATAAAAATTTCCTGTTATGATGATGGGCATCTCTTCTACTGTGGTAGTTTGTTTATAGTCTTCTTTGATGTTTGAGTTCTGTTTGGCTTTTTGGCCCACTTGGATCTCCACCCTGTCAATATATTTTCTTTTGTTTCTTTAATTCTTTCTTTCTTTCTAAGTCATCCACTAGGCCGAGCCCTTTGTATAGAGTTTATTTTCTGGGATAATAAATTGTCTTATGAACTCTATTATATATATATATTTTTTTAATCTCAGCTTACTGTTCTCCTTCCCCCCCCCCCTCCACACCTCCCAAAAATGTCTTTCGTTTTGTGTCTCATCTTAATGTTTCTTAAGAATTTGCCTCAGCTTCATCGTATTGATGTATGGGAGAATTTACATTACCAATAGTGTCTTCTCTGACATTACACTTTTGTATAATTTAGTGCACATGGTGCTATTGTCTCCTGTTTAAGTCTCACCATTCTAACGCAGAACTAGACAATTTTGTTTTGTTTCTTTTTTTTTTTTTTTTTTGGGGGGGGGGGGGGTAGGAGGGGGAGAGAGGGGAAGGAGGAGGAGGGGATCTCTTCTCTGTCACGATTTCCTTTTGTTATTGATGTGACAGACTCTATGTGTGTATTCCCTTTATTGAAGTTAAGGTTTGTTTACATTTTGATTTGAGACCGGCGTCGCTTTGGCTTGCATAAACCTTATACCCGGTATCGTCTTATTTAACTACACTATTGTCTTTTGCATAGACTTCCATATCTTTTCTTTTAAATATATATATTTTTTTGTTAAAGAGCTCGATCCTGCCTATTAGCTCATTGCTTGGAGTTCTAAGTGGTTTATATTTCGGTTGTATTCAGCAAGTTTAAAATACGAGACAAAGCATTACGGCCTTGCCCCCCCCCCACCCCCGCTACCCCCCCCCCCCCCCCCCCCCCCCCCCATAAAAAAAAAATAAAAATAAATAAAATAAAATAAAAAGGCACAAAGCTACCACAGCGAATGAATAATATATCGAAAACGTATTCGGTGTACTTGTTCTAAGTGACGGTCTCGGTCCAGTAGCGTGCATTCATTCAAGTGTTTTCGTTTCGTCGAACGTTGTTCTACTTCGTTCAGTCCGCCCTACAACAGTTACTGCCTCTTAAGTGGCGATCTGGTTTCCTTACCTGAAAAAAGCGACGACGCGAGAGGTGGGTCCGAGGGCCGTGGTGAGGGAACTAATAACGGTTGTCTGTCCAACCCAGCGAAGGCCCCCTAGTTCCCATGACAATGAACCCACAAAGGCCACACAGCCACTAGTCTTTGTGATGCCCTGACTCTCAGGCTCAATAGGCCGCTCAGGCAATTCAAGATCACAACAACAGTTCTTTGAAGCAACGGAGATTAATCTGAATAGCATCACAAAACAACTCGAAGAGTGCTGGGGGGGGGAGGGGTAGGCGGAGGGGGGAAGAGAAGGAGGGGGGGGGGGGGGGTAAGAGGTCCAAGAGGCTGTGTCTAATAATCTTTTTTCTGATTCTATTCGTCTTCTTCTTTTCTCTTCAACAAAAAAGAAAAGTGCACACACACGCAGTCATGGCAACCCACCTCACTCGTTCAAAGTATCCCACTGCAGAAACAACAGTTTTATCAAGGGAATGACCTTCGAGGCTTTGTCCAATACCCCCAAAACAGAAAAAGGAGAAAAAAAAGAAGACAAATAGAAAGAGGAGAAGGAAGTGGAAGAGGGAATGGAGGAGAAGAGGAACGTGAAGGAGAAGAGGAACGTGAAGGAGAAGAAGATGAACATTTTGGAAAAGAAGAATATGTAAGTTGTTTTAACAATCAGTTTCATTGTAAAACGCTGCTTTCGATTACGGTGTGTACGGAAACTGTCTGGAACTTGTTCCTGGCAAGTACTCTAAAAAAAATGTCTCACCGCTGATACGTTAACATAGTTGGTTACTATTATTTTTTGCTATAGTCGCTTCTACATACTACATGCCTGACTATCACTCGCAAGCGAAAAGACGCATGGGACCCATGTCCTTTACCTTAATTCTTTATCGTTCTGATCACACAAAAACAGGAAATAAGTGGAACGTATGGAGACTGACACTTCGCGAAACAACTATGCGCGACACGTGCATGATACACGTGTACCATTATGTTACCCCCCATATGGCCATTTATACACAGCTTAATCCGACATATAACAATCCACATGCTGGGGTTGCTCGGCTAACTACCTTCATTTCAACAGGTGTTGTCGGCCATATGTGCAATTAAAGTGATTAGTTGTTTCTCTCTTGTCTTCTTTTCTTTTCACCTACTACAATCGGGGTAAACGTGAGTTTTGTTTTATATTTATTTATTTGATTTATTTTTTTAATCCATGAACGAAGTTACTCATCTCTAAAGCTGGCTGGTCCATTTACTTTATCTCATACTTCAGCAACAGCGTTTTACGAATATGAAAAAAGAAGTTACCGCAATAGAGAACAACGAGACGTAAAAGAGGGCTGAAAGCAAAGTAGATAAAACACACCATACTATAGTAAAAGGTTCTCGCTAAAAGTGTTTTTCGCAGAAAGCTTTAAAACATTTTTTTTAACGGTAAGCTCGGAAACTAGCGTTTTGGGGCTTTGGTCTCTGAAAGTAATGGACGGATTTCTTTGAAACTTAATATTTAGTTAGGAAATAGTGAACCCTACCAAATGATAAAAAAAACTATGCATGTTTGGTGATGTAACCATGGTGATGTCTTTTTTTTTTTCTAGTCCTATTTTCTCCCAAACTATTGGAGGGAACCCCCGTTGGGGTGCCGGGGGTTTCAGTATAAATAGTATCCCCACTTTCTGGAAATTTAGTGCTTTAAATTCCCACTGTCGCTGTCTTTCTCATTTGCTCTTTCTCATTCCTGCTCTGTTCTATCAATCTGCTATACTATCGTCTTCTTCGCCAGACCAGTCTCCTACCTTTTTTCTTGAAAACTCTTCCGGGACGAGACTCCTTGTTTGTGTATGAGGTCTGTTGAATCAGCTTGGGAATATTGGACGCTTTCTGCCAGGTGGTCACTAGGGCTTCCTATGATGTTATTATTTAGCAATGTAGGCATTTTATATGTATGTGTTTTGTTGATAATTTATAATGATGTTTGTATTCTATTTTGTTTTTGTAAACGGGGGTTCGATAAGTTGGGGTAAAGCCTCAGCCGTCCCCTGCGTGGGATGTCTTTATTGTAAAGTGACTGGCTGGTGGAGGGCATTCAGTTTTCCCACTAGGGTTGTTTCAGCAGATCTTTTATGCGGATTGGGGGTTGTCCGGTCCTGATTTGGCTCGGAAGAGTCCGCTGGACCTAAAGCAACAATTATGTAATGTATTGGAGGGATTTGGTTAAAGTTTGGTATGTACTTAGATTTTAACTGTGCCTCTAAAAGCCAAACTTAGACAAATCGAGTGACGTAATCAACGTGAATTAAAAAAAAACAAAACAAAACAACTTTGTAATGTAAAAAGTGTGCCTTGAACCTTAAACTATGGTATATTTATTGACGTCATCGTGTGACGTCATGGTGACCTCATAATTTTTTTTGGGTACTCCTATTTTCTCCAAATCTACTGGAGGGATTTGGTTCAAGTTTGGTATATACTTAGACTTTCCCTATGCCTCCAACGTGAAATCAAAACTATGCAAATCGATTGACGTAATTCGTGATGACGACGCCTTTGAAATTTGTTTTCGCTTGCTTTTTACATTTTCTTTAAACTTAGTATATAATGAGAGTATGTGTGCGTTGTGTGTGTGTGTGTGTGTGTGTGTGTGTGTGTGTTTGTTAGAGAGAGAGAGAGAGAGAGAGAAAGAGAGAGAGAAAGGGGGGGGGGGGAGGCGGTGAACTCTGCACTTGTTTCCTTAGACACTTTTTATTAGGGATACAGATTTTAGACTACCGGTAATTAGAAAGTAAAATCTTCTTCGGGAGCCATAGAGAAATTACCTCATACCAAATAATTGCATTTTTCATGGTGTGGCTAATTCCCCTTAACTAAAACATGTAACTGTAGATTCGTTGTTGTTGTTTTTTCTTGTGGAATTTTAAATTTATATTATTTTCATTTCTGATGTAAATTGTACGGGTCATTCGGTCATTCTGAACAATTCTAAACGGCCAAGCGAGCGTGGACAGGCATGAAAGTACTGTTTTAAATGTTGACCAGGATCTTCCTGTCGTTCTAAATAGTTGACTCTTGGGTATCCTTAGTTCCCGTTTCAGGTTTCATTTCTTCGTGAGACTTCATGCAACTTTGCATTGATTGATATAGGTTATAGGTCTCTACTATCAATTATCTCTTTCTTTGTCTACTTTTTTTTTCTTTGTTTTTCCATTTTCTTTGTTATTCTCTCTGATAGATAGATAGATAGATAGATAGATAGATAGATAGATAGATAGATAGATAGATAGATAGATAGATAGATAGATAGATAGATAGATAGATAGATAGATAGATAGATAGATAGATAGATAGATAGATAGATAGATAGATAGATAGATATTCAGTGTTTATAAGGTCCAGCGGACTGACAAGAGCCGAATCAGGACCACACAAAATCATGCAAAATCAGACTAAACTGTTAACATTGAAATATGATTTTTTTTAAATGTAACTAAAATCAGTCTTACCAATAAAATCCAACCAAGAATACAAAACAAGACGATAGAAGAAGAAGAAGAAGAACATTGAGGTTTAACGTCTACGCCAACCTATAGCGATATGGCAGACGGGAATAACCATCCCAGGGAACAAGGGGTCGGGACCTAAATCATCACTGAGCCACCAGAGCAATCATTCTGCAAAACTGGACAGTGAAAAATAGCCACTTTTTATTTCGCCCACCACGGGATTCGAACCTGGGTCATCGGTGTGCCAGGCAATCGCTCTACCACTTGAGCTATGGCGGTGGCACTAAACAAGACGATATGATTTATCTGCGATAAAACAAACCAACATCATGTAAAAATTGAAAAAGGTGACTACAGTATTGCATACTTTTAAAATCTCATTAAAAAAATATCTTTCTCTTTCATCAACCAATCAGCACATTCAGACATAAAATGGCGAATGGAAAAGGATTTGTCTCATGCAAAGCACCATGGTGGTTCTTCTCCTTTTAAAGGGAAGTGTTACACTCAATTTGATGTTGGTGTTTTCTATCAGTATCTGATTCAGCCCCGATGCTTGAATTCCTGATAGGGTGTAACTCAGATTCGTTTATTCACACAGCCCGTCCAAACAGCATACAAGTCACAAAGTCGACGTATGAAGTTTTCCACTTTTATTCAGCACACATCAACAACTGCATACAATTCTCAATTCAACTCAACAACTTTCACAGCAACTTTCCAAATCACTATCAACAACTTTACTCTCTCTACAACAATCTCGGCACACGATTAAATAACCTCTCTCTCTTCCGGAAGGATTTCGAATACTGTAGAAATGACGCACTGCCACCAATCGAATAAAAGATCGTCATCACTGACTTACGTCATACATTATTATTTCTCCTTCTGGAACGACCTCTTGCTTCGACATGTATCGGGAATTTTCTATAGAAAGTAAACACTCAGATCCAGAAACTTCTACAGTAATATAGACCAAAGCACATTATCAACGTTATACAAAGCCTCTCCTAACAACAATGCAAACTCAAATCAAAGGTAAATAAACTCCATTATTGAATACTTTGCAAAACGAAACGATTAGATCTATCGTGCGCGCTTCCGACATACTTTCGTTCACGTTTCAACGTAACATAACCCCCCACTCAAGAAGAAATTTACCCAATTTCTTTCAACAGCGTTGAAACGTAATGCACAAACAAAGTCCTCAATTGAAACTAATTTAAGACTTTCTGAAAATTGTAATCGCGCTCAGCTTATCTACACAGAGTCAATGGTTTTCATCTTCAAATCTACCTGGATAATGTCAATGTTCACAGTTCATTCACACAAGGTCAATGTTTCTCATCTGCAAGTCTGTTTAGATATTGCCAATGTTCTCCACACAGTCAATGTTCTTTCAACCGCAAGGAAACGACGCCCTCGTCAGTTGCGGTCGTCATCGGCCCAGGGTCAAAGACAGTGATCTCGTGGGCTTTCCTGGAGTCAGTGCATCCTCCGTTGTCTTCCTCTCCCGTCGGATGTCCGACGCAGTCGACGTTGTCAGCTCCCAGAATGCATTCGCTGGGTCTCACGGTCAGGTTGGCTTCTGCGGGACGGTGGAACAGCTCCCTCAAGGTCTGCAGATGCTCCTTCCAGGTCTGGGTGTGGACTTCATGTTCGACCAAAGTCGTAGAGCCTGGGACATCGCTGAAGCTATGGGGAAATTCGCCCATAAGGTCCTTGAGCTCCAACTTTTGACTTTCCGTCAAGCCTGGTCCTAGCTTAACATCATCGATGCCTTCTTTGCTGTGGAAGTCTCCCAGTTCCAACAGTTCTTCGCTGTCAAAGCTGTCGTCGGTCACAGCTGCTGTGGATGCGTGCACAGTCTCTGATGGCCTTTCCACGTACAGCTTAAGGAGGTTGGCGTGGTATATCTTGGAATGTTGGCCGACCTTCACCTTGTAGTCGTTGATACCCACCACGGTCTCCACTTCGTACGGGCCTTTCCACTGCATCAGCAACTTATTGTGATCGGTAGGTAGCAGCACCAGCACTTTGTTGCCAGGTTTAAACTTCCTGTTCACAGCCCTACGGTCATAGTAGTGCTTTCCACAGTCTTGGGACTTCTTCAGGTTTTCTCTGGCTATCTCGAGAGTCTGCTCCAGCTTCTCCCGTAGCTCAAACACGTACTGGTAGCTGTTCTTCACCTCTGGGGTGTCTACTTCTTTCGTCCACAGTTCTTTTAGGATGTGCATCGGCCCTCGGATGGTTCTTCCGTACAGCAGCTCGAACGGAGAAAAGCCGGTGGACTCCTGCGGTACTTCTCTGTAGGCGAAAAGTAGGGCGTTGATGTAGCGATGCCATTGTCTGGGCTGCTCGCTGCACAGTTTCTTCAGGGTGGACTTCAGCGTAGCATTGAACTTTTCGACAAGCCCGTTGCACATTGGATGGTAGGGTGTCGTAGTCAAATGCCGGATGCTCAGCAGTCTGTTGACCTCCTTCATGCAGTCAGAGACGAACTGCGTCCCGAGGTCTGTCAGGATCTCTTCAGGCACTCCAAGTCTACTGAACATGTCCACCAGCGCCTCTGCAACAGTTTCAGTGTCAATCTTCTTCAGAGGCACTGCTTCTGGGTACCGAGTCGCATAGTCCACTAAAGTCAGTACCCACCGATGACCTTCTTCACTCGGAGGTCTTATTTCGCCGATTAAGTCTAAGGCCACCCTCTTGAAAGGTCGGTCGACCAGAGGCATCCTCTGCATAGGCACTTTCGGGACCCTTCCTCGAGGTATGGTCTTCTGGCAAATGTCACATGATCGGCAGAAACGGCTGACGTCCGCATGAAGTCCTGGCCAGTAGAACACCGCCTGGATTCTATCCGACGTCTTCTTGATACCCAGGTGACCTCCCATGATTGAGTCATGCGCTACTTCCATCACCTGGCGCCTTAGAGGTAACGGTACCAATACTTGACGTAGTGGTTTCCCTCCGTTGACCCTCGGGTGCTGGAAGATTCGATACAGGATCTTGGCCTTCACCTCAAAATAGACCGTACCACTGCCTTTGGTCACGTGGTCTTGGCGGTTCCTGTACTTGTTTAAAGTGCTGTCAGCTTCCTGGAGCTGGATTAGCTTATCTCTGTCCACGATGGCAGCTTTGGAGTTGTCGGCGACCTTCAGTGGCGTAGACGTCTTGTCTCTCTTGGCCTGGGCCCTGGTAGTAACAGCACCGACGATCTCTGGTCGGCAGGGCTGAGCCGGAGTAACCACATTGTCCCGTAGCAGCTCTGTAAGGTCTCCATCGGGAAACGGCAATGGATCCTCCTCCACAACTTCGACGTGTTGAGTTGAGGCAGGACTCCACTCTGGATCGGGGTCGTCGGGTCGTCTCGCGCCGTCGATATTCCCGATCATCAAATCATACAGCGGCTTCTTCAGGCAAACCGCTTCGACTTCGCCTATGTAGAAAGGGGTGTTGACATGAATCTTCGCAACTGGCGCTTTTAAACATTTGCTGTCGGCCATAAGTGTCCATTTTGAATCGCCAGTGAACTGTTCTTTAGCGATTAGGTCTTCTCTGACGATGACCCCACTACAGCCAGAGTCTCTTAAGACAGTCACTTCATGATTTCCGACGCGTCCCTTTGAAACAGGCATGTTCTGGACGGTCACAGCTGCGCTGGCGACGACGGGGATGGATTTTCCGTTGGCAAGGAGAAGTTGGCCATCGGTCATGCACTCTTGCACGTCCGCAGGGGTAGCTGTGCGCTCGGTCTCACTCGGAAGAATGACGCTCCCGCCGCACACCTGATGGTCAGATCTACTGGTTTGCCGTTGATTGGAAAACCGCCTCTGCCGGTTGCCCGCCGCTGCGTTGTCCGTACTGCTCCGCTGTCCGCTACTTTTGTTTTGAGGACAATTAGCCGCCCTGTGGTCTGTAGCGTTGCAGGTGAAACAGCCTCTTGAATGCCCTTCCCTGGGAGGAGGCGTGGAGTCTGTCTGTCTCTGGCTCGTCTGGCTTCCCTGGATCTGGTTCACATGGTTTCCAGTCTTCTGAAAATGTTTCGTCGCGCTGGGTGGCCCCAGGGTTTTCCCATGAGCGATGAGATATCTTTCAGCAGCCTCAGTCACATCTTTAAGCGTCTGCAGCTTTTGTTCTTCTAAGTGGGTCGCTAGGTCCTTGTGACAGGCATTGAGAAATTGTTCTTTCACAATCAGGTCATGGAGACTGTCGTAAGACTTCATTTCGCCTGATAACTCCACCCACTTGTGTAGATATGACGACAGGCGCTCCACAAACTGCTTTGGCGTCTCGTCTGACTTAGGCCGGCATTCACGGAAGCGTTTACGGTAGCCCTTCTCTGTAAAGTTGTAGCACTGCAACAGGGCCTCTTTCAAGACGTCGTAGTTTTTGGCGTCATCGTTCGACAGTCTGGTGTAAACTTCGAGAGCTTGCCCCGTCAGAAGTGCACTCAGTCGAATTGCCCAGTCTTGAGGTTGCCAGTTAGAGCTTTCAGCGAACCTTTCGAATCTCGCCAGATAACTGTCAATCTGGTCCTTCCCGTCGACGAAAGCTGGCAATTTTGGAGCCGTATGGTCGTTGGTGACTTGTGGCGCATACTGATTGTTTTGGATACGCGCCAACTCTATTTGGTGCTGACGCTCAGCTTCTCTTTCTTGCCGCTGCTCTTCTCTTTCTTGACGCCGCTCTTCTCTTTCTTCTCGACGTCGCTGCTCCTCTAATTCTAGACGCTTCTGTTCTAATTCTATTTCTTTTTCTAGACGCTTCTCTTCCAATTCTCGTTCTTCACGGCGACGCTGCTCTTCTAATTCTCGTTCTTCACGGCGACGCTGCTCTTCTCTTTCTTCACGCAATATTCTCTCCTGGCATTTGACGTACTCCGTCAGCTGTTTGCCTTTTAGATTTAGTTCAACCCCTTTCTGCCAGAAGTCAGCCATCTTGATGCTTCTGGAAAGTTCTTTTCTAGAAGGTTCTTTTCTGGAAAGTTCTTTTTCTAGAAAGTTCTTGACTGTAGAGTTCTTTTTCTGGAAAGTTCTTGACTGTGCTGTACCTTTCTAGACTGTTCTAGAACAGCACGCTTTCTGCAGTAGCGCTGATGCTTGTCACTAGTCGCCTTCGTTGACGCAGGCCCCGCTGTCCTCGTCGTATGCGACGCTGCACCACGCTGGTGTTGATGTACACGCTCCTGTGCTGAAGTAGACGCGACGTCCGCTCGACGCTCGCTGTAACACTGGCGATGTAGCTCCGAGACTGTCCCTCGACGTAGTCTTGCGGCAGCCACGTAGTCCCGCTCTGTTGTTCGCTCACGAAGCAACTCTTCGGCGACTACACGCCCTTGCAGTCAACCCGAATCTATCGGATGTAGTCCCAGTATGTTGGCCCCTCTCGACGCAACTCGTTGGCGGCTACCCTCGATGACTGCCTCTCGTAACGTTGACTCGCTTGTTGTAGCAGTTGAACCCTTGGCTATGGCGTGAATCGCGGCTTGACCCCCAAAATGTTACACTCAATTTGATGTTGGTGTTTTCTATCAGTATCTGATTCAGCCCCGATGCTTGAATTCCTGATAGGGTGTAACTCAGATTCGTTTATTCACACAGCCCGTCCAAACAGCATACAAGTCACAAAGTCGACGTATGAAGTTTTCCACTTTTATTCAGCACACATCAACAACTGCATACAATTCTCAATTCAACTCAACAACTTTCACAGCAACTTTCCAAATCACTATCAACAACTTTACTCTCTCTACAACAATCTCGGCACACGATTAAATAACCTCTCTCTCTTCCGGAAGGATTTCGAATACTGTAGAAATGACGCACTGCCACCAATCGAATAAAAGATCGTCATCACTGACTTACGTCATACATTATTATTTCTCCTTCTGGAACGACCTCTTGCTTCGACATGTATCGGGAATTTTCTATAGAAAGTAAACACTCAGATCCAGAAACTTCTACAGTAATATAGACCAAAGCACATTATCAACGTTATACAAAGCCTCTCCTAACAACAATGCAAACTCAAATCAAAGGTAAATAAACTCCATTATTGAATACTTTGCAAAACGAAACGATTAGATCTATCGTGCGCGCTTCCGACATACTTTCGTTCACGTTTCAACGTAACAGGAAGCTATGGGTGACATAAGTATGCCCAATATGAAGGCGAGCTAAAACAGTTTCTTCTTTGCGGGTGGACGCAAAGTTAGGCAAAAAAGCAGACAAATCTGGAAGAATTTGTTTCAAAACTAAAATTCTGACGTATAGTACGCAATTTGATGAACAAAATATGTTTGAAATGTAAAGCACACAATTAATAAATTTGTTTGTTTGTTTGTTGTTGTTGTTGTTGTTTTGTTTTTTTCAAATGAAGCCAAAGTTATTTTTAAAATAAAAAAGGGGGGGGGGGGAAGGTTAAACAAGGGGAAAAAAGGAGAAAAGAAGGTAAGAGTTTCGTTAATTTATTCAGTCTGAGCTTCTTCTTCATCATTTTGTTTTTCGGTATCTGCGGCTGCCTTATGATTTATGCATGATGCGGAGGTCATTTGTGTCAACCAGTGGTCAAGGGTCAACTGCCCTTCAGCTGACGCGGCAGAGCGAACAAGGGAAGGTCAGTGACGTTGTGTAGAGACCGAAAACTTGGTGACGAGGCTGCAGTAACTGCACTGTGATTTCTCTTTTTCTTATCTTTTTCCCTTTTACTTATCAGTGTATTTTTGATGTTTGAAATTGGCAACGAACTATCTAAAGTGATATTGACAAGTACATAGTAGGGTTGGACTTGAGCAAGTCACGTGAAATCTGAACTTTGCAGCAAATCCTTGTTAAATATTTAAAATGTCCCAAGTTAACTTTACCAAACCATTTCGCTCAGGTTGAGTAGAATTATGTGCCGTTTCTATTTCGGTGAAAGGAAAAGACTAATGTTAGTAGTAAGTAATAATAACAAAATAAACAATTAACAGGATATGACTGCGCACGTAAGGAAGCCGCATGCAACTTAGTCATGTATGTGGAAAATCGCAGTGAACATCATTGCGGCAGAACACAATGAAATGGGCAAAGAATAACTCGTACAGAACGTGAACTTAATATTACTTTTTGTGAAAAAATTCTTTAAGGTTGAGGTGAGAAAAAAAATGTCACAGTTCTGCAACTAGTAGTTTTCATCAAATACAACAGCACTGCAAATTTTCCACGATGAAGGAAGGGCTTTCAAGATGCAGGCAATTTGTAGATCTATCTAAATCTTGAGTCAAACAGACTTCATTGTTGTCAACGCTGGCACGGTGTTCAGTGTGTGTGTGTGTGTGTTAGACAGCATTGTTACTGAGAGCTAATGTGCGCAATTGTGGATCATGTCAGAGAGAGGTAACCAAATCCCCGCTATAATGCCATCAAATCCCTCCTAACATAATGCATGTCTTATCTCCTTCCTGTCCAGAACTAAATGTTAATGGTTGGACAAGGGACACGCAGTTGACATTATTGTTTAGAAAGGTCGCTGGTTCAGATGCAGGGGCACACACACAACCTGTGGGGGTCTTGCGCGCAATTAAACAGGTGCGCAAATGGAGCATAACATCTGTAATCGTTGCTTGGGTAAGCTATTCCGTGCTGTAGTGTTGATTTAGAAACAAGCTCAAATCATCAGCTCGATTAATAAAACATTTGATCTCTCTCTCTCTCTCTCTCTCTCTCTCTCTCTCTCTCTCTCTCTCTCTCTCTCTCTCTCTCTCTCTCTCTCTCTATCTCTCTCTCGCACACAATCACACTCAGTTGCAAATTTTCTGTAGTACAAATATTTGTGAGAGCGCTCAATGGTCTCCGTGCCAATGGCGTTACGACAGAAACTGTGATGCTCTTTGTGACGCTTGACTATTTCTCGCTTCCCTTCCCCCTCTCCCCCATATTGAAAGCACTACGTTCTTCACTTTCACTAACAGGGGACGCCTGCACGGAGACCGTAGAGCGGAATTCTATGCACGGAGACCGTAGAGCGGAATTCTATCCGACATCAGCGCATTGAACATGCACGTCTTCTGCGCCAAAGAATTTGCATGCGCCTTTTAAGTTGTCATTCATTTGGTCACAAAAGGTGCATTAAAGAACGGCGAGCTTGCTTGTTGCCACTGTTGTGAAGAAAGCCTAATGGCCGAACTCAGACAATACCTCAATACACACTAATAGAACATTCAGTCTTCAGTCCACAATGTACCCTTTGCTGGTGGTAGTCGCAGTGTCAAGAGGTACAAGCGTTATGCACGTTAAGTGGGATAACATGATCTGCTCGAAGTATTTTTTGTTTGTTATCAGAACTTTATTATATTAGCTTCCATTATGCTAGTGAGCTCCGTGACCTACATTAACGTACTAAGTCGCAAGGACTCCCTTAGACGTTTTTGTTCAACATGGAAGAGCGACCGCAACAGTGTTTCCAAATGACTGGGTTGTGTATGATTATACGGGACGTGCGTTTGTCTAGTTGGGAGAGCAAAAGGTGGGATTGTTGGCAAACTATTTGTGTGTGTGGGTTTTTTTTTTTTTTTTTTGGTCCTGCATGTCGAGGCTTCGGCGACCTGAGTTTGCTGAACGTGTGAAACGGGCGACCAGTTGACACCATCAGGGCTCTCCGATCCGGCCTGTGTAAATCTCCAGATACCCTTTTCACAGACACTCTCTCCACACACATGCAGTCGTCCTCTGTCTCACACACTGTAGTAGCTAAGTCTGATTATCTACTCCCTGTACTGAATGAGGAAGCACGCCTTATCAACCTGAGCTACGCTGTATCCATCCGTCTCAGTGCCATGTTCCTGAACAACGTTTGGCAATTAGCATAGCAGAAGCACAGCTTATACAGTTGAGGAGTTAGAGAGGAATTAATCCTCGTTACTCCTCCTTCAATCGAAGCATCTTCCTTTCCTGTAACTTAATGGTATAACAAAAGAAAGGCAGTCACATATAATTTGATCTATGAGAAGGGGGGAGGGAGAGAGAGAGAAAGAGAAAAAGAGAGAGAGAAAGAGAAAGAGAGAAAAAAAAAAGAGAGAGAGAGAGAGATTGTTGTTTTTTGGATCAATTTTTATTCATCAGATAACATAAGTTGTACTGATGTAACATAAACAATTTACGAAATCTACCCATGCGTATATCATAGATATTTTCCAAATTAATTAATTAATCAAATAATCTAACCATATAAAACATACTATACTGACAACACACTTTTAACAATTCGTTTACATTAAGAAACAAACAAAAGAATCTTTCAACTTTACCTGTGAAGAACGAAGTACTTATAAATGTCATTGTGCGTCTTACAAAAAGTTAAAGTTGGGTCTCCAGGCCCCTACCCCCTTCATTCTTCCCTACTCCCCATACAAAATTAAAAGAAAAATTATCAGATAAGCAATCAAAATTAAAACAAATAATAAATAAAAAAGAAATATTTATTGAAACTAATAATACTTAATTAAATAAATTAGGTTAAAACAAATCCTAGACTAATTGTTAGAAGTTAAAAAAAAATATTTGAAGAAATATAATAATTAATGACTTTTAATTAAATCTATGAGCATTAAGCTCATTTATCAGTAAGAATGTTCTTCTAGATATTAAATATTTGAGATTGACATCGGTAGCTTTATTTTATTTAAGCTAATGAGTAAAGGCTGAAAATGGTTATAATTTTGTTGACATTCAAATATTAAGTGACTTACATTTAAACTGCTACCACAATTACAAAGTACAGGAGGATTTATTAAATGAGCACGCCAAGCCTTTAGCCTTATTTTGTGAAATAAACTGTTAATATGAAAAGAATTTTGAAATAGATATACCATTTTTTGATACTGGTGAATAATCCAATAATGTTTTTTAGTCACCTCTTGTTTGTAGTTCTCATTCCGCTGATTCTAAACACATCGCTTTATTAGGAGTAGGTTATTAATTTCATTTGTTGTCTATTTAAAAAATAATTTAATTGATTGTCAAAAGATGCAGCACTCTTTGTTATGTGGTCAACAATTACATTTTCTAATATATTTAAAGAACTAGGTATTCAAATTAATGACATATCCGTTCCCCTGGTAGTGATTTGATGACATAACATCTTTATTTAGAGAGAGAGAGAGGGAGAGAGAGAGGCATGAGGTTTTGAGGAGGCAGGAGCTATAGCTTTGAGTTGTTTACTACGGGGTGAGATTACTTACGCTATTCAATATAAGAACTATGCAAAAAGCAATATTATGGAAGTGGGGGGAGGGAGGGGCGGGCTGGGATGTTTGCAGAGGCAGTCATGGAAGTTTTTCAATCAACTTGTCCATAACCAGCATTGAAAAAGATGCACGACATTAATAACATAATCCTTCGGACCTGCGATGCCAAGCTACGTGTTTTGTAATCCATATATAATTATGTTATTTAGAGAGAATCACATATAGAATCACCATCAGTTCCCAATATATATTTATATTCGATCGATCGTGTCTGATTGTCGTGGATCATATTATAGTGAAGGCTGTCATGCAAGGGCTTGGCCGTGGTCACTTTATGTTCCCACTCTCGGCTATCGCTACCTGCCGCTGGTACGGTATGTACACGGCAGTCTCTCGGACCCGCCGTTGCTGATTGCGTGGGAAACTAGCAGTTTGGCCACTAGGCTGACGGCCATTTATTTCAAGCTGACCTGTCCATTAAAGACACCCTGTTTGTTTTGTAGATTATAGTCACACGACACTTTCGCATATAGGTGACTACTGGACCGATTTATACTGACACCAGCGGGCCAGTTGTTGGTAAAGGGGAAAATAATATGATCACACGTTGACCAATCCGGGATTCGAACCAGCGACCTTTCGGTTACTAGCAAGACGCTCTTACCAACTGAGCTACCCGGCCCCTCATAAAGACACCCTGGTCCATTCAAACAAGGAGTAGATGAGGATAACCATCGTGTACCTCCCGCCACCTCCACCCCAACCCAGCCTTTCACCCACTTCGCGCTCTCAACCTCATTCTCCTCACCACTTCATATTCTTCGCTCACGACCCCCCTCCCCACCCCCCTCCATCTATCCCTTCTCTCCCTCCTCCGTCTTTTCTTACACCTGCTCCTCTGTACTCTATAGTTTATTTTAAGTTGACATGAACTTATCTTGGGACTGGGACTTTGGGTTTGATGAACTGATTACAGAGCTTCGGCTTACCTGTCCATTTGTAACAACCTGCTGCGGAAGAAAACGGAGCATCTTTTTCACATTTATTTAACTTTCGCAAAATTGTTGTACGTCATATTTTTTATTTTTAAAGTTTTTTTTTTTTTTAAATCCCCCACCCCACTCTCTCTTTCCCCCACCCTCTCCTCCATCCCCTCACTTTTTGTGTCTCCGCGAGGTTTTTTTTAAATTTTTATTTTTAAAATCATAATTGCCAGCGTATTTATCTTACATGTACTTATAGTAACGTGCATACATTTATATTGCACATTTCCTGTTCTGAGGGTTGGTCGTGGAGCTATAATCTATACGACGAAAATTCTATGAAAAAAAACAACTCGCGGAGACACAAAAAGTCAGTTTGTATCAATTTATAAAGTATATTTTGTTAGGCCGCACCTTTGGGCAATTTTTAAAAAAAAAAAGTGTAATCTTTTTTTTTATCCGATTTTTGGTGCGTTTTATCACGTTTTAGTCCGTGTCTCCATGTTGTTTGGTGGATTGGTGTGATTGGTTTGACCGGCTGGGGGTGAGTCCGAACGAATAATAATCACAGCGCATGCTGTCAAGTCATCAAATCAAACCTAAATCAACAAATTTATATTTGAACGTTCAAGATCGGTGTGGGTGTGTGTGTGGAATGGTGTGGAAGGGGGAAAAAGGTGGGGGGAGGGCGAAAGGGACGGAGGGATTGTTTAGCGGTATATAAAAACCACAATCATCATCATCATCATAATCATCATCATCATCATTATCATCATCATCATCATGATGTGAAGCACGCGCAACTGTATTTGCATTGTAAAATATCAGCGTTATTAAATCATCATCATTATCATCATTATCATCATCATGTGAAGCACACACAACTGTATTTGCATTGTAAGATATCAGCGTTATTAAATCATCATCTTCATCTTCATCATCATCATCATCATCATCATCATCATCATCGTCATCATCATCATCATCATCATCATCATTATGTGAGGCTCACCCAACTGTATTTGCATGGAAAAAATATCAGCGTTATCAAAGTCCCTTGAGAACGTGCAGCACGAGCAACCGCACGGCACTGCAACGACAAAAATACAAGATTAATGACTTTGTTTTTGCCTGCGATTTGACACCAGTAAAACAGTGGTCAGTGGGTGTCGACGCAGTAGTGTTTTCTTTGTGGAATTCCAGACATTAGAATATTATAATTGCAAAGGATAGTTTTCATTGGTCTGTCTGTCTCTTTCTGTATACCAGCCACCCTCCTCACCCCTTACGCCAAACTTTCTCTCTCTCTCTCTCTCCTCACCCCTTACGCCAAACTTTCTTTCTCTCTCCTCCCCTTACCAAATGCAATCCATTCTTCTCCTTTGTTATTTTTTCAAACTAGACTTTTCGCAGCATATCATCATCATTTTCCTCACCACCAACATTATCATCACCATCGTCGTCATCATCATTATCGCTACCACCATCTCTTGGCATTACATACAGACAAACAACATAATAATAATGGCGTAATACCATAGTTGAGACACTGTTGGCAAACGCTACAGTACAGCTAAAGTACAGGTGAATCGAACACCTGCGGGGGAGACTTTATCCCACAAAGCCTGCATCTTCATCGTGGTTGTCGTTAACGATGCCATGATTGGTGTCGACAACAGCTAAGCTCAGACATCGACTCTAATCAGGAGATCTTCGCACTGCGCTGCCAGCTCATGCTGAGTGTCTGTAACACCACCAAGCTGACTAATTCTGTACAGTGGTGAACAGTGTCTTCCACGAAACATTGAATGCAGTTTCTTTTCTATAGAACATTGATTGTTGGAGACTGAGTGGTCTGGGTTTCACTATAGTGCCAGAATCGCTGGTCTCGTTAATCATGTTTTGGCGTTGTTTGCATCATTAGGTCATGTTCTGGAACTTTGTGACGTCATTGTGCCTATTACACAGCAAACCTGAAGCCATCGAACACCATCAAACTCTATGAAACGCGAAAATGCACACGCAATTGCACGTCCATCTAGTAGCTGATTGGTCGAAAACTGTTACGCCAAACTGCGCAAGCGCAAATGCACACGCATTTACCTACGAGTCACATTAAAACTAAGAATGGGAAATGTCCTGGAAATTCATTCTATGTACCAAAATAATGTGATGCAAATTGACAACTAATTTACAATGTAACCCTCGCCACCCACGACATCCTCCACCCTCATCCCATTCAAATTAATTTAAAATATTATAATAATTTACTTTGATTTGCCTGTA
Source organism: Oncomelania hupensis (assembly GCA_036898135.1). Lineage (NCBI taxonomy): Eukaryota > Metazoa > Mollusca > Gastropoda > Littorinimorpha > Pomatiopsidae > Oncomelania > Oncomelania hupensis. The sequence continues at coordinate 55,832,239 of CM072518.1, forward strand.
AATAATATGAGAACTATCTCCCACCTCGCGCACAACGGTCTTCAATATGGCCACAGTGCTAATCGTACGGTAGCTACACGCGTTTTCCGATGCTCCGTTCCATGTTTTGTCATTCCTCTCATTAAAATCCGACGTGCAGTTTGGCGTGCAATTGCGCTTGCGCATTTTGGCGTGTAAGTTTTGACCAATCAGCTACTAAATGCACGTGCCATTGCATGTGCATTTGCGCTTGCGCAGTATGGCGTCACATTTTTTTGACCAACCAGCTACTATATGGGCGTGCAAATTGCACGCGCATTTGAAGCTTTCCGCGTTCCATGAAACTCACGCAGTGTAAAAAGTAACACCGAGTATCGGAAACTGCGGTGGGCCCCTCTAAACTAGTGGCGGTAGGTTTGATTGACCTTTGACGCTCAGTATCCCTACCAGAACCTTTTGGTCTACTTCCATGTCAAACTTAGGAGTACTATAGATGAGATCGCTGACATTCGGGCTGCATGAGCCTACATCTCACTTGGAATGATTGTTGCCACCTCTTTTACCTCTCACTGTTGAATGGCTTTGGCGTCAGCACGAGTTTCTTCTGGACTTTTCCCATTGGTGCTTCTTCTAGTCCGCTCTGACGTTTCTTTGTGCATTGTTCGTGTCACTTGACAATAAAGTTTCTGTCTGATGTCGCTGTATCTGGTTCCCAATTTATGTAATTAACTGTAAACTTGCTTACGGCAAGTTATGAATTAATGTTTTATTCTTTACTGACTGCGTTGTGTGAATGTTATTTGCCAGTGATTGTTGTACCTGCAAAATAATTCCTTGCCGTTTCTCGGGTCAGTACAGTTTGTGAGTCTGTATATTAAATATGTATGATCTCTGATGGCACCTGTCTGTATCCTCTTGTCATATTGTTCACACATCTCTGTATGTAAACAGGATAAAACTGAAAAGTAAAGTTACCAATTATTTATAGTTCGCAGTGCATGATCTGTGTGAATTTACAAAGTGAATCTTGATTCTAGTAGTCGAATTAAAAATCTCCCTCTGTCATTGACCGATTTTGAGTGAAAAGTGAAAATTCGCAGTTTTCTTCAGACTCCTATAACGACATATTTTAGACCTGGTTGTGGTATGAAAATTTGCATTCCTTTCTTTGTAAATCCTCAGAACATCTCAGATTAGTGCCTTCGGGGTGTTTCACTTGTCAACGGTTCGAGGGGATCGCTGCGTTGAGTGGGTCATTGTGACGCGGTTGTCAATTCCATGGTGTAGTTGCGAAGTAGTCAGTCGTTTCCATGGCGTAATTGCTTCGCGGTCAGTCTAAGGCGACGTTGTGACGTAGTAATTCTGACGGTGTCAGAAGACTTGGCGGGTGCCCAAAAGCGCACTGATACATGTGTTCACTGCTCAGTATCGGGTCATCGGTATTGTAGGTTGATGCTTATTATTTCAAATCCGCAAGTTCTCGCTATTTTGTTCGCGAGAGTTCTTGTTCGCGAGAAGGTGAAGATACGTTTTATTTGCTGTTGGAACGTGATCGCGATGCAAATCCGTTCTTATTTACTGTTCTTTCTACTGCAACGACATCGTATAGTTCTGTAGTTCGTGTGCCAGTGTGTAAGCTTATGTCTATTTCATTGTCTCACATGCGGGTTTGTCGTCGTCTCAGTACACCGGCAGAATTCGCCTGGTAAAATGGATAAAATCGTAGTGTTTGGAGTATTCAACGTACGGCTCAATTTCTGTGCTCGTTTTCTTTCCTCAGCAAAAAATAAAAAATAAAAAATTAAATTTTTTAAAAATATTTTGCTTTTATCTGTGAGTATTAAGTTGCCCGCAAATCTGTGTGGGAAAATCTTGGACTGTCAAATGATAGTTTTTTGTTGTTTTTTTAAAAAACAAATCATTCTTCTTCTTCTTCTTGTTTACACCCCTCTGCCCCGCTCTCATATTTCTTTTGCGTTCTCCTCCTCCTTCTTCCACTTCTGGAATGAAACCGAAACGGTGTTCTAGTTGTGCAGCTGATTTCATTAACTTTGTTGCAACTTCAACATGCACCCCGTATTCAGTTATATTGCAGAGTCGACAGCCCTCTGTGAGTTTTCTCTAAAGGCCGAGAAGGGGTTGTATTGTTGCGTGAGGGTGCCATGCACAATAAGGCTAGAATGAGACGCATGACTAGAATCCCAATGTATTCCGTAGGACTCGTGCAGACAAAGAATACCCATGTACGCCGTGCTGAGGAAAGGGATACCGATGTCATCAAAGCCATTCTTCCCTCGCTAGTGTCGTGTCAGAGTCACATTATGGCGAGCGTGTTCTTGGCAATAATTACGTAAGACGCTGTGAGCAAGCCGCCAGCTTCTTCCTGCTGTATGCTTACTCACAGAATTCAAGATGTACATGTCTCCAGTGCTTCGGCATTTTCACATTTATATTCTATGTTCTACGTACGCGTTTTATATTTTCTGCTATACATGTGTCTTACAGTCTGTACTAGTCAGTGATGACACGTCTTATATTCACGGATGTTCTTATATGCCTAATATACCGTGGTATTCTTAATAATAATAATAATAATAATAATAATAATAATAATAATAATAATAATAATAATAATAATAATAATAATAATAATAATAATAATAATAATAACAAATTCTGTAAAACACTTACAAGTCGTATATTTTGTTCTATAATTGAATTTATTAATTACAGTTGTTCTTATATAGTGCTTAATCCGCCCAAGGGCTGCTCAGGGCACTGGCTGAAACAATGTTTGAGGTGGGAGGAAGGGTGAAAGTACCTAGTGCTTCCCGGATGCTTGTATGTTCTCACCCGTGTTCATCAGGATCTTTGAAGTCCGTGCTATGAAATGCATATGCGTGTGCAGACGAGACCTCGGTTTATACTTTCATCACCCACACACAGGCGCAGTAGGCAAGTGCAGTATGCACCCAATAAACTTTGCATATGCACGCAATAAACTTGTCTGCTAAGCATGCCGCAAACATGTGTATACTCGCTGGCGTTTTGCAGTTCGGAGAGGATCGGAGCAAGTAATTACTTTCATTTGGTTCTTTATCTGTAACGTGTCAGTGCAAATAAGTAATATTTGACGGATATGCCCAGGCGTTTAATGCTTTATCCTACGGTTCGCTAATAACGGAGGACATAGCGATATAGCAGTCTTCTGTTTTATTCCTTTTATTCCATAGCCATAAAAGACACTTTGTATGTGGTGTTTCCGACTTTTTTTAATTCAAAAGCTGGTATGAGTAGTTTTTGGAGCGTATGTCGCGTAATTGGCCATTAAAATAATTCAAAGTGCATGTATATACATAAATATAACTTTCCATGTCCCTAACTCACCCAGGACAATTGCGTTTTGTTTGCGTCTAGCCTATGTCTTTTCTGTGAAGAGAAGGGAGTGGGGCAAGTCCGTGTACGTGTGCAAGGAAGTTATTTGATTTTCTGTAATGTTCAATCGTAGTTAGAATGCCCGTCTTTGCGATTTTGCCTTATTGAATTGCTTAAGCAGTTTTGGCGCACTCCTTTTCGCCGTCATACGTTCCCAGCAGTGCACACTGCGTAGCTGAGTCTAGCAGAGGCTTGCGTCCGCCCCGTCCTCTACTATGAGAGGTACTCCGGAGTCTCCGGAGTATCTTGCGCGCGTGATATTTCTGTGGTGCGCGGGGTGTATATTCCTCTGTTTGATTGTGTGTGTGTGTGTGCGTGCGTGCGTGTGTGTGTGTGTGTGTGTGTGTGTGTGTGTGTTTGACTGACAACTATAACTGGCACTTTAGCATCACCTCACGTTCTGACATTCATTAGCTGTTCCCAATCCACTCTTTTTACATGTAGCGTACATTACATGTTGTTCACTATTCTTTACCAGTCACTAAAGTTTTCGTCTTCCTGGTGTTTCTCACGCAAAGTCTTGGCAGTTTCCTAGATCCTCTCTCTCTCTCTCTCTCTCTCTCTCTCTCTCTCTCTCTCTCTCTCTCTCTCTCTCTCTCTCCTCCCCACCCCCCTTACCCCCCACCCACCCCCGACCCGAAACCATCTCCACCCCTTTTCCTTTCCCCACCTCCCTGCCTCCCCCATTCCCTCTCTTATCTATCATCATCCCTCTCACACACGCACTCAATATCACAGTATTGTTTCTTTCTTGTCATATTTTTTTTAAAGCCATTAATGTTTTTACGTTGCGTGACGATTCTAGCAGATGTTGACAGGAATGGTTTTAAAATAAAGTCCGTTTGTTGGCAGGTCTGGTACCAAACAATTTTATTTTTTTTTGCACTCCTGCTGCCAGCTCCGTTTAGAGGTTTTGAGGGTTACGGCTTGAGGCATCGCAACACAAGTTGCTGAGGTGTTACGGAGTGCTGAAATCTTTGCAAGATGACGGGACACTAATGGTTCGCCTAACACCCGGTAAAGCAGGTGCCAACGGATGGTACCATAAACATGCAAGGCTTCCTTCCGTAGCGAGAAATCCTACCTCTTTAATTGTTAAAGAAACAAGTAGGTCTATCGTCATGTGGTTTTTTTTCTGCACGAGGAAGTTTGAATCAGTAGTGATTATTGGCAGGCACCGGTTAGAAAGTTTTAGAAACAGAAGACGTGAATCCCTCTAACACTTTAAGTTAAACAGGTGTCAACGAATGGTACGGTTAGCATAGTAGCCTCCTTTGCGCAGCTAGAAAATATACCAGTTCAATTGCATTCTTAACGATAAAATGTTGTTTCCATGTTGGTTGTTTGCAGCCATGATTTAGAAACAGACCGATACTCAGTTTTGGAGCAAGCCCAGAATAGGGGTGCCGCTTACGATGCCAGCAACTCCCAATTGTTTAACGGTACTACTAGCTTGGGAATATTGGACGCTTTCTGCCAGGTGGTCACTAGGGCTTCCTATGATGTTATTATTTGCAATGTATGCATATTTAAATGTTTGATGTTTTGTTGATACAATTTATAATGCTGTTTGTATTCTTTTTTTTTAAACGGGGTTTCGCGATAAGTTGGAGTGCGAAGGACCATCAGCCGTCCCTGCGTGGTAGGTTCATTTTATTGTAAATTAACTGGCTGGTGAGGGCATCAGTTTTCCACAAGGTTGTTTCAAGCAGATCTTTTAATGCGATTGGGGGTTGTCCGATCCTGATTGGCTCGGAAGAGTCCCAGAGGACCTAAAAGCAACAATTATGATAATGTAATGTAATGTAAATTGCTAAACTGTTACTACTAGGTAGATCTTTATTCTGTCTTATCAGCGGAAGATTCTAATATCCTCTTTTGTTATTTTCAGCCATTATTTTTAATATAGTATATGTCATCTCCCGACGATCACTAGTTAAACAAGATGTCAACGGATGTACTAATTCTGCCAAAAATCCTTCTCGGTGTTAGTTATTGGAAGCAATGTTTGGAAACAAGAGGTGTTCAGGTTTGGTACACACGCGCTAGCAGAGTACAGAAAAATAACAACATTGCTCTAGCTATTTCTATGGGTTTGCGGTAGTCAGCTTCTGCGGTTTGAAGTAGGTTGACGGGGTTTGAGTAACACTAGTTGTTCCTTTTTCAATTAGTGTAGTACTGTTGGCATTTGTTTCCTAGGCAAATAACCACATCGACCTATATCTGGAGTGTTATAGTATTTTTAAACAAAACAGTTCTGATGTTTTCACTCGTTATTCTCGGAGTTCCAGATCGCTACGTAAAGCGCGAGTACTAAGAGTGATTCATTTTTAATCAGCTCGGACTATTGCTAGAAAGCACACTGTGTATTATAATACACTTTAAAAATCAGACGAACACTTCCTACACACACACATACTTGTTTTTACAGTGTTATTTTGACTTTTCTGAAACGCCACATACGTTGTGCTGACAATGGGTCATAGGTCCCCCTTTTTATGTACTTTTAAGTGTTCTAACACTAACCCTAACCCTTACCGTAACACAGCCTTAAACCTAACGGATCATTGGTTTGACGTGAAAACAAGTAGGTATGTTACAACAAGTTCTGTAGATGTTCACTGGTTTGTCCAAATAACACCGTGTAAACAAGTATACATTCACACACACCACACACGCTCACACACACACACACACTCACTCACTCACTCACTCACTCACATACATACTCACACACATTCACTAACTCATTCGCTCACACGTACTTGTTCGCTCACTTTTACTCACTTCTCCTCCAAAACCTTGGTTAAATTTTCAGTATTTGGATACGTTCCATCAATTTTGAATCCCGTTTCAATGCTTAATGACCCCACGCATTTTCATCGCATCTCAATGTTATTAGAACACTGCTGGTTTGGTGTGACATTAATTTCAGCGTCGATGCATGATTTTATTTATTTAATCATTCTTATATAGCGCTTTTTCCAACTCAAGAGCAGCGCAAGGCACAGGACGATACAGGATCAATCTCAAGCCGCCCCATGCGCCCTCTTGCTTTCTTTGGGCGCAATATTATCATATTACCCACGACAGCATGACCCACTTTTCCGTCTCTGCTAGAACTTTCATTCTCTGGCTCTGTCGGTCTGTGTCTGTCTGTCTGTCTGTCTGTCTGTCTGTCACTCTCGTGTCATATTTGTCTTTAGCTTGCTGGTTTAAGTTGTACATTTAATCATCTTGGTTTGCATGCTGATGCACTAATCAAGGTTATAATTTACACACACTGTGGCACCATTTCTATGGAATTCCCTTTGTAAAATATTTGCGATTTTTTGAGTTTTTGTTTTTGTTTACCACTTTCAGCTAAATAAGCTTTATATAGAAGCATATTTTCTTATTTAAAAAATCATTTGTTTACAAACAATGTAAGATATCTCTAAATAAGTTTTTTTTTCTCCGTAAATAACTTATTAGGCTTATTTACCTAAACAATACGTTGTTTACTTTAATAAATCACGATATAGGTAAATGAGGCATTGTTGCTAAATAAGAAATTATTTACCTATATAATGCAGTATTTAGCAAATTGTTTGAAATAATGTATTATTTAGAAGTGGTTTGTTTGTTGCTAAACAATGCATTATTTACGTAAACATTTCATTGTTTGACTGCAATTTTCATTATTTAGAGGATTCCAGGATTCGCTTCAAAACTTGGTTTTTATCATTTTACGGCTTTCTATCATTAAATGCAAGGTATTTCCAAAGATTGTGTATCCAAAATTTGTGTTAATTATTTATTTATAAATCACTCCACAATTTCCAAGATAAAACGGCTGTAACGTCCCGAACACAAACGAAAGGCCAAAGTCAGTTCTGTGCGGGAGTGTTCAGTGTTTTCAGTATCCCAGTCAGAATTTTAAAAAAATGCATGCTTTCTTTTTCTATTTATTTACCCCCAAAACGCAGAGATAGTTGTAGAAGCAGTGGCAGCAGCAGGCGTATTTATTTGTTGATAACCAGGAATCAACGCTTATGCTATTTTGTTTTGACAAGATCGCCGTTAACTTGCGAGTTCTCCGTGTTATTTACTCTGAAGGCAATCCCGCCAACGCAGAAATAATGATGGATCCCTCTTTTTCGGAGCCGTTATCGCTGCAGTTTCGTATATTATTTATGTTGCGAACATATTAAAAACAATTTTTTAAAAAAGTCAAATAAAGCAGTTGCATTAAAAAAAGTGAAATAAAGCAGTCGCAAGAATAAATCGCAAAACAGCTTAAAATCACGATTTTCCTATTTTCTTTATCACTACACACAACCTTATACTACAGTAATACGACTTGTATCTGAGGATCCCCTAAATAATGAACATTTCAGTCCCTAAATTTATTTAATCGTTCTTATATAACAATGAATTGTGTACGCAAATAATACAATATTTAGCACAACATCTTCTAAATAATACATTATTTTGCAGCATTATACTAGTAAACAAATCAGTGTTTAGAAACATTTCTAAATAGTACATTATTTTACACAATCTGCTAAATAATGCATTATTTAGGTAAATAATTCCGTATTTAGCAACAGTGCCTTATTTGCCTATATCATGATTTATTCACCTAAACAATATAAAAAATAGGTGATCTATCGACTAAATATATTATAGAAACCTTACATTGTTTGTAAACAATTGATTATTTTAGAAAATATGCTTCTAAATAAAGATTATTTAGCTAAAAGTGCTGAAAATAAATATTTTACAAAGGGAATTCCATACATTTCAGACCCCACAAAAACAAATAATCGGCTTCTATCTGTTATCTTGCTAGTCTTTGTCTATTTAATTACGAGGGTGGTCCGATAAGTACTTAGCCTATAAAAGAAAAACGAAAATTTTGAAAAAGTGGCGATTTATTTTTCAATATAGTCTCCTTTTAGTTCGAAACACTTGACCCAGCGATGCTCCAACTTCTTTAACCCGTCTGAAAAATACGTTTTCTCGAGGTCTGCAAAGTAGGCCTCCGTGGCGGCGACTCAAATTTCTGCCCGGCGAGTGACTTTTTCAAGTTTCGAAACAAAAAAATGTCGCACGGAGCCAAATCTGGAGAATACGGTGGATGGGGCAGCAGTTCGTAGCCCAATTCGACCAATTTAGACGTGGCGAGGGCGGAGGTGTGAACCGGTGCGTTATCATCTAAAATCCGCGGACACGCCCGCTTCCACACGCGGTCAAAATAAAACTACGAGTCCGATCCGGCTGAAATTTCGACAGTAGCCGTCTACGACAATGTACTACACGATAGAAACTTCAAAGTTATTGCTTTTGCAATACTGGTGCCTTCGGGCGGTGAGGCTAAGTACTTATTGGACTGCCCTCGTATTTATTTGTAATGGAATATCTTGGATAGCGGGTATTATTCAGTGTAATGTTACATCCTATCCTACTTACTGCCCCACATCCCGCAAGGAACATTCGCTACTTACCGTTCAATTTATTTGTTCTAGTGTTTGATGCTATGCGAGGTGTCTAATTACTGTTGATCCCGGAGGACGTTTATCAATTTATAGTCCCCTCTCTTCCCATAAGGATTTTCAGAGAGGAGACTCTCCCGGAGGACGCACTTCCCACGCAATAATATTGCCAAACTTTCCACTTGTTTATTGCTCTCTCTCTCTCTCTCTCTCTCTCTCTCTCTCTCTCTCTCTCTCTCTCTCTCTCTCTCTCTCTCTCTCTCTCTCTCTCTCTCTCTCTCTCTCTCTTCCTTCATATCTAATGCTTCTCAACCGCCACGACAACCACTACACGGCTAGTACAGACACAGTCGAAAACGCGCTACGCGCAATACGGATGAAAAGACGCGGGAACCGAGGAGGCAAACATCGACGCGGTGCACGCCGATCAAAACACACTCCTACCCCCACTCCTTCTTCTTTATCCGTCCCCCCTCCACCTCTCTCCTCCCCCCTGCTCTTGTTCTGTCACCCTTCTCCTCCCACACTTCTTCCTATTTTTCTTCATTTTCTCCACTTCCTTCTTTTCTTGCCACCCTTCTTCCTCTTCTTTCTTCTCCATGCCTCTCTTCACACCAGCACCCCCCTCCTTCACTTTCGTCCTCTTCTGCGTCTGCTCTTTCTCCGTCTTCTTCTACTACCCTTTCCTCTTTCTGCTCCCTTGCCTTCCTCACCCCCTCTCTCTCTCATCCTCTCCTTCTTACATCCCTCCCCCTCCCACCCAATCCCCCTACACTTCCCCTCCATCCCCTCTTTCTACCCCCTCACCTTCCTCCCCTTGCTCTTCCTCTTTTTCTCCAATCCCTCCCCCTCCCACTCCATCCCTCCACACTCCCCACCACCCCACGCGTGTTCGTCATCGTCTGCTTCTCCCACCTCTTTTTCCCATCATTCCTCTAACCTGAAACTGTGTCTATTCAATGCTCAGTCTATCTGCAAAGATGGCAAGGCCGACGTGATTTCGGATTTCATCTCCGACAATGACCTAGATATTGTCGTGATAACTGAAACATGGCTCCGGCCAGTGGGTGACGAACCTACTATCGCAAGCGCCACTCCGAGTGGCTACCGACTTGCCTCCTTTCCGCGCGCTTCCAGGGGAGGCGGCATTGCCATCATTTACAGGGACTGCCTTTCTGCTCACCTCTCTTTCACTCAATCTCTGCCCTTCACACATCCCTCATTTGAATATGTCGAGGCCAAAGCAACACTCCCCGGCCACTCAGTCATTTTCTCCTGCATCTATCGCCCTCCGCCTAGCTCCCAAAACAAACTCACCAACTCTATGTTCTTTACTGAATTTGACCTCCTCCTCGACCATTACAGCACACGATCCGGCAAACACATCCTCCTTGGTGATTTCAACTTTCACTTTGACAAACCTGATCACCCGGACACAAAACGCCTATGCAGGTCACTTTCAAACCACAATCTTACACAACACATCACACAACCTACTCACCGTCTTGGCCACACCATTGACTGGATCATCACTCGCACCTCCGATAAACTCTTTCTCGACTCAGACATCTCCTCTGTACTCCCCTCCGACCACCTCGCTATTCTCGTCTTCCTCAATCTACCTCCCCCTCACAAACAACAACTCCTTGTCTCTCGCCGCAAACTAAAACCTGTCAACCGTGAGATCTTCTTCGCCGAAGCTGTCGACCTTCTCTCTGACTCTTCCTCCTCTGATCTTGCATCTCACTTTGATTCCTCTATCCGTAAACTTCTTGACAACCATGCCCCTGTCACCTCCTGCTCCAGGCCCGACCGACTCCCTTCCCCCTGGCTCACCCATGAGATAGCAACGGCCAAGCGTGAGCGTCGGCAAGCTGAGCGCCGTTGGCGCTTATCTGGCCTAACCGTTCACAGACAGATTTTCCAAACCATCAGATCCAAAGTCTGCAGACTGATCTCTGATGCCAAACGCAAACACCTCCAAAACAAAATCCTAGAATCCACTTCTTCCAAAACTCTCTACGCTACGATGAACAAACTCTTAGGCACACCTAAAGAATCTCCACTCCCCAACACACACAAAAAAGAAGAACTCCCATCCGCCTTTTCCACCTATTTCTCTGACAAAATTCAATCTCTGCGCAACACACTTGACATCCTACCATCTCCGCCTTGCCCTCCTGACTCCCCCTTCACAGGCACCCCCCTCTCATTTTTCCGCTCTCTCTCTCAGGCAGAAGTTCTCAAAATCATAAAGACTATGTCTCTCAAACCTGTGAACTAGACCCCCTCCCAGCTTCCCTGTATTTGGACGGTCTCCCAAAACTTCTGCCTTTCATCACCGATATCATCAACACCTCTCTAGAAACTGGCTCCGTTCCTGATATCTTCAAGTCTGCCATCGTTCGCCCTCTCCTCAAAAAACACAACCTTGACCCAAATGACCTCAAAAACTATCGCCCAGTCTCCAATCTCTCTTTTCTGTCTAAGCTACTTGAAAAGGTTGTCCTCAACCAGCTCAACGCTCACCTCACCATCAACAATCTCCTCAGTCCCTTCCAGTCTGCCTATCGCAAGCACCACAGCACTGAAACAGCCCTTTTACATATTCTGAACGATCTTCTTCTCTCAACTGACTCAGGCAACATCTCCCTTCTTACCCTACTCGATCTCTCTGCCGCCTTCGACACTATTGACCATTCTATCCTCCTCCACCGCCTTCAACACTCATTTGGCATCACTGACTCCGCTCACTCCTGGTTTCTTTCCTACCTCTCCGACAGACGGCAGTCCGTTATCATCGATGGCATATCCTCTGACCCAGTTAGGCTCTCCTGCGGAGTTCCTCAGGGATCTGTCCTGGGTCCGGTCCTTTTTACACTCTACACCTCCCCTCTGACCAACATCATCCAGTCTCATCACATAAACCACCACTTCTATGCTGACGACTCACAACTACAAGACAAAGACAAACCTGACAACATTCAGGCACTCCTGACTCGCACGGCCGACTGCTGTGAAGACGTGAAGGACTGGATGACAGCAAACAAACTTAAACTGAACGACGACAAAACGGAAGCCATGCTGGTAGGCACACGCCAGAAACTCCCTCAGCTCCCCTCCTCTCTCCATCTTCAGCTTGACGGTACCTCTATCCCTCTCTCCGACTCTGCCAAGAACCTTGGCGTTATCCTTGACTCTTCTCTCTCAATGACTAGCTTTGTCTCTGCAACCGCCCGGGCCTGCTACTTCCACCTCCGTCGAATCAGTCAGATCAGAAAATACCTCACCACTGAAGCTGCCACCAAACTTGCTGTCTCCATCATCCTGTCTCGCATTGACTATTGCAACTCCCTTCTTTCCGGCCTTCCCCGCTCCACCACTCTCCCTCTCCAACGCGTTCAAAACAATACTGCCCGCCTCGTCCTCAGAAAGAAGAAATCTGACCACGTCACTCCCTTGCTCAAAGCCCTACACTGGCTTCCCATCTCCCAACGCATTCAATACAAGACCTTGTCTCTCTGCTACAAGTCCCTCAACAACTCCGCTCCTCTCTATCTCTCTGACTTACTTCACCCATACATTCCCTCTCGCTCTCTTCGCTCTGCCTCCGACCCTCTCCGCCTCCGCATTCCTCGCTCCAAACTCAGCACGTTCGGGTCCCGCTCCTTCTCTGTCTACGGCCCATCCATCTGGAATACTCTTCCACTCTCTCTCCGTCAGAAACCCTCTCCCACCTCCTTCCAGTCTGCCCTCAAAACTTACCTTTTCAAGCAGTTCTAACACTATGACCTCACTACGCACCCCATCGCCAGCTGTCTCTTACATATAGTGTCTGGTCTGTTTGTGGTATGAGTATATTTGAGTGAATGTATTTTTTGCGTAATTGTTACATGTGTCATTGTCTAAAGCGTGCACATGCGTGCGTGAGTTGTGAGTGCGCGCTTAGAGTTATAATTATTATAAGATAAGCGCATTATAAATACAGTAATTATTATTATTATTATTATCTCTCTCTCTCTCTTTTATATCTTGCTCTCTCTCGTCCTCTATCTTCCTCTCTGACCAATCTCTCATGTACTCAGTTATTTCATAGAAAGAGAAACAGACAGACAGAGAGAGAAGATAGAGACAGAGAGAGAGAGAGACAGAGACATTAGTCTCAGTTAAGCTTTGGGGGGGGGGGGGGGGGGGAGGAGGAAAGGCTCCTTTTCTCCTAAACCTCTCCTTCACCCCAAATCCTCGTCACTGTACATCCGGGAAATTGAAAATAAAAATCTTTTCCATGCTAAAGGAAGAACTTAGAAGCGGCATCAATCAACCAAGTCAAGCAGAAGGTTTCACCGTTTTCAGGAACACTGGAAAACCATATCTCACTTCCTGCAAGGTCTGTTTGGTATTTTCTTAATGCATATTCCCTTTCCCTTCCCGCCAAGACAATACTCTTAATTAGCGGTCCTGGGGCGTTGTATGGATAAGCCGCTAGACCATCTCTACTATATAATTCCACAATTGGCCCACAGAATGCGCGATTTTTATTCTGTAGTCAGCAGTGTGGCTCCGTTCAGTAATTATCTTGAGTGTTTTTTCTTCCTTTTCTGCTATATATGTTAATATATTATCTGTTGATTGTTGTATGTAACTGTTTTTGTTTAGTGCTGGATTGAGACAGTCATTGGTAAGAGTTTCCTTATCTGGAATTTTATGATCATTTTTCGTAGCTGTTCTTATCATTTGACTTCACCTGGCACCTGGATTGCGAATACCACTATTCACAACTTTCCGGCACCTCTCATAAAAACTCGTGGGTATCGCCATTATAAATTAAAACGAGGTTAGCATGAAACCAAGTTCCGGTCTAGCTTGTTTTGCTTTTATCAAAGCTTGATGAGTGACTTTTAAATATGGCAAATTGCCGAAAACGACGATTGTTAGAGCCAGAAAACGAGTGGGATAAGTATAAAAAGGGTGGAGGAAGTACATGCTCAGTGAAAGGATGCAAAAAACAATCGTAGAGGCCTGTATTTGTGGCGACTTCGGAGGTGCGTCGATCATCGACAGAAAGTGAAACAGGACCTGAAGACTCTTGTGGTTTTCCATAGCTTCGCCGTCGCAACCTTCACAAAACACGAAGTAGTTGACTATATGTTAGGCGAGCGTTGTGGCCAAGTGAGCTAAGGCGGGACTAACTTGCCTTGTCCACAAGCCAGAAACCAATGGCGCCTGACAGGTGTGGGTTCGAGCCAGCATCTGGGCGTTATGTTTTTCCGAATATTTTTCAAAAATTCACAAATAAAGTTAGGTAGGTAGGGTTTAGGCGCGCCACTGGCGATAGAAAGGGATAATAAACTGCAGCAAAAAAAAAAAATAAAAATATATGAGGGTACGATACAGGTGGCCAGTGACACATGTTATTATTCTTGAATATTTGGAAATAACTCACTAAAACACGCGGAGAAAAAAACCGGAAGTATGTTTCATTGAGGGGATTCCCGTTGGTGCATAGGATAGCAGAAAAGTGTGAATATGTCATGGTGGCGATATGAGTACTGATAGCACTATTGCGGCTACGCTATCGTTAATGTACAACTGCTGCTGCTGTATTGCGGCTACGCAATACTACTACTACTACTACTACTACTACTACTGCTGTTGCTGCTGCTGCTACTATTACTACTACCTTACCATTGCTACTACTACTACTACTACTACTACTACTACTACTACTACTACTACTACTACTACTACTACTACTACCTTACCATTAGAGCGACCGCTATTTGCGTCTGTCCAGCTAGTTAAGGTATACTACTACTACTATACTACTACTACTACTACTACTACTACTACTACTACTACTACTACTACTACTACTACTACTACCACTACCACTACTGTTACTATTACTACTACTGTGCTGCTGCTACTGCCACTGTTAATGCTACAACTACAATTAATACTACGTCTACTAGTTACAGGTTTGCTACACACATTTGCAAGGAAAGCTTGGAAATCCCATCTGTGAGGTGACGCAACCTAGTACGCAAAACTGTAACTCTCGTTTCCCCCATATGCCTACGGTGACGTCTTTCTGATTAGCAGAGGCTGCGAGGAGTATTTCACCATGGCTTGAAACAGCCAGTTTTCTGGCAACTTCTATAACCTTGGGTTGCTCCAGCGTACCAACCACTTTTCTGGTGTATATCTGAGAATCAAAGACTGCGCGAATTATTGCACCATGGACAAGGACTACTAGTCCTTGACCATGGATTAAACCAGTTCCTTTTCTGTCCACTCCGATCTTATAACTTGGGTTATTCCTTCGTACCAACAAGTTTTCTGACGTCGTTCTGAGAAGCAGAGACTGGGCGAAGTTACACCACGGTAAATAAAATGAGTAAACAGTCTGGCGTGATCGATAATCTTCAGTTCAGTTCAGTTGTTGTAATATCTTTTTCGTCCAAATGATAAAACAGTGTTAGTCGGTGCGGGGGAGGGTGGGTGGGATTAATCTTGCATCATACAAAATGAGTCCATTGTCTCGAGGTTCAGAGATAATCTTGACTTGCGCGGAATGAGGGATGCTGAAAATGTCTCGCAGTCGACAGATAAGCCTGGAAAAGATGTATCTCCAAATAAGTGTTGTTGTTTTTTTTTTAGAAACCCACACAACACGAACCGTCTCCTCATACTAACAGCCTCCTGTGCTCTTTCTGTGAGCAGAAAAGATTAGTTTTCCTTATCCACTTAACAACGAAGTCAAGCTAGAAAGAAAAAAACCAATCGTTGTCCGTTATTCAGTGAATAAAGCTTTGTTCCTATGTATCCTATCCTATCCTATCCCATAACTCGAAGGTCGTAGGGGCACCACAGATGATCGTTTAACCAGCGTACTCCATCTTTCCCTGTCCTCAGCAACCCTGATTGTTTCACTCAGTGTCAAACCAGTCCATTCTCGAATGTTGTCCTCCCACCTCTTTTTCGGTCTCCCTCTTCTTCTACCTCCTTGCACTGTGCCTTGCAGGATGGTCTTTGCAAGGCCTGATGCTCTGGTGACGTGGCCATACCATCGGCGTTTCCGTTTTTTAACCACTATGAGCATGTCATCGTGTTGTCCAATGGCTTGTGTAATGGTCTGTCGGACTTCGTCGTTGGTGATGTGCTGGGTATAGGAACTGCTCAGAAGTCTTCTGTAGCACCTCATCTCCATGCTTTGTATTCTTCGTTGTAGGTGTGCTGTGAGGGTCCATGTTTCGTAAGCGTATAAGAAGATGGAGATGAAAAGGGAGCGCAGCAGCCTTAGCTTGGAATAAGTGGAGAGAAGACCACAATGATGAACAACAACACCAATGGAATCAACACGGACACCAAAGTCCAAGCTTCACATATTTAGGAGTCTATATATAAGACAATGAGTCCCAAAAAGGAAATCAAGTCCCCTATACGCTGATGTGTCCGGGGACGTTAATCTACTCAATGAAATGAAAAAATGAAAAAGGGAATCCTCTCCAGGATTGCTCAAACAACTGCTGCCCTGACAAGATTGAAGCCAATTTGGAAAGACGATTATGATTACTATCCGATCACTTTTTAAGTATTCATTAGCAGAAAATACCACATTTATGTATAGCCCCTTTGATGCGACCTCGTTTTTGTTTATTATTTATTCTCCTCCTTCTTCTCTTCCTTCTCATCCTCACCATCTTGACATTGTGTTTTTTCTCTTTCGGGGATTGATTGATTTTGTATGCCTTCTTGCGTCACAAACCTTCTTCAAGGCCACCCCGCCGTGCCTCGATCTGTGGTTTAGGTTTTAGTTCTAAATGAAACCATTTAGAACCGTCACTCCCTCCATCCACCCCCACTCCACCCCACCCTCCCCACACACAAACATAAGTTTAAGATTGCGAGAAAAGAAAGTTTAAGATGGTGAGAAATAGAGCGACTACTCGGAGAGAGTAAGTAATTGTGTGTTGGAAACGTTGAGACCAACCGTCGTGACTGCAGTGAATGGAACAAATTACGCTGCTGATTGGAAGATAGAGGAAGAACAGGCGAGAAGACAGTCAGTATCCAGACTAACAGGTGATGTCTGTGGCGCAATACCATTAGGAGGTTCTGTTTGCCTCGTTCCGAGTAGGAGAAACGAGAGGGAAAGGTAGACAAAAAAAAATAATTAAAGGCGGAATAGTCGTTCGTACTTTAGCATGAAATTTCCGGCCCGACATTCGCCCCCACCTCCACCCCCACTCTCCGCCACCCCAACTCTCTTTCTTTTCCCGGCATTTGGGTGTTGGTGTAACTCTTCTTCTTCTTCTTCTTCTTCTTCTTCTTCTTCTTCTTCTTCTTCTTCTTCTTCTTCTTCTTCTTCTTCTTCTTCTTCTTCTTCTTCTTCTTCTTAATAATAATAATAATAATAATAATAATAATAATAATAATAATAATAATAATAATAATAATAATAATAATAATAATAAATTGCATTTATACAACGCATTTTTCATTAGAATAACAACTCAATGCGCTTACACACATCATTCGTACGCATCATCACAACATTCGCACTACATCATGTACAGCATAATTCAGAAAGTATTATTACTGTTCATACTATTTACACAGAAAACACCTTGCGGAACAAGTGCGTTTTTAAGGAGCTCTTGAAGGAAACAAGGTCTGTACAATATCTTAAACCGGCAGGCAGCGCATTCCAAACCTTGGGTGCTTGAAAACTAAAAGACCGTTCGCCAATTGTTTTAAGCCGACGCTTAGGCGTTTTCAAAAGTTTTTCATCTGATGAGCGCAAAGAACGAGTTGTAGTGTAGGTAGTGAGTACCTCAGACAGATTTGGTGGAAGTGACTTCTTCTTCTTCTTCTTCTTCTTCTTCTTCTTCTTCTTCTTCTTCTTCTTCTTCTTCTTCTTCTTCTTCTTCTTCTTCTTCTTCTTCTTCTTCTCCTTCTTGTGGACGCTGGTGTTGTTTGGATGTGTGTGCCGTTGTGCTATAATATTAAAGGTCTTGTCATTATTCCTGTGCAATCCATGACTGAAGTGATTACATTTTGTGTACAGTGGTGACTTTTATTGCCTGCTTATGTAGATACGAGTAGGCAATGTACTGTACTGTAGGAAGAAGGGGAAGGGGGGTTGGTGTGTAGATCGGGATGTCTAGAAAAAGCTCAACAGTTTGCAAAGAATGTAACGAATGTCTTTTGTCAGTACTACGAGGGCCGCTTCTACGATATTTTTTGTGTGGGGGAAGGTAGGGAGAGATGGAAGGAAGAGGAGCGGAAAAAGAAAGAAAGAGAGAGATAACTAAAAAAACACTTTTACAATTGTGGATTCCGTAATACTGTAATTATGTTGGTTGATTCATCGATTGCCTGATGATGGGACAGATGATGATGATGATTATTGAAGATTGATGATGATGATTTATTTAATGATTGTTGATGATGATGATAATCGATGATGATGATTGATGATGATGGTTGATGATGGTGGTGATGATGATGGTGGTGGTGGTGGTGGTAATCTATAACAGTGAATCTAAAACATGTTTTTGGTGGGTTCAAATTATTGTGTGTTAAAAGTCGTTTCGTGGTTTTTACGAAGATGTTTTTTATTTTTGCGTTGTTTACATGTCCTTGATTTCACCACTTTGCTTTTTCGTGCGTGCTGGTTTATACATTTGTTTAGCAGTCATAATTTCGTGTGTGTTTCAGGTGTGATCTCGACGACCAATCGCGTGTTGGACAGGGAAAAGCAAGAGGAGCACGCTTTAGAAGTGAGTACTCTACAGTTTTCATTAGCCTTATTTCGTTCATTATTTTATAGCTTAGCAAGTGTTGTTCACTGTAGCAGCTTAAACAGCCTTCTTTGGGGCCAGAACTAGAATATACTAATCTTTTGTACCCTATCAACCCTCTCCTCCATTCCTTTACCGTATGACTTACATTAGCATACGCAAATAAATAGTGATTTTCAAGGTGCGGGAAAACTACCAGTTTTCTCCCCTCTCTTTGGTGCCGACTACCGCGACAAAAACCTGAAACCACTCGGAACATCTCACAAGTGAGAAGCTGAAGAGGTTTGAATAATATTGTTGTTGTAAACCTCTGTTTATCCCCCATTCACTTTTCACCCAAACTTTGACCTGGATAGATAAAAGCAAAACGTCCTTTTTGACTGAACGTAAAGGGGCGTGACATTCTGGAGCTAAAACACTTCCTTGCCAACAAGCTGCGGTGATCAGCATTAACATATATGATTGTATCATATAATATAACCTACAGTTTGAAATGACAATACGTTTTCTGCTCTGTTCTCTTTCTGCTAATCAAATCAACTCGCTAAACTGTACACAATGAGGTATCTCATTATATTGAAGACATTTTTGTATGTAAACTTCTTCATTGGACAACGCTGTGTAGTGTCAGATGGAGTCACACAGAAAACGCAATGCTGGGTCGATTATTTTGCCTTGCCAGCTGTTCATTTATTTATTTATTTATTTATTTATTTTACCGAGATGGGGTAGGGAGGGGAGTAAGGGGTGTGGGGTGGGGAGTTGGAGAGGATGGGGTAGTTTGTTGTTGTTGTGCGAGTGTTTTCCTTCCATGGTTAGCGGAATGCTGATGGGTAGAAAAAAAACACCGCCATATTTTGTTATCTCTCGGTAGAATGACTCCTAGTTGAGTCTCTCTCTCTCTCTCTCTCTCTCTCTCTCTCTCTCTCTCTCTCTCTCTCTCTCTCTCTCTCTCTCTCTCTCTCTCTCTCTCTCTCTCTCTCTCTCTCTCTCTCTCTCTCTCTCTCTCTCTCTCTCTCTCTCTCTCTCTCCTCTCTCTCTCTCTCTCTCTCTCTCTCTCTCTCTCTCTCTCTCTCTCTCTCTCTCTCTCTCTCTCTCTCTCTCTCTCTCTCTCTCTCTCTCTCTCTCTCTCTCTCTCTCTCTCTCTCTCTCTCTCTCTCTCTCTCTCTCTCTCTCTCTCTCTCTCTCTCTCTCTCTCTCTCTCTCTCTCTCTCTCTCTCTCTCTCTTCTCTCTCTCTCTCTCTCTCTCTCTCTCTCTCTCTCTCTCTCTCTCTCTCTCTCTGCCATCTCTCTCCCTCTTTCTCTGGATACATCACCATATACCCATTTGCCTTTCAAACACATAATCTAAGTAAATGCTAAGTTGAGATGCTTCTGATGTATTTTTCACATTTCAGTGAACATGATTCTGCGGTATCGCAGTTGTAACATAATATTTATCCGTGTATGGCTGATTTGCTGCAACAGAAATCGGCAATACATCTAATGCCATATAGTAACTGGGATAGTATCCAGCACACTGCGTATCCGACTCTAGCCGAGGGTTTTGCTCGCCTCTCCTCTTACAACTTGTGAGAATTTACTCGATGAGTCTCAGCTACGCTGCCTAGAAATTGCCTTTTTTCCCCCCCATTGCGTTGTCATTGAAAGCAGCGAGGTGAGGCCTATGAGTGGAGGTTCCGGGAACAACCATTTGAGCGTTGATCAGCAACTGCGTTGTCATTTTGTTTACCAAACAGTCGGTCCAACAGACAAATGTGCTGACGTTGCAAAGTCTCTGTATCCAAATGTTAAAATAGCCCATAGATGATCGATAGAGCAAACAAATTCAGGGATGAGATAAGGCGATAGAGAATAATAGAAAAATCGATGACGAACGGCTGGGCTGTTTGGAGGGTGGTGAGAGGTGCACGCCTCGTCGTGACATTTATTATGGGGAAGGGGCAGTACATCGAACATATGAGTGAGAGAGAGACAGGGGGGGGGAGGCGGCGGGCAAAGGAGGAGGTGAGAGAGGAAATTCACCCCAATGTCGCTGGGGGGAGGGGGGGGGGCAGTTCCCTCTCTGTGGGCAATCCATTGATGAAGGGTTCCTTTTCTTTTCCACGACACCTTGCGTGACAGTGGATGAACCGACGTCGTGGCGATGACATCGATGGCTTTGTACCGTTTCCTTTTCCTTCTTCCTGTCTTCCTTCTAACTTCCTGCTGTGCTGTGTAGGTTTTCAGTTCATTGGTCTTCCCTCAGGGCTGTTGTTTTATCTTCAAGGTCATTCAACCGGAAAGAGAGAAAGGAGAAAGTTAAACACTGATGAATGAGATTTTTTTTATGTCGTGGTCGCAAACGATTTGGTTCAACGGACACTATATGAACGCTATAAATAATAATTATTGTTGTTTGGGTTCAAGGGATAGTGTGTGTCCTGCTTTTTAAAGTAGGGGAAAGAGGGGAGAGAGAGAAAAAAAAGAGAGAAAAAAACAAACAAGTCAGGGTCAAATCAACAAATCTTCATTACCAGAGAGAGAGAGAGAGAGAGAGAGAGAGAGAGAGAGAGAGAGAGAGAGAGAGAGAGAGAGAGAGAGAGAGAGAGAGAGAGAGAGAGATGAAGAGAGAGGGGTTGGGCTGGGGGCTTTCAACAGTTTTAATAGGGATTAAGATTTTAGACTAATTAAAATGTCTAATCTTCCAGTATGTCCATTTAACAAATTATCGTAACCTAGGACCATTAGAACTGAAATTGGAAATCATACAACAGAGAGTGATTCAAGATTCAAGATAAATTTATTGTCGTCATAAACCGCAAGGAAATTTAGTGTGCGGTGTGACGATTCCAATTATAAACATGTTAACTTAGACACTAAACGTCCTCTGATCAATAGAGCAGGCACAAAAAACAATAATCTCAAGGTTTAAAAGTATCGTCCACTCCGAGCATTCCAGTCCTGACCACAACACTGCATCATTGTCATACCTTTTGTTTTATGCCACAATGCACTACTAAGCCCTGTCAATCCACTTCCCTTTGATGATACTATGCCGAAAAGAGAAGAGAGCAGGAGACAGAGAGAGAGAGAGAGAGAGAGAGAGAGAGAGAGAGAGAGGGAGGGAGGGATATGGAGTGGAAGGGGAGGGGCGGTAGGTCTCATGCCTATATACAACATGAATCCAACGCACAAAACAACAATAACGTTCTATCAGTGCATAAAATTTTTTTTAGAGTTATTTAAACTCAAATTAAAATGGAGATATAATATTGAGAGGTATAATGCTAAGTTGAACCAGAAAGAATCTGGATTTGATGCTGCGTGGTTTTATTATAAGCAGTTGTAATATTGGCTGTAAATACGAATATCTCTCAACTCTCTTTCAACTCTCTCTCTTCCCCTAGCTGTATTAACTTAAAAAACACACACAAATTATATACTTTTTAATTTATGAAAACTTTTATTTAAAAAAGGAAAAATAAAGGTTAAAAAATCTTTTTATAGAGCCGTTGCAGCACACAGAGAGAGAGAGAGAGAGAGAGAGAGAGAGAGAGAGAGAGAGAGAGAGAGAGAGAGAGAGAGAGAGAAAGAGAGAGAGAGAGAGAGAGAGAGAGAGAGAGAGAGAGGGAGAGAGAGAGAGAGAGAGAGAGAGAGAGGAGAGAGAGAGAGAGAGAGAGAGAGAGAGAGAGAGAGAGAGAGAGAGAACACATATGATGGGAGATAGAGATTCTACCGTCTATACTACTTGCGTGTTATTGAGCTTTTTAAAGATTTTGCTTTCTTGGTCGAGTACACATGATTATGTGTAGCGTGATGACAGGAGGTTTCAAAACATCTGATTGTTTTATGTAGTGGTGTCATGTGAATACACTATATTTCCTTCTTTTTTTTTTAAATTTCATTTAAAGGTCTGTACTCATTGAATTAGACAAACTTCAACAACAACGACAACAACAACCAAAACACCAACAACAAAACATATAAATACTTATTAACAATTTAACTACTCAAAGAAAGATCATTTCCTAACAATTACATAAATATACAAAAAAGTAACAGGCACGCAAGTCACGATTTTGCTATTCAAAAGACATTAATAATTCTTTCAGCAGCTAAGTGAATAATTATGTTGACAGTGTTCAGTACATTTCTACACAAGGTCTGTCTTCCTACGTATTGCAATATTTGTTCTTACACTATTCGTTCCCTATTATTCTTTTCTTATTATGATCGATCCCGGCAGCTTGCTGATTACTATCACATTCTCATTTGAATAATGCATGGCTTTGTGTGGAAGGTACTTCCGCGGTCACTAACCCGTTCTGCGGGTAAAACAGTCGTCCGCACCAAACTACCTTTTCTTATGGATTAGGAGGCTACAATCGAGTGCACGCGGAGAGGGATGGAGAGAGAGAGCGCCCCCTCGCGCCCTCCCTCTCAACATTAACAACATTAACACTCGCAATCACAAACGAAGAAGGTCTCTCTTTTGTCTTTTTAATGCGCGCTCACACTGTACCGTCTCTGCCCCATAGACATATAATTATGCTCTGCCCACGCACGCACGCAAACCTACTACTTGCGATCATCAAGCGAAAAACTGCTTAAGACTCTAAGAACTAACCTGAAAACTGTCGGAGACCGCTCTTTCGGTGCTCTGGCCCCTGTGATATGGAATTCGTTGCCCACTGAGCTGAGGAACGTTTCATCGCTGGCGAGCTTTAGGACAAAGCTCAAGACATAGGCCTACTTTTTTCGCGCAGCTTTTAATCTGTGAACCATTACTCCGTTGACATTTGTATGCTTATCCAGTACTTTCTGCCCCCTCCCTCCATTCCCGTACGGCAGTGTTTTTGTATGAATGCGTGCGGCTGCTGTTTGCATGCGCGTTGAGCCCGCAAGGGGAATTGCGCTTAATAAGAACACTTCATTATTATTATTATTATTATTATTATTATTATTATTAGTAGTAGTAGTAGTAGTAGTAGTAGTAGTAGTAGTAGTAGTAGTAGTAGTAGTAGTAGTAGTAGTAGTAGTAGTAGTAGTAGTTATATAACTCACATCCTTCTCTCCTTTGCACCTTTCTCGTCCTGTGAATTCTGGCTATCTACGTTGTAACATCTTTCGGCAGGTGGGAGTGTCAAGTAGACTGTTGCGACCCTTACTTGTCAGGTAACATCAAATACAGGTAGAAAACTTGACGATGAATTGAAAGTTGCGGGTTGTTGTGCGTTTCTTAACGAAGACAGTTGCTTGATTCACTAATAGATTACCCTTTACTTCACGCCTTTTGAACAGAGTTCATTAACCTTTCTGCACAGTTTCGTCATTTGCTGATAGAGTACTGCTAGTAAGCTATTTGTCTGGGGTTTAAAATAAATTTATTACAATGACAGCAGTAATAATAATAATTTTAGTAATAATAATAATAATAATAATAATAATAATAATAATAATAATAATAATAATAATAATAAAAATGGATGTTATATACGCAATTTTCTCCAACACCAGTCAGACTCAAAAAGCAGCGATCTATCTGAACATACACGCTCACACGTATCACACACAATTTAGATTGACTCAGAGAGTGACTGAATGTATTCACTACTATTATAAAAATAAAGGAGGAAACCGGAGTACCCGGAGAAACCACTCGGTGACCTGAATAGTCTCGTAGCTATGTCACATAATTTCAACCCTTTCTTAATAATAATTTGAATTTATTTTGTAAAGCGCGATTCCAACTTAAATCGTCTGCTCAAAGCGCTTGCACTCACGCTCTCACACAAGCACTCGCAGAACCAAGAGTCGGCACAATAAAAATAAAATATGGAACAGAGACCAAAAGACATAACAAGAAATGACAGGCAGGACAGAACAAGCTAAGACAGTTTATAAAGTACGCGCTAAAGATGTTTCTGTGGGTTAGCTTCTTAATACAAATTTACAGTATTAGCGGGTTGAGAAAAAGAGATTTAAAAACTATGAGCACCTGCTTTAAGAGATAAGATAAGATAAGATAAGATAAGATAAGATATTACTTTATTAATCCAAAAGCATGGAAATTACATTGTCTGTCAATTAAACATGTCCATTCATTCTTCTTTTACACACACATAAATATTTATACATTATTAATGATCTTCAAACACATGGACATATTTTCATAATGCAGATATTTCAATTAAGCAGTTTAAAAAAATATATATATAAAAAATAAACTAACTAAGCTGCATGAGAGTTGTAGAGTATGTTTAGTAAGACCTACCGACTTGTTTGTTATGTGCTTGAATGGCAAGTGGTATGAATGAGTTCCTGTACCTATTTGATGTTCCCGCTGGTGCCCTAAAACGTCCACTCCTGTCTATCCGTCGAGAGTCAAATTCCAAGAAAAGTGGATGGTTACTGTCAGCCAAAATTGCAGTCAGCTTTTTTGTCACTTGTCTGCTATGTATCGTCGCTATGTCATCCTGTTCCCTCCCAACCACCCCACTAGCCCTTTTTATCTGTTTGTCCAATCTTCGTTTTTCTGTTTGTGATACGTTTCCTCCCCAACATGAGATTCCAAAAGAAATGATGCTTCCTATTACAGCTGTATAAAACATTTGTAAAATTTCCTGTTTTACATTAAAGGATCTCAATTTTCTGAAACAAAACATTCTACTTTGCAGTCGCTTGTAAATGTAGTTTGTGTTATCTTTCCAAGTGAATCTATCATCGATAACCACACCTAAATACTTATATGCATGCACTCTCTCTACTTCTTCTCCTTTGATAAAGATAGGATTAAAATCAAACTTGTTTCCCTTCCTAAAATCAATTATCATTTCTTTTGTTTTGCTTACATTTAGATCTAGAAAATTTGAATCACACCAGTTGACAAAGCTATCTATTTCATCTCTGTACATGTTGTCCATGTTGTTGGTAATAAGACCAGAGAGTGCCGTGTCGTCTGCAAATTTTATCAGGGGACAGGATTCGTGCTTTTGTCTATGGTCTGCGGTGTACAAAGAAAACAAAAAAGGTGCTAGAACAGTTCCTTGAGGGGCTCCTGTATTAGTCAACACAATATTAGAATTGTATACAATAGAATTGGAATTGTTTTGAACTCTGACAAACTGAGGTCTATTTGTAAGATAGTCAAAAATCCATAGAATAGTTCTAATATCAACATTCATGCCTGCTAGTTTTTGAACAAGTGAATGATGATGATGATGATGATGATAATAAGAGTTAAAACGTGTTGTCTTGTCTCGTCGTTGTCATGTCACGCCATATTAATTCGGGTTTTAAATAAGTTGAAAAATGACATTACATTCCAGCATTCTCGTCGTATTTATCGCTCCTTCTAGCCCCACCCAGAAGAATGCTAACTAAGCATAGGCGGTCGTATTTCATGCCATTGAATGAATATACGATGTTCAAACAACAGTCAAAGATTTATATGTTGGTTTTGTTATTACGCACCTTTGTTTGAATAAATGTTGTGTTAAAGTTTACTTGCTAAGGCGACTAGCGCTTATGTGTGATAAGTAAATAATAATAATAATAATAATAATAATAATAATAATAATAATAATAATAATAATAATAATAATAATAATAATAATAATAATAATTTTATTATTCTTATATAGCGCGTTCCCAGTTCAAGAGCCGCTCAAGGCGCTGGCAGATACAGATTCTTACTCAAAGCCGACCGGGACGCTTACTTGCAGCCCTTGGGCTCAGACAACTGAGCACAATCCTGGGTACCGGGACGCTTACTTGCAGCCCTTGGGCTCAGACAACTGAGCACAATCCTGGGTACCGGGACGCTTACTTGCAGCCCTTGGGCTCAGACAACTGAGCACAATCCTGGGTACCGGGACGCTTACTTGCAGCCCTTGGGCTCAGACAACTGAGCACAATCCTGGGGACCGGGACGCTTACTTGCAGCCCTTGGGCTCAGACAACTGAGCACAATCCTGGGGACCGGGACGCTTACTTGCAGCCCTTGGGCTCAGACAACTGAGCACAATCCATGGGTACCGGGACGCTTACTTGCAGCCCTTGGGCTCAGACAACTGAGCACAATCCTGGGGACCGGGACGCTTACTTGCAGCCCTTGGGCTCAGACAACTGAGCACAATCCTGGGTACCGGGACGCTTACTTGCAGCCCTTGGGCTCAGACAACTGAGCACAATCCTGGGTACCGGGACGCTTACTTGCAGCCCTTGGGCTCAGACAACTGAGCACAATCCTGGGGACCGGAAATGGGGGAGGAAGGACCTAGTGCTTGCTGGGTGTATTCGTGTAGCCGGCACTGGCCCGTCTTGGACATAAGCGTGAGGATCTTTAAAATCCGTGCG
Source organism: Oncomelania hupensis (assembly GCA_036898135.1). Lineage (NCBI taxonomy): Eukaryota > Metazoa > Mollusca > Gastropoda > Littorinimorpha > Pomatiopsidae > Oncomelania > Oncomelania hupensis. Next base: position 55,859,276 of record CM072518.1, read on the forward strand.
ATGGAATGCATGCGTGCTCAGACTAGACCTCGGTTTATACTCTCTGCCGACTTCGAAGTATTCATCTGACATCTGCCATGTTCAAAAGAGTTGTGTTGTGTAAGTCTCCTGCAGAAAGCGAAATACGCTTTCCTTTATTTAAGCTCTGTAGTTTGACCTAAAAAGTATTCTCTTTTACTTTTTTTTTGGAAGGTTTGTTTTGTAGCGAAACGAGGGACGGAACAGTATTTTAATAACCCTTTGAATAAATTCTTCGCATTGTTTTGATTTACTAAGGTACCCACAATCTATCAAATGAAACGGAGAACTTAACTGGGGGTATCCAGTGGCGTCCTATGCTCCTCATTTTATGGGTTGTCTACGAGAGTTTAAGTCATAAAATGAAGAGCTATTTCTATTACTATTAGACTAGTCCTATCGTCTATCTCGAGTTCTTTTTTTTTTCCATTTGTTTACATTTACCTAAACCGTATACAAGGAATGCCAAGGTAAATGTTAAAAGGAAAGTTATTTTCCCCCGCAACCTTTAGGACGTAAGGGAGAGAGAGAAGGGGGGGGGGAGAGGAGAGCGAGCGCTTTTCTCAGGGCCAGCGTCACGAGGGTGAACTCATCTCCTCTTATTCTGCTTTAACTTTCCTTCTCTCTCTCTCCACACACACACACACACACCACACCACCACCACCACCACCACCCCTCACCCCTAATCCCCATTAAAGTTTATTTCTCAGTTTCTCATCACAGAGCTGTTGTACAGATCAGTTACATCGCATATGATCTGAACTCTCCTCTACTGACTAGGGGTGTTCGGTTCTACCGGTTTTCCGGTTAAAATCGGTTCGACTTTCACACGGTTCGGTAAACCGGTTTGGCCTTAAAAAACCGGAAAACCGCGGTTTTTCTAAGGGACATCACTCGTCCCGTAAAGCACTAGCAAAATTTCAGAAACAGAGAAATTCGTAGCGAACACGCGTGGGAAAGCTGACATTTTGAGATTCTTTCTCCTGCGAGAGACAGAAGCAGGAAAGGTTGACCATAATACCGGTTACTGTAAAGAGTGTAAGGCAAGTATTAAACTTGGCGGTGGCACTTCAAATCTGAATGCACACATTCGCCGACACCACCCTTTGCTGCTGCTGAAGCCAGCCAAGCCTGCGGGCCCTGCACCCAATAGATCTAACCCACAAGTCCTACATGCTAGATCTAGTCCGTCTACCAGCAGCGCTGACGCTGACGTGAGCATTGTGACTGAAGGAGGTGCCAGTACAAGTAAAGGCGACACAAAACAAATGACAATCAGTGAAGCACTCAAAAAGAAGCAGGTATATCCAGCTAACTCCAGATTCCGCCAACGGTTTCACAAACTCAAAATTGAAAAGCAAACTCCCAAATCTACCCACAGTGGAGGAGGGAAATAGCCTCCGAGTTAAGTAGCTAGCGACATAAATTCCCAAAATAAAATTCAATACAGAGGTTATTTCCCTTGCTTACTATGCGCCTTTACCCGGGGTAACTAACCAGTTGTAACTTCTAGCCGGTTAACCGGTTTTAAACCGCGGTTTTCTATTGGAAAAACCGGTTAAAAACCGGTTTGAGAAATCGTACCGGTTCCACCCTCTACTACTGACACCATCCAGCTTGGAGCCAAGGTCGGATAGGTTGACGCCGGTTGTACTGAAGCCGAGTATAGCGTTTCTCAGTCTTGGACACCCAGATCGTGAAAGCGACGGTGACAGATGGGGAGGTGTTAGGCCAACAGGTGTTTTAGGCCGTTAAAAAAAATCAGACTGGACACCACTTTTGTTGTATATATACATGGTACAGGACAAGCATCCCAAAGGCAATCGAACTATAAAGCAACGGAAAGTTTGCCACCGCGATGGGAAAGTCGTTTTTTTTCTGTTTTTAAAGTAACATAGTGTGGGGAAGTTATTCTTGTCATTTATTTCACTGTGAGAGAGAGAGAGGGGGAGGGAGGGAGGGAGGGGAAGGATTCTTCAAGTTGCTGAAGGCGGCGGCCAGAGGGAAATAAGAAGAAGAGGCTGGCAGAGGGAGACATAGTGTTGTGAGAGCTGTAGACTTGAGAACCAAGAGGACGGTTTGCTCTTCAGTCCATTCACACCTCAATGGTACGCCGCATACATCACTTAAAATGTCAGAACATGTGTTGCGAGAAAGGATCACGGATTGGGATGAAGTCGTAAAATTAGGCGACATTGTGACAAGAGCTGTAAAAAACTATACGGACTATCGGATCCTGCGAACCCAATTCAGAACGGTTTTAAGCCGAAGTCACAGAGACCCGGATACTCGGCATGGAGGTGTGCGATGTGTGACTGGTGTTAATCCGGCAGTAGACAGGTAGGTTAGGAACACCACTGTCTGCAGTCTCAAGGATTAACGCCGTGCAACATGTAGCAGCTCTTGGACCACAAACCTGTCGCCCGTCATATATAATGTCTCTTAAAATTACACTCGCGTTGCAGTCAGGATTCACTGTGTTTATTGTACATACCTTTCCTTTTATGACTAGGTTTAAGATGTTATCTACAACACCCCGTGCCGACATTCCCCCTCCCCCCATCTCCGCGCTTACCCATCTTCCTCCTCCCCCACACACATACATTCTCTCTCTCCCTCCTTCCCTCTTTCTCCCTCTCTCCAAAATCATCCCCGTGATAGTTACACGCAGCACAACATAGCAAGACAGAGGTACAAACAAAAGTTGCAGAATCAGCAATATTGTTATCGTAATGTAGTTTTCTACTACCAGCGATTGTGTGTAGACAACGTTGTCAGCATTATAAACGTTATGCACTTTAATAAATCATGGGCTTACAAGTACAACGATGTGTCTGCTGCTATTTTCCCTCCCTTATTAAAACAATAAAATGTCACCCACTCTCGCCCTCAAATCTACTTCGTTGCTCAATTCGTTTGTCTGCGCGTCTTTTGAACATGCCATTCGTTGTTGAATGGAATATCAGCTGTATATAAGTGACCACCACCACTATCATTATCATTATCATCATCATCATCATCATCATCATCATCATCATCATCATCATCATCATCATCATCATCATCATCATTATCATCATCTTCATTCACCACCACCAACACCATCTTCATCATCGTCATCATTATTATAATCGTCGTCATCGTCATCTTAACACCATCATCACCATTAATCATCATAATCATCTTTATCATCATCATCATCATCATCATCATCATCATCATCATCATCATCATCATCATCTCATCATGAAAAATGAACTGGGCGGTGAAATAAACATTGTTCCGTACAACTGAAAGAATTTCGATTGTATTTCACCGCGGTTGATGCAGACTGGCAAATGCATTATTTATCATAGTGCACGGGGCAGTGCAGCAATCATCATGCAGCGGCCTGAAGCAATGCAAATATGATCTTTTTGATTATTGTTCATAAGCTGAATATCTAGTCTAACTCTTCTACTACTGCACTGTTCTCCTCGGAGCAATCTCGGCGGTCTGGGATTGTCAGTACTGTAGCAGGCTGTCGGCGATCTTTTGGCCACGCCTTCTGCCGACCTTCTGCAGCGTTTATAATGTCATTTGCCACATCAGGACTTCCTGTCGAGGAGAGTGATAGTTTCTGCAAACCTCTTTTGCCTTTTGTGAATGATAAGATGAGAGTGCATTTTAAATATTCTCTCAAATAAAGAATGCATTGACTTGAAATACGATGCTTAGTGCAACAACTTGCTGCTTTGTGAATACAGTTCGATTCAATTCAGTTAAATTATTTATTTTAATGTCAGTTCAAGTGCAGCGCATGTGATTTTAGACCATGCACTTTTTCTCACATACATACATACATACATACATACATACATACATACATACATACATACATACATACACATGCATTTAAAGTTGATGATGATGATGATGTCCATTTATAACGCGCGTGTCTCCATCCATTTTCGAATGCTCAGTGCGTGATAAGGAGAAATAAAAAATGACAAAAACAACAGGATATATAAAGTCCGGCGTTGGGAATGAATGTGGACAGCAGAAGTGAGAGAGAGAGGTGCTTGGTTTGCTACAATGTTAGCTAATGTGTCTTCAGTCTTCTCATGAACCACTCGACACAGTCTGCCCTTTGGACAGTCACAGGTAGCGTATTCCATACTTGGGGACTGCATTCTGTAGGGTTCGGGCACCAGATCTCTTTTTGTTTGTCTCCTCAGAGGGTGGCAGGTGAAAGCGGAACTAGGAACAAGAGCGAAGCTGACGAGATGGCTCATGCACAGGAACCAACTCAGACTGGTATCCTGGAGCAGTCTCGTTCACACATGCCAAAGCAATTGACATGATCTTATTATATGTAAGTTTATATATAAATTGAACCATAACCATAAAATGTGATATTACCACACAAATTTCCTATCTATCCTATCCTGTCCCGTAACCCGGAGGTCGTAGGGGCACCACAGATGATCGTTTAACCAGCATACTCCATCTTTCCCTGTCCTCAGCAGCCCTGATGGCTTCGCTCAGTGTTAAACCAGTCCATTCTCGAATGTTGTCCTCCCATCTCTTTTTCGGTCTCCATCTTCTTCTACCTCCTTGCATTGTGCCTTGCAGAATAGTCTTTGCAAGGCCTGATGATCTGGTGACGTGGCCATACCATCGGAGTTTCCGTTTCTTCACCACTGTGAGCAGGTCATCGTGTTGTCCAATGGCTTGTGTGATGGTCTGTCGGACTTCGTCGTTGGTGATGTGTTGGGTATAGGAAATGCCCAGAAGTCTTCTGTAGCACCTCATCTCCATGCTTTGTATTCTTCGTTGGCCCCCCCGTTGGAGTGCCGGGGGTTTCAGTATAAATAGTATCCCCACTTTCTGGAAATTTAGTGCTTTAAATTCCCACTGTCGCTGTCTTCCTCATTTGCTCTTTCCCATTCCCGATCTGTCCTACCACTCTGCTATACTATATCTTCTTCTTCGCTAGATCAATGACCTACCTTTTTTCTTGAAAACTCTTCCTGGACAAGACTCCTTGTTTGTGTATGAGGTCTGTTGGATCAGCTTGGGAGTGTTGGACGCTTTCTGCCGGGTGGTCACTAGGGCTTCCTATGAATGTACTATTTAGCACTATAGGCATTTTATATGTATGTTTTTTGTTGATGATTTATAATGATGTTTGTATTCTATTTTGTTTTTGTAATCGGGGAGTTCGCGTAGTTGAGGTCAACCCTCAGCCGTCCCTCGCGTGGGATGTCTTTATTGTAAAGTGACTGGCCGGTGGAGGGCATTCAATTTTCCCACTGGGGTTGTTTCAACAAGATCTTTTATGCGGATCGGGGGTTGTCCGGTCCTGATTTGGCTCGGAAGAGTCCGCTGGACCTAAAGCAATAATAAATCAATCAATCTTCGTTGGAGATCTGCTGTGAGGGTCCATACTTCGCAAGCATATAGGAAGATGGAGATGACAAGGGAGCGCAGCAGTCTTACTTTGGAATGTAGACTGATGGTCCTGTCTTTCCAAATGGGCTTCAACCTTGTCAGGGCAGCAGTTGTTTGTGCGATCCTGGAGAGGACTTCCTGTCGGGACCCATTGTCTGATACAATGGCTCCTAAATATTTGAAGCTATGTACTGTGTTGAGGGATTGGCCTTGGACTTTCGATATCCGTGTTCATGCCATTGGTGTTGTTGGTCATCATTTTGGTCTTCTCTGCACTTATTTCCATTCCATAAGCTCCGGAGGTGGCGTCAAGCCTCTGTACCAGCTGTTCAAGTTCTTGCTCCTCTCCAGCCAATCTATCAATGTCATCCGCAAAACGAAGATTGGAGATTGCTCTACCCCCTATGCTGACTGTGCCTTCGTGATCTGCAAGAGCATCTGACATGATGCGCTCTAGGAAGATGTTGAAGAGTGTTGGAGAGAGTAGGCATCCTTGACAAATTTACCAACTTCAAACACGTAAAATATACGGGACATTTCTATTATTGCTGGGCTGTGTAATAAAATGTAAATGGGTTCTTCAATATTGATGTTCTTTTTCTTTGCTGCTTTGCAGTAAACATTTAATTTTTTACATTAACCCTTCCTTCCCTCCCACCCCCACCCCCACCCCTTTTTCCATCCTCGCCCCAATCCTAATTTTACCCTTTCTGTGTTTGTATTTGATTTTGTGATTAAAGCTTGTCTGGGATATAATATTTATTGGCCATTTTTTTTATACTTGGTATGTCAATTGTGATTGAGCGTAATGTTGCAACTGTGTATGCAAGATCTTTTAATTGAAGTCTTAAAAAAGTGTTGTGTGGAGTGTGTATGTGTGTGTGTGTTTGACTGCCTATCAACATCGGAGTAATTTCCATATGCATTTCATGTTGTCATTTGGCTAAATAAATTATATATTCTGAATTATGTTTCTGTATTGTTTAATTTCGCTGTTTTTTTCTTCTCCAACCTAATTCAACCTTATTTTTTGTCTTTCTGTCATTTTTGCAGGTTTTTTTAATTTTATTTCTTTCCTTCTTTTTAATTTTTCTTCGTTTTTTTTCTTTCGTTTATTTTATTTTATTTTATTTTTATTTTATATATTTATTTATATTTATATTCTTAAGATATTTTGGGGAGGGAGGACATGCACCCTGTAAGACATTTGCGATAGACCACGGTTGTCATTAGTTAGTATATTTTATATGATTTTTTTTCCCTGCAATAATTTCCGTCTGATATATTGTGGACATCTTGTATTCAGCCATGCAATATCAAACAAAACAATCCATGCAGATCGCTTTTCATCATGTGTATCATCGCATCCTTGATCCCAGATGTTCTCTCTCTCAACAAAACTAGATTTTTTGAAAGGCATTCTAGGTTTTTTAATGTGGCAAGCGCTCTGTGCACTCACTAAGATCAGTTTTGCCATCCCAACGCTTTCAATTCAGATTGAGGCGTGGAACGCACGCGGATTGGATATTTTTTTCAGAATAGGTAGCTAGCCTGCACAGGCCTGACGGGGAGCAAGTTCTTGGAGTAAGGGTGGGCAGGGGTGGTAGTGGTTGGAGAGAGAGGAGGGGAGTGGCGGTGGGTGGGTTGGGAGAAATCTTGGGAGGTGTGAACGAGTTCTCTGTTTTTTCTTGGATAGCGCATGCTGTGCGACTTCCGTCGTGTTCTTTACTAATCGATCTTCAACGAGTCCACGCGGGGCGCCTCGTTCGACTGCGCTTGACGGAGGCTGACGCGTTGTTTAAGTTTGTACGTGACTAAGGAGGGTACGTACGCTGCGCCACGAGCATGTCTCTGCTACATGGAGTGGCGCGTCATACAAGTGTACATTCCATATAAGGTATACTAACCAATAAATCCCATTCTATAGGTAATTGGCCAGTGGATTAAAATACAATATTTTGAAGATAATGATAATTATAATGTATCTTTTTGTTAGCTTTTATTTGTTTTATTTTGGTTTATTTTGTTTTGTTAAAAAAAATTTTTTTTAACAGTAACAAATTTTTTTTCCTGATGTTGTGGTCGTTGCGATCCACACCGACTCAAACTGAGCCTGAAGCTTGGCTGTCTCTTCACCCCACCCCACCCCCACCCCTCTCCTCTCTCTCTCCTCCACACCCCACCCCAACCCTTCACCCTAGCATTATCATCAGTAGTATACCATTTTTAGTGGTCGTCTTTGGTTAAAAGTGACAGTCAGTAGGAATGTACTCAAGGTGGAAGGATGTGTGGAATCAAGGTGTCAGCCTAGTACGGGGGGGTCTGTTAATTAGGTGGCTAGGACCTACTTTGTCTTGCCTGGAAGCCAAAAAATGTGAACCGCGGTGTCAAACAGGCCATCGAGCAGCTGAGACTCACTGAAACTACAGGTTTTCTTTCCAGAGCTGGCCGCCTTTATTGTATTGACGTTGTTACACTCATTCGATGTTGGTGTTCTCTATCAGTATTTGATTCAGACCCGAAGCTTGAAATCCTGATAGGTGTAACTCTGATTCGTTTATCCACGCAGCCTGCTCACTCAGCAACAAGACACGGAGTCGTCGTATGAAGTTTTCCACTTTTATTCAGCACACATCAACAACTGCATACAATCGCATTTTCACTCTCAACTTTTTACTTTCCAACTCACGATCAACCCCCTATCAACAACAGAGCATCGAATATATAGTTTTTCTCTACTCCAGAACACGGTGGAACGATCGAGTATGACGCACTACAACCAATCCAATGAAACTTCGTCATCATTGACTTACGTCATACAACATTCTTTCTGGCCCAGAATGTTCTCAAATATCCCGAAACTTCGATCGATAGTAAACAAGCAGATCTAGAGTATTCTCCAATAATATCGACTAACAAAAATTACCAACGCTACACAAAGCTTCTTCTAACAACAACGCAAACTCAAATCAAAGGTAAATACACTCTATTATTGAATACTTTGCAAAACGAAACGATTAGATCTATCGTGCGCGCTTCAGACATACTATTATTCGCGTTTCAACGTAACAGACGTATTTATGTACAGTCGTTCTTATACAGCGCTTTTCCAGCGCAAGAGCTGCTCAAGGCCAGGACCAGGCCGATACAGGATCTAACTCAAGCCGCCCGAGGCACCCGCTGGCTGCCCTAAGTGCGCTACCTGACGCACAAGCAATTACTGAGCACAATCCTGGGCGACCGCCAAAGAGGGGGAAGAGACCCAAGTGCGTGCTGGGTGTATTTGTGTAGATAGCATCACTCATCTTGGACATGAGCGTTAGGATCTTTAAAGTCCGCGAAGTGGCCTAATGGCTGAGTAGGTAGGATGCTTACCTGGCGAACAGAAGAACCGGGGTTCAGTTCTCGAGGGTGACGGAGATAGTTATGTTCTCACAGGAGTTTAGCTTTTGTAATGACTCTTTATACGGTATTTTACCTCTCTCTTCTTCCCCCCACCCCCCACCCCCCTTTCCTCCCACTTAATTCGTGTGTCATTGCAGTGGCACGTTGAAGAACCCGGTGATTCTGTTAGAAGAGGCAAGGGATAAGGTCGGAATAAACCCAGCTTACATCTTGGTTGATCGAGGTTGTGCAGATATCCAGGGTGCTTAATAGTACACAATTTAGCCACCAAGCTGACCTCTTGAATACATTGAGCTTGAGTTTTATCCTGATTTTCAGCATGCGCCTTGAGCTGTTCTTTGTACTGGCGAGTGCGCTAGGCAATGAACAGCAACAGAAAACGTGAGAGATACGTAATACTGTGAATGCCACCTACGGTGGTTAGTGTTTGGTGAATGGTGAAATGTTTCCGTTGATTACATTGTTTCTTAGTGCAGCCGCAGTAGTGGTGGTAGTATTAAAGTGTTTGGTGGTAGATAACCGACAAAAGTGAATACTAGAGATTTCTTATACTCTGTAGACGACCTACTGTAGGCTAGTGTTTGCATGCGACGGAAAGGGTACGGATGGATGTTTCGTTTATCGCCGTTGACAACATTTTTCTCAGTGCAGTAGTAAACGGATTTAGTAGATCAGGGAACACGTTTTGCCTGCCTAGTCCTGTTGGTTCACACCTCGTCGGCCCCGATACTGGGATGCAGTTTGCTTGCTATACCTTCACCATTTTCGCTATAGTTAAGACCTTTTTGTGTTCGTTTAATTTTGTAGGGCAGGGAGCGAGGAGAGAGAAGAGAGAAAAAAACGAGGTGTTGGTGTTCGGAGTGGGAGAGGGGAAGAGAGAGAGAGAGAGAGAGAGAGAGAGAGAGAGAGAGAGAGAGAGAGAGAGAGAGAGAGAGAGAGAGAGAGAGAGAGAGAGAGAGAGAGAGAGAGAGAGAGAGAGAGAGAGAGAGAGAGAGAGAGAGAGAGAGAGAGAGAGAGAGAGAGAGAGAGGAGAGAGAGAGAGAGAGAGAGAGAGAGAGAGAGAGAGAGAGAGAGAGAGAGAGAGAGAGAGAGAGAGAGAGAGAGAGAGAGAGAGAGAGAGAGAGGAAGATGAGTAGAGAGGGGGAGGGCGGGGGCGGAGAAGGATATTGGGTGGGAGGTGGAATGGAGCTTGGGAAGACGGGGTGAGAAAGCGACCTAATTTTCAGTACGATAGAAATTTCACCAAAAAGGCAGAGAGAAGACAGCTTTGACTCGGAAGGATTGCAAGAATTCGGATATCCTGATGTATTATATTTGAGAGTATGCTGAATTCTGTAAAAGCCATATTGAACAAAAACGCGCGCGTGCGCGTACACACATAGACACACGCACATACCCACACACACACACACTAATTTGTTTAAAAACCTCAGGCTGCACATGTTTGTATGCTTGATTCTCACAGACAGCTGCAGTCTAAAAAAGAGTGACCTGTACATCATTATGATAAGTTGATAATGAACATTGAGCAAGCTCGCGGTAAAACGAAAGGTCGACTGCTGTAGCATTAAGGTAAAAACTATAAGAAAATCGTTGAGGTGAGAGTAACTCTACTGGAACTTTCTAACCACCTCAACGATTTTACCACCATTTTTTATGTTGTTGATGGTTTTATTACATTACATTATTATTGCTTTAGGTCCAGCGGACTCTTCCGAGCCAAATCAGGACCGGACAACCCCTGATCCGCATAAAAGATCTGCTGAAACAACCCTAGCCAGCCAGTCACTTTACAATAAAGACATCCCACGCAAGGGACGCTGAGGCTGTACTCTAATTTATCGAACCCCCGTTTACAAAAACAAAATAGAATACAAACATCATTATAAATTATCAACAAAACACATACATATAAAATGCCTACATTGCTAAATAATAACATCATAGGAAGCCCTAGTGACCACCTGGCAGAAAGCGTCCAATATTCCCAAGCTGATCCAACAGACCTCATACACACAATAAGGAGTCTTGTCCCGGAAGAATTTTCAAGAAAAAAGGTAGGTGACTGGTCTAGCGAAGAAGAAGATAGTATAGCAGATTGATAGAACAGAGCAGGGCTGAGAAAGAGCAAATACGAATACGAATACGAATACGAATCTTTATTGTCCATAGTTAAAATACAATAACATGGAAATTTGTCTTTAGTAGCACAAAGACTAAGACAGAAGGATTAAAAACTAAAAAAAAAATATTAACAGTTTTTGTTATATAAAACATTAATTAAGACAACCATACGCATGACAAATAGCTGACTTCATTGCACAACTCACATCATATTACATTCCATCATCACAGTACACAGAAGAAAAATGTAGCCATTGTAGGTAACTGGGGGTATTACAGTTTGCTTAAATTTAAGATGCGGATTGCACTTGGTACATAAGAGTGGCCATACAAGTTTCTTTTCCAGGCCGGGGTTCTAAACCTCCGACCTGAGGGCAACAGTTCAAATGATCTACACATGGGATGACCGTTATCACACATGATCTTTCTAGCTTTACTTTTTACAAAATCTTTATATATTTCTGTTATTGGCTTTTGTGTCTTTCCTATCACTCTGCTAGCTAGGTTTACAATGCGGTTGAGTCTGTTCCTGTCACTAACGCCAAGATTTCCGAACCAGGTAACAATGTTAAAGCATAGAATACTTTCTACTAGAGATCTGTAAACTATTCCTAAGATATGTACATTGACCCCAAAATTTTTCAACTTTCTTACTAAATACATCCTTTGATTGGCCTTTTTGCAAATAAAACCAACATGATCACTGAACTTCAAGTTCTTGTCTAAAACCGTCCCTAAATACTTAAAAGTTTCAACCTGCTCTACATTTTCAGATGCAATTTTCAGGATGAGAAAGACAGTGACAGTGGGAATTTAAAGCACTAAATTTCCAGAAAGTGGGGATACTATTTATACTGAAACCCCCGGCACCCCAACGGGGGGGCTGTTGATGGTTGTCGAAAGGGAAGTCTACACGCTTATCATAATGGGTGCACGTGGTAATGCTGGAATTCCGGATGTTTGATTTGTATTCCTGCAGGCCGTGCCGGAAAAAAGTACAGGTCTGCTGCAGAGACTAGGAAAAGACAATAAATTGCTAGTAATATAATATACTATTTTAAAAAAAAAAAGTGTAGGCAGACTTTGGGGAACCCATATGCACCTATGTTATGTATGACTACAGCAAACTATTTTGTAATTGCAGGATATTACGGGCCAGCGCCTTCAGAAGTTCTCTGAGCTTGTAAATGCGCTATATAAGAGAAATATCTTTTTTTAAATGTCTACATAGTCTGCTCTGAAATCGGGGCAGACATTTATACAGTCGTCACTCACACAAGTACGCAACGAATGTAGTTTACAGACGATGTTGGTTAGATGGAGGAGTGTAAATGTGCAATCAATCTTTAATTTAAATTCTGTTCACACATTTAGGTGATCTTAGACAATTAAAAATTAAACTTTTAAAACACTTTTAAAAAACCCACCACTTTAACTATTTAAAAACAAAATTTAAATTAGTCAATAAAATCTACAAAGGGGATTTAGCAATTACTTTCACAACTTTTGTAACCTTTGAATGAAACAGAACAACGTCTACATAACGTCCATATTCAATTATGTCACGTCCATTCACTTCAAGTAATGTCTTCTAAAACTGAGCATTCAAATAGAAGGTGAAGCACTGATATACTTGTATTACATACACACAGTGAACCTCTGCGGAGTATTAAGTATTCCATGCGTTCATTCTAAATTCATATATTTATTTAGAAAGTGGTCTTGAACAATTGAGTAATATAGTGTGAATGTGCGATATAGATGTACAAAGAGAAAAGAACAGATTTGCCAAGAGGGGTGGGGTAGGGTGCAGCACAGTGTAGTGGAGCGTAAACAACCACGTTTGTGCCAGTGTCGCTGTTGTGCATATTTAATGCCCAAGTGCAAAGTCGGATTCAATCACATTAAAACAGTTAGCGGTGCGCCTTGGTGCATTGAAGGGAAAGGTAAGAATGGCAATAAATTGACCGTTTTTTGTGTGTGTTTATTATTATTATTTTATTTTTTATTTTTGTGGGTTTCATCCCTTGCCATTTATCACAGTGACGCTTGACTCCTGCAGCCATGTCAACACTCCAGCTGCACTAAATATGTGACGACATATTTCATTTTGTTTGGAGGAGAGGGGAGTGAAGAGTAGAGGGTAGAAGAGTTAGAGTTAGAGAGAGAGAGAGAGAGAGAGAGAGAGAGAGAGGGAGGATGGATGGGGAGGTAGGGAGAGTGTAGATTATGGGGTTACGGTCGGATCGTACGAATGTATTTTTTTGGGGATGTTTGCTTGACTGAATAGTCGATTAAATACATATTTTATTAAAAATCGAAATAAGAAGCAAGGATCTGTCTCATTATTGTCTCTGTTTTACTGTACTTGGTCCGTGTATTATGTGTGCGGGTTTTGGTTTTTATTTTTTTTAACGATTTTTTGGTTTTGTGTTGGTTCGTTGGTTTTGTGTTGGCTCCTTCCAACTATCCAGCAAGGAACAATGGAAGGAGGCAGGCGCAGAAGACGACCAAAACAAAAAAAAAGAGCTGGACAGATGATGCGAAAACATGGAGGCGCTAAACATGCCATGCCGCACCTCCCGGCAATAGCTGCAGATAGATCGAAGTGGCGACAACTCTCTTCGTCAGCATCCGTAATGTCTCCCCAACGACCTATCCGGCTGCGGGGGTGAACTGAACTGTTGGTTCGTTTGCAGAATAGATAGTTAACCCACATCATTCGCTTTTAAATCGATAGAATTGGTTATAACACCTAATTCCTAAATGAAAGTATATCGAACAGTGAGTTGCCGCTGGCATTTTGGGTACAGAGACCCTCCTCCCTTTGACATTTTCTCCACGGATGCAGTTTCTATGTGGTAGCTGCGAGCGACAGTGGCGAGTGAAGGCGTCACAGTATCACAATAATCAAAGGAGAACCACTCCTTTGATAATGAGACCAAAATTGGCTTGTTCCAAGGCGGAACCCGCATTAGATTGTTCCAAGAGAAAATCCTAACACTAACAGAGATGGATGAGTTTCTTTATATCAGCCTTTTTCTTCTACGAGTTTCTGGATGCCCAGTGAGAGGGGAGACTAGCCGCTCCACCCCTCCGGCCTCTGTGCTATTTGCGGCGCGCCAGACATCCATTGTTTCTCTGCAATCTGTTGAACACGCAAACCGCACCACCATCCGGCATATCGGACTTTGTGAGAACCGCGCTTGTTTTGCCTTCATTTACAACCGTGGAGCTGCAGCCTCTCCAGGATGACATCATTCTTGTTCTTTTAGATCCCGGTAATTCCTCAGCCACTGACTTCCGATTTCTCCGTTTGTGGATGTCGTTTACGGCACCGGTCATGTCTTTTAGCTTGGGGGCGATCTCGTGCGTTCTGTTCGGCTGTTGGTCTGGAGTTTTTTTTTATATTTTTTTTATTGACTGTACATTGTGTAGGCTTACTGGTACTAGTAGTGGTTTTTGCTATCTCCACCCTTTCCTATGGTAAAAAGCTATGACAGCGATATTTACACTATCTATACCTACGATTTATTAAATTTTTTAAACTAGTGTTTTACCCCATCCAATCTTTCTGAAAGCAAAAGCTGTGACATTATTAATTCCCGAAATAAAAGCTGGGGAATTATTAGTTTTCGAAGTAATAGCTGGGGAATTATTAGTTTTCGAAGTAATAGCTGGGGAATTATTAGTTTTCGAAGTAACAGCTAGGGAATTATTAGTTCTTGAAGTAATAGCTGGAGAATGATTGTTTTTGACTCTTGTATTATCTGTGCATCCGGCGTCTGGCCGTCACTTTTGCTCACTTTTCTTTGAAACTCATGAACGGAATGCCTTTGAAACTTGCTTTGTAGTTAGAACATAATAATGATCACTACCATATAGCATAAATGTGTGCATATCGGGTGAAGTCATTATATTGACCTCGTAATTTTTATGATTAAAGACAAAGAAAATTTTAGCAGAAGGTGGTGGGTACGGAGAAGAGATAGGACTACAGTATTTTTTGTTTAAAGATACATTTTGGACCGCAGTTCTAAACTACCCTGAGTTAATTAATGAGCCTACTCGATCCCTACAGTTTCCTTTATCTTGCGTTGTTGTTTTTTAAACATTAAAAGACAAATACCAATGGTCCAACTTGGGAATCCGGGTTATTCTGTGATACCCAGAAGGGGGACTAGGTGGAGGGGGGTGGAACTTCCGGTCAGTTTAATAACGGCTTGCACTTGGCCAACTTATAATCCTAATACGCCCCTGCTAAGAACGCCCTCTTCCCCGCCCACACGTTCCTACCATCGTTTTCAAATCCTGTTTGACAGCAGGTATGTAAATCAATCAAAATAAAGTTGTGAGGGCATGAGGTGTAGTGAATAAATGGAATGCACAAAATGTGTCGTGTACAAGGCCCTGAAAGACTTTTGAAAAATATATAGAATTCGTTGGTAGGCTATTATAGGTATTGGATTTTTTAAATGTCTGTCTGTCTGTCTGTCTGTCTGTCTGTCTGTCTGTCTCTCTCTCTCTCTCTCTCTCTCTCTCTCTCTCTCTCACACACACATACACACAAGCGCGTTCATTCATAAACCAAGTTGAAACCAACAGTAAAATTGTTAAATAATTATGTATAGCAGAGTATTATGATTGTGTTTGCATTATTCTTATGATCAGTTTGTGCGCATTATTCTTATAATCAGTTTGTGCGGAAATATAAGCGCACGTACTTTTCAGAGAGAGACAGACAGAGAAACAGAGACCAAAACACAGCACGTGGAAGTAAAACATATTAGGCTTACTATGGAAAGACAGACAGCTAGTCAGCCATAGAAATAGAAAAGTTTGCCAAATAATGATGAGGATACGAGTGGTGCCAGAAGGCAGAAAAAGAGGGAGACAGAAAAAGAGGTGGGAGGACAACATTCGAGAATGGACTGGCTTGACACTGAGCGAAGCCATCAGAGTTGCTGAGGACAGAGAAAGATGGAGTACGCTGGTTAAACGATCATATGTGGTGTCCCAACGACTTCCGAGTTTCGGGATAGAATAGGATAGGATAGGTTGCAGACAAGGCGCTAAACCTGTGGCGTAGTCTGTGGTGGTTATTGTGTAATTGTTGGTCTTGCGCGCTTTATCTCCATTGAGTTGGTCTGAAGGCTTCTGACCTCTCGTTGTTGTAGACGCGTACAGGTTAGTCTTCATTTAAATTTGCCGTATTCTTCATATTCGTAGTTTGCTAAATATATTCAGATTCTTGATTTTGTATTAGCGACAAACCCTCGTTATAACTCCCCCCCACCCCCTCCCCCACCCAACCTGTTCTTTTCATCCAGTAGAACTCCCCTCCCCCCCCTCTCCTTCCCTATTCTTCCCATTCAGTATTAAGTTGTTGTTTTTATCGTGTTTTTTTTTTAATAAATAATATATATCTTTTTCTCCCGAACAGTTGTGGTTGTTATAATCTCTTACCGCGTTGTCTCCTCATTTATGTTTTACTATACTATCATTTACGTGAGCATCCAGCGAATACTAATGTTGTCAGTATTTATCTCATGAACTTGTTCTATCCTCGGTAAATTTGTTGTGTTGCTGTTTCTACTTACATGTAATTTTAGTTTACTATTGATTAACTAATTCTCTCTCTCTCCTCTCTCTCTTTTCTTTCCTTTCTCTCTTCCCACCCCCCCCCCCCCACCCACCACCACCACCACCATTAGTTTTTTTTTTGCTAGAACAATCCCAGCTTAGGGGGTTGACATAGCCGTGCAGACATTGCACCCCATGCAGAGATAAGATGTAAGTTGCTCTGTTCTTTGATACTATGAGATTAGTTACCGAGTTTGCTTAGCGGTATCAATGAAAGTGAATACTTAACGAATAAATAAGTGTGTGAATTATACATTGCATGCAGGTTCTCTCTCTCTCTCTTTCTCTCTGTCTCTCTCTCTTTCTCTCTCTCTCTCTTTCCCTCTTTCTTTCTCTCTCTCTCTCTCTCTCTCTCTCTCTCTCTCTCTCTCTCTCTCTCTCTCATTCTCTCTTCATGTAATCAAGGCACACACTCTCTGAATGAACATTGAATTGAACTGTAACCTCCACATCCACCATTAGCGATACGGCAGACGGAGATAACCATCTTAGGGAAAAAATGGGTAATGAACCTATATCAACAATGAACCAGTAGAGCAGTCATACTGCTAAGGTTGACAGTGAAAAAGGACCCTTTTATCTTGCCCCTGTGTGATCGGTGTACCACCGAATTACGGTAACGGAGGTGGGTCCGCACACTGTTTGTCTAACCAATGTTGTGGTGTGTAAGTATGCAATACACTCTGTCTAACCAATGTTTTGCATAAGAATACAATACACTGTCTAACCAATATTGTGGTGCATAAGAATGCAATACAGGTGATTGGGTATGTGGTGAGGGGATAAAGGAGGTGTAAAGGAGGGGGGTGCGGTGGGCGCGCCTCCTTACGTTATTTCCGTTTTATACTTAATTATTATGTTTGTGCATGTCCTCTTTACACTGTCTTGTTATCTGTCAGCCTGTCTGTTTGTCTGTCTGTCTACCCGATTGTCTAGGGTTTTTTTTCAATCTGCCAAGTCAGCTCTGTCAAGCAGCTTTTTGTAAAGCGGGTCTAGTCAGCTCTGTCAAGCAGCCTTTTGTAAAGCGGGTCTGGCAACCATTGCAAGGATGTCCTCTCCTGGACGTTTTCAAACCTCTCTTTGATGCGCCCAAAGGCTGCAAGTAGGCCTCTCTGACGGCTTGAGTTTTACATCCCGTATTGGTCAGCGCCTTGAGCAGCTCTTGAGCCGCAGAAGCGCACTATATAAGAACGATTAAATGCATAAAGAAAGAAATACACAACTTGTTCTACCTGCCACGTCGGCGTCCCCCTTCGTTTTCTTCAGCATATAGAAGAAAATAAGAGAGAACACAGCAACATTTTTAACAAATATCCTTTCGGTTATGTGCTGCAGGTGACCATCTCTGACAATGGCATTCCGTCGCTGTCGTCCACAACGCGCGTGGTCATCAAGGTCATCGACATCAACGACAACCGACCACGCTTCCTGGACAGGGTCACCACCATCAACGTTCTGCCGCAGACCGCGGAGCCCGGCCGCCACGTCTTCATTTACAGGTTGGTTGTAGCCGTTAATGGTAATTATTTCAACTTGGTGAAAAGAGAAGGCAGTGGACAATCCCATCAAAGTCCCCTATACGCTATTGTGTCCGGGGACGGTAATCTACTCAACTCAACAACACTCAACTCAATCCCATTGGGGTAGCTTTCATAGTGTTCTGAGACGAGATGTCCCGCCTGGATAACGGTAGGTAACTTAATACAATACAAGAAGACAAGACACAGCCCTTTTCCGAAGGCGGTCTATTGAGTGATTGATGAGGAGGAGGAGGAGGCGGTAGATGGGATGGAGGATAAATTGGTATCACACCGGTTTTAAGAACACGTTGATTGATTGATAGATTGATTGTTGTGTTGTTCAGAACTGTGGCCCTTGACCGCGACGAGGGTCCAAATGCGGAGGTCACATACTCGTTGAAGAGGGGAGACTCTGAAGACACTGAAGACCCTGATGGCGAGTTCCTCATCCACAACAAGACTGGGGAGATCTTCTCCACTCGCAGTCTTTTGCCTGGAGAACGCTTCGACCTCACGGTAAGCAAGCAGTGTGTTAGCTGTTACTGCTGACTACTGACAGTTTTCTATTAGCATGAGAGACCCTCCATCTTTACCATCTTCCATGTACAGTATATGTGTGCGCGTCCATGGAAGGAACTCCATGATCTTGAAGTCCACTTCGAAATGATTGGTACTGTGTTGATTATGTAATCTCCCACCCAATCCTTCCCACTTCCTTGCCCATTTCATAATTATTTCAAACGTTGCTCGTGTTTGGATTCGTAGAAAGTTGTTTTAACTTTTATTATGTGCTCTGGTTGTCACCTAAAATGATACTTGGTCGGGATCTCAAGCACGCTAGTTTCTTAATAGAAATCTAATTTCTTCTCAAAAACCTCTTCTATAAACTGTTGATAACAGTTTGCAGTCTTAAAGACAGGCTGCTTAAAGATGAAGGACCTTAGTTTGCAGCCTTAAAGACAGGCTGGTTCAAGATGAAGGACGTTAGTTTGCAGTCTTAAAGACAGGCTGCTTCAAGATGAAGGACGTTAGTTTGCAGTCTTAAAGACAGGCTGCTTCAAGATGAAGGACGTTAGTTTGCAGTCTTAAAGACAGGCTGCTTCAAGATGAAGGACGTTAGTTTGCAGTCTTAAGGACAGGCTGCTTCTAGATGAAGGACGTTAATTTGCAGTCTTAAAGACAGGCTGCTTCAAGATGAAGGACGTTAGTTTGCAGTCTTAAAGACAGGTTGCTTCAAGATGAAGGACGTTAGTTTGCAGTCTTAAAGACAAGCTGCTTCAAGATGAAAGACGTTAGTTTGAGGTCTTAAAGACAGGCTGCTTTAAGATGAAGGACGTTAGTTTGCAGTCTTAAAGACAGGCTGCTTCTAGATGAAGGACGTTAGTTTGCAGTCTTAAAGACAGGCTGGTTCAAGATGATGGATGCTAGTTTGCAGTCTTAAAGACAGGCTGCTTCAAGGTGAAGGAGGAGGAAGAAAACTAGTTATATTGATTTTAATAATGACTGTTTCAGGTGCGAGCCATGGACAACGGCTCAGACAGACGCAAGAGCCAGCAGAAGTTCCGAATCTCGGTGCTGGAGGAGCCAGAGGCGGGCGGCGAGCCCCCGCGGTTCAAAGAGCGAGGTCTGCGGGAAGCCATCACGGAGAGCGACACCCCTGGCCAACTAATCGTCCTCCTGTCCGCCAACGACAAGGACCACGGACTGATCTTTGCCATCGAAGGTCAGTCGTCTTTTTCTTGGCCTGTCCTTGCCACGCCGGTGTCGCAATGTTTTGTCGATTGTGGGGAGCGCAGTTGGCGCACGCTGTGTACTCGAATGCCAGGCGATAATATTGCATCCTGAACAGGCAGTGGTTTAAAGCCCGTTGTCGGCCCTGGATCAAAGTATTCTGGGACACTGAGCGCTTAACTACTCCTTCCGATGAGAGTATTTAGCACGCATTCCATCGCACGGACTTTAAAGATCCTGACGCTCATGGCCAAGACGGGTGAATGCCGGCTACACAAATACACCCAGCACGCACTAGGTACTCCGTCACTACATCCTCGCTCGCCTAGGGGGTGTTAGACTTTGCACCCCAAAGGTTGTAAGTGGGCGCCTCGAGAGGCTTGAGTTGGATCCTGTATCTTGCCAGGGCCTTGAGCAGCTCTTGAGCTAGAAAAACGCTATATAAGAGCGATTAAATTAATTAATTTGTTAATTCATTAATACATGACATAAATAAATAAACAAATGTTTTGTTTTAACGTTGTGCTCCTTTGTTGTGGTATGAACTTGTGTGGTGGTGATTGTTGTTGTAGTTGTTTGTGTTGCTGTTGTTGATGGCGGTGGTGGTAGGGTTTGGATTGTGTTTCAGACCTCCCTACTCTCCCGCTTTTGGGCGGGAGACTCACGCATTTGACATGTCACGAAATACATATTATTCGATCTTTATTGTTTGCAAACACGTCCTACTTAACGCTAATGCCATGTCCCATTGTTATTATACAATGTCTCCCGCTTTTACTCTGAGGGGGGTAGGCAGGTCTGGTGTTTTCCGATTTTGCTGCTATTGCTATGCAATTTTTGTTGTATTTCGCTGATGTTATTTTATCGTAGAAAATGTGTGGCTATCGATTACTGTAGATGAGGTGGAAAAGCTAATCTATACTCATTGAAAAGTTGGATGGATCACAAAATGTGGGAGAGGGGGTGAGGGGGTACGAGAAAGGAGAGGGGGAGCGGCGGCGGAAAAAGGGATACGTGGGCGTGTGTGCGTAGGTGCTTGTGTGTTCGTATATGTGACACAGCTTCGGTATTTAGTTTTTATTTCTTTCTTGGCAGCAAAACAACACCGGAAGTTATATTTTAAAAAAAAACTGCATTAAAGTCACGTGTTCTTTAAAATGAATTGAAATCCAAGTCCTGGTTAACCTACATAGCGTTTGGCGTTTTAGGCGCATGCTGCTAGGATCGCTTCAAGGATTTCTTTTCATGATGGTGCCAGGTGAAGATGATGATAATCGTAGTTTAATGTGTACAGCAAAACTCCGTTCAAATTCTCTCTCTCTCCCTGTTTCTCTTTCTCTCTCTCTCTCTCTCTCTCTCTCTCTCTCTCTCTCTTTCTCTCTCTCTCTCTCTCTCTCTCTCTCTTTCTCTCTCCCTTTCTTTCTTTCTCCCCCCCTCTCTCTGTCTCCCCTGCCACCCGCCCAGCAATCATGATTGTAACGATTGATTATTGATGATTTATTTACCAGATTCTATTCTTGTTTATTTCCTGATCGGGGAAGCAACCGGTCAGAATTCTGTAAACGTGAAAACAGGAACTAAGGGGAAAAACATGAAGTTAGAATCATTAAGTTTTGCTCTAAACGTAGGGAAAAAAATTCCCATCTGGTTTTTTAAAAATCGGTTTGAATGCAACCAATTTGAATTCTATTAATGACTGTCATCTTCGCCTGATGGATGTGTTGATGTCAGCTGGGTGAAATGCATTTTCCACCTTTGTTTGTGTGCTCCGTGGGTGTTTAAAAAAGGCTTTTTCAGAATCTCCTCCTAACACCCACCATCATCCGCCCACCCCCTCCTCTTTCCCCAAACCGCTTGAACAGTTTTTTTTTAAAATTTATTTTTATTTTTAATAATTATTTATTTTATTGTTTCAGTTTACCTTTTTAAACTCTTAATAGTTTGGCGTACTCCTTTGAAAATTTTGTATATACAGTCTTGCACTCTGTTAAAAAGGGTCTCGCTTTCTTGGCGTGGCGAAATGCACGCTTTCTTGTTAAGGGTTGGTCGATGCCATGCACGCTTTTCCCGTGTTCTGAATGCCCGAGCAGGAGTGGAGTTAAGGTGCATAGCATCAACAAATAACTCCGCCATCCAACAAAACAGTGCGTGCGCAGGGAGGGTCGCCGGCACTAGTTCGAGCCATCTGCCCAAACAATTAAGGTTGCGGGTGCTATAGAGATTGAAGTTCCACCTGCCCCAGCCAGACACAGTTGCTGGATGATGAGCTAACTTTTAAACACAACTCTCCGAGCCGCATTTGTGTTTCTTTGGGGGGGGGGGGGGATATCTCCATGTTCTTGCTGCTCTATTATCATTCTTACTTCTCTTTGTTTACCACAAATCTAGTTCTTTGTTCCCACGACTCTCGTATTTTCTCAGGTTCAAATAGCTGTATGATTCGACAACTCTTATTTATCCACAGCTCCTTTGTTTTTTTAAAGATAGTTGACTTAGTTGCTACATTAGTTTTTTGCTGCAGTTTATTATCCTTTTTTATCGGGAAACTCTGGGCCGCCTCCCCCGGGGAAGGCGCGGTCGCAGCCAGTGGCGCGCCCAAACCCCACCTAACATTATTTGTGAATTTTTGAAATTTTTGCTTTGGGAGCAAACCGGAGTACCCGGAGAAAACCCCCGAGACGTTGCCCGAGTCGAAAGTAAATAATATTCGGAGAAACATAACGCCCAGATGGTGGCTCGAACCCACACCTGTCAGGCGCCATTGGTTTCTGGCTTGTGGACAAGGCAAGTTAGTCCCGCCTTAGCCCACTTGGCCACAACGCTCGCTTCTTTTCGAACTTTGACAGGATTATCTCCCGTCCGAACAGTCGCTCACTATTTGATGTCGACTTAGCTGCAATAATAATAATAATAATAATAATAATAATAATAATAATAATAATAATAATAATAATAATAATTAGGATGCTAGCTATCACGCGCTTTTTATTCAGACCTCTCGATCTCAAACTGCGGCGATCTAAACAGATATCGATATTACAGAAGGAGGAAGAAAAATCGATTTTTGTTTTTGGAATTTAGATTCACTGCATCCAAAAACCAAAAATTGAAGAGAGGTAAGAAAAACGGAGTACCTGGATAAAACCCTCGATGTCCTGAAAAATCCCGTACATAAGTCACGTATGCGTAAATGAAGTTTCCACCAAACCGGGGTTCAAACTCTCGACCTTCGGCGTAGAAAACCAGCACCCAATCGTGCTACCAGATCACCCCCTTCAATCCCCTCCACCCCACGCTCCCTTATGTCCATCCGTCCCTATTGGCGCCCCACAGCTACATTTGGATGGAACATGTTTGAGTGATAGGCGATAGATGTGTGAGTGTGCGGTGTGCGTATTTGAGAGAGAGTGGCTGAAACATGAGAGTGTGTAATTTGGTAAAGATCGCCGCGCATTGAGCCTGATTGTTGATCTGAGAAAAAGCACGTATATTCACACTTTTCTGCTATCCTATGCACCAACGGGAATCCCCTCAATGAAACATACTTCCGGTTTCTTTCTCCGCGTGTTTTAGTGAGTTATTTCCAAATATTCAAGAATAATAACATGTGTCACTGGCCACCAGTATCGTACCCTCACATATTTATTTTTTTTGCTGCAGTTTATTATCCATTTCTATCGCCAGTGGCGCGCCTAAACCCTACCTACCTAACATTATTTGTGAATTTTTGAAAAATATTCGGAAAAAACATAACGCCCAGATGCTGGCTCGAACCCACACCTGTCAGGCGCCATTGGTTTCTGGCTTGTGGACAAGGCAAGTTAGTCCCGCCTTAGCCCACTTGGCCACAACGCTCGCCTAACATAGTCAACTACTTCGTGTTTTGTGAAGGTTGCGACGGCGAAGCTATGGAAAACTACAAGTCTTCAGGTCCTGTTTCACTTTCTGTCGATGATCGACGCACCTCCGAAGTCGCCACAAATACAGGCCTCTACGATTGTTTTTTGCATCCTTTCACTGAGCATGTACTTCCTCCACCGTTTTTATACTTATCCCACTCGTTTTCTGGCTCTAACAATCGTCGTTTTCGGCAATTTGCCATATTTAAAAGTCACGCATCAAGCTTTGATAAAAGCAAAACGAGAGGTGCCGGAAAGTTGTGAATAGCATCCATGATGATGATGATGATTTTTTAAAAAATTATTAATCTCCCGTCCAAGGTGCGCTCAGGCTTTTGTTCACACTAGATCTGCGGAAATATAAACCCCCCACTCCCTCATCCCCACCCATCCCCCCCAAAAAAAAATAGCGCTGTGAAAACTTGTGAGAACTTAGAGACGAGAGAACGTTGCCCTGTGGAAACTGTGGGGGCTATGGGAACTTAGGGCCGTGTGAACATAGAGATGTGGTAACATAGGTTCCATAGGCTCAGAATGAAGGGGGGGGGGGAGTGGGGAACATAGACTTTCTCCCGTTGGTTTGCCCACTTGCACCTCTGTGGATACAACCAGTCTGTCTCTTTCCCTTACCTTCATGTCTCCACCCTACTCTTACTTCACAGGCCCAAAGCTTTGTGCATCCAATTTGTACTCAGCCATACTAGACCTCCACACTTTCTCTAGTGCAGTTTTTTCCCCTCAAGTTTTGTTTTGCAGCATTCTTCAGCTTTCACGAGTTTTACATACAGCTTGTCAACTATCCCTCTTCTATTCCCGATTTCCCCATCCATTTTATCTAGTTAATGATTTTCACTTGTGCAGGGTATTGAATTTTACTTGTGTTTGGGGGTATTCTTCGCCTCTTCAGCAGCGTTTTAAGAAATGTTAAAGATTCTATAGTACCTATGTATACGAAATTTCTTGACACAGATTCCAATATATTATCTCTATTATGTTTTGATTTGTTTTATATAATACATGTATTGTAATTTTGTTCAAAAAAACAAATTGAGACGCTGAGTTCGATTACTTAACGTTGTTTATAAACGTTTATTGGAAACTGGTTTCCTGTTGCACGTGCAGAAATAAAATCTACAGTTTCTCGAGCTGTTTTCTATTTAACCTCTTTGTTAAAAGTGTTATCTTGTGCCTTGTCGGTGTCTCGCCTACGTTTTCCCACTGTTGTTAGAAAGTTTTTACAAAGTTTAAATAATGTTGTTAGTCTTAATCGACGTATCTTAGAAGTTAATGTGAAATTGTAGCTACTTCGTTTTGTTCTCGTCGAGCAATTTTGTTTTTAGGCTGGCTACAGTTTCAGAAGTATTCTACAAAGCATCCCTTTTCCTCTGTCTTCCCAGGCGTACAATCAAACTGTCAGGATTGGGTAAAAGTAATAGCCTGAGCTAGCTCTGCCTGCACTGAGACTTGGGGAGAATGGAATCTACAGTTCAGTTAAATGCAGTACAGTGTAATAATTAAAGTTCAGTTCGGTTCCGTTTACATAAATGAAATTGTTTCCCACTGTGTGATTTTTGTTTGTTTAAGTTTCGTCTCAGGCCTTTACACTTTTTTTGTGTATAACTTTTCCCTCTGTTGTCATTTAAATTTCTTGGTTTTCTTCCCATTTAGCTCGTCGTGTGAAGGGTTTAAATACGTTGTTTTGGAGGTGTTGTCGAAGCAGTTCCATTCCTTGGGTTTCAGCTTTACACCCTTTTTTGTTGTTTGTTTTTTGTTGTTGTTGTGAATCTTACCTAAAACGGATCATTTTGAATCTGTTAGAGAACTCGCAACCGTTTTATTATAAATTGCTGTTCTCATTCCACCCGCATAATCTGTTACCCCACCCACACCCTGGGGTGTCGGATAGCGCAGTGGTTGGAGCACTCGCTACTGTGTCGCAAGTTAAGCACCGTCCAGTGCGGTTAGCACTTGGATGGGTAACCGCAATACGTGAAACGACAAATAACAACCCCCCCACCCTACCCCCAGTTGACTCAACTGTGACTGAGTACCTACTCTCTTAAGGGTGGGGAAGGTAACGCAGCGAGGGAGAGAGATGGGCATCACCCTCACTACGCTGGCCCAAGATAGGTGTGATCTCCAACATCACGCTCCCCTACGGCCACAAGGCTATGGGACTACCTTTACCTTTTACATCCCACATCCCATCCCACCCCACCCCAACTCACCTCAAGTCTTTCTACTGGGAGGCACTGTGGTCTAATGGTAGTGCTTCGGCTTGAGGATCTGAAGGTCCCGGGTTCGAGCCCTGGCCGAGCCATTGTGTTGTGTCTCTGGGAAAGACACTTTACTCCTGTTTTCCTACTCCTTCGGATGAGAGTATAAACCGAGGTCTAGTCTGTGTGTCGCATACATTCCATCATAACGGACTTTAAAGATCCTGACGCTCATGTCCTAGACGGGTGAGTGCCGGTAACAAGAACACACCCAGCATGCGCTTGGTCCTTCTCCCCCATCCCTGGCTGCCCAGGATTGTGCTCAGTTGTCCGGGCGTCATACCATGCGCCAAAGGCTGCGGGTGGGCGTCTCGGACGGTTTGAGTTAGATCCTGTATCGGCCAGCGCCTTGATCCTTAGGCCTTATAAATGACGAACATTATTATTATTATTATTATTATTATTATTATTACTGTATGTACACTGCAAACCCCGCCCCCTCTCCTCTTAGCTCTACCCTCACCCCCACTCCCCAAATCCCTCTCGGCGTCGTTACTATATCCCTCCTCACACTTTACACCTATCTGTGGCTTTAAAACGGTGGCGTTCCGCTTTGGACTTTTCCGTATCAACCACCTGTGGCTAGCAGACTCTAAATTCCCCGCAGGCATTTTCTTTTCCAGGCCACTTTGCTCCCAAGACATCTACATCTCCACCCTATTTCTAGTCTATAGGTCACGCGGAGCATCCGCACAGAGATGCATGGGATGAAACAACAAGATGTCTTGGTCTTATAGAATCCAGATTGTGCCTGATTATTATTTGCTGTCTGAAGCCGCGCGGTAGTTTACCGAGAAGAAGGCAGGTTGCTTGGATTGAAACAATAAGAAGCCTGGGACTACGAATCAGGAATGTGCATGATTATTATTTGCCCTCTGAGGTCGCCCGCCCGCAGGTTTGACGAATAAATTCCAAGAATCTAAAATCCAACTTGACTTTTAAGATCGCAAGCTTCGCTCCAAGATTACAACAAAAATCAGAAAACTTCACTATTAGTCTTCACAAGAAAAATTTAAAAGTTGGGACAAAAAAGACCAAACGTTTTTAACCGAAACAACTGTTATTTTTCTTAAACAGTTCTTTGCGACTGCTCCATGCATCGAGCCTCAAAGGATCAGACTTGATCAAAGTCGCGTCGAGCCAATACCTCAGGTGTCTGTAATACTAAGTGTTAGTCTTCAAGTTTATTTTGAGTATCAGTGGTCAACCCATGTCCCAGGGACAGACTCTCCGTGTGGATGTCGTTCTCTAATCCTTTGTGATTTTGTATCCCGCTATTATTTACCCCCCACCCCCCACCCTTCCCCGTGGCGGTGCCGGGGGTTTCAGTTTTTTAAAAAAAGCAATCCCCACTTTCTGAAAATTTAGTGTTTAAATTCCCACTGTCGCTGTCTTTCTCCTTTGCTCTTTCTCATTCCTACTCTGTTCTATCAATCTACTATACTATCTTCTTCTTCGCTAGACCAGTCACCTACCTTTCTTCTTAAAAACTCTTCCGGGACAAAACTCCTCATTATTTTGTGTGTGAGTCTGTTGGTTCAGCTTGGGAATATTGGACGCTTTTTGCCAGGTGGTCACTGGGGCTTCCTATGATGTTATTATTTGGCAATGTGGGCAATTTGTATGTATGCGTTTTGTTGATATTTTTATAATGAAGTTTGTATTCCATTTTGTTTTTGTAAACGGGGATTCGATAAATTAGAGTATGGCCTTAGCGTCCCCTGCGTGGGATGTCTTTATTGTAAAGTGACCGGTTGGTGGAGTGCCTTCAGTATTACCACTAGGGTTGTTTCGGCAGATCTTTTGTGCGGATCAGGGGTGAGTTCTCTTTCAGCGAAGTTGTGGTCTTGATTTTGTGGTCCTGATTCGGCTCTTTGCAGTCCGCTGGAACCTGAAAGCAATTATTTACATCAGGAAAGTCTGGGAGGAAACATTTGATTTAGGCGAATGTAGTTGTTCAAAGTCCTGATCAACCTAAGTCGAGAGTAATCGGATGTTGAAACAAAAACAAAAAAAAGAGGGGGGGGGGGGGTAGCGGAGAGAGAGAGAAGATGGGGTAGAGGTTAAAAGGGGAGAAGAGATTTCTGAAACTTTAAAAAATAAGGAATATATATTATTTTTATTATATGTCAGATGCTCTTGCAGATCACGAAGGCACAGTCAGCATAGGGGGTAGAGCAATCTCCAGCCTTCGTTTTGCGGATGACATTGATGGATTGGCTGGAGAGGAACAAGAACTTGAACAGCTGGTACAGAGGCTTGAAACCACCTCCAGAGCCTTTGGAATGGAAATAAGTACAGAGTACCAAAATGATGACCAACAATACCAGTGGCATGAACACGGACATAAAAGTCCAAGGCCAATCCCTCAACACAGTACATATAGCTTCAAATATTTAGGAACCATTGTATCAGAATACGGGTCCCCACAGGAAGTCCTTTCCAGGATCGCAAAAACAACTGCTGCCATGGCAAGGTTGAAGCCCATTTGGAAAGACAGGACCATCACTCTATATTCCAAGGTAAGACTGCTGCGTTCCCTTGTCATGTCCATCTTCCTATACGCTTACGAAACATGGACCCTAACAGCAGATCTCCAACGAAGAATACAAAGCATGGAGATGAGGTGCTACAGAAGACTTCTTGGCATTTCCTATACCCAGCACATCACCGACGACGAAGTCCGATAGACCATCACACGAGCCATGGGACAACACGATGTCCTGCTCACAATGGTGAAGAAACGGAAACTCCGATGGTATGGACACGTCACCAGATCATCAGGCCTTGCAAAGACCATCCTGCAAGGCACAGTGCAAGGAGGTAGAAGAAGAGGGAGACCGAAAAAGAGGTGGTAGGACAACATTGGAGAATGGACTGGTTTGACACTGAGCGAAGCCATGAGGGTTGCTGAGGACAAAGATGGAGTACGCTGGTTAAACGATCATGTGTGGTGCCCCTACGAACTCCGAGTTACGGGATAGGATCGGAGAGGAGAGGAATATCTATTTAAGAAAAACCAAAAAAAAACTTTATAAATCTAAGTGGAGAGGAAAGTGGAATGTGGGGTGGGCGAGAAAATTCAAAGGCCTGTTTCAAAGTCTGCTTTATAATCCTTGCTTATTATCCGAGCTAAAAATGCTCCCACGGTAAAATAATTTCTTCCCGAGATGAGAGACAGAGAAAGAGAGTGGTGATGGCGACGGCGGCGGCTTCGAAGAATAGGCTTTTTTTTGTTTTAAGCTTATTTTGGCGAGACCATCAAGTTTCCTTTGAAGATGCAGCGGACAAGTAGCTTATATATCTCCTGCATAGAACAGCATAGATACTGAGAATGGTCATGGTGATGGTGATGATGATGATGATGATGATGATGATGATGATGATGATGATGATGATGATGACGATGATTATGGTGCTGGTGGTGGTCATGAAGAGGAGGGTGTATGTAGGGGCGAGAGAAAGACGTTGCCGCAAACGACGGGGAAGTTGATGATAGATGATATTGATCGATGATGACAACCCGAGAGCTAATCGCTATATTTGTGGCACCAGAAGGGGAAAAAAAAGTTCAAGCACTTTTAACTGTTTTCGTTGCAGCGATGGAAGCTAAAGGTAGGATTATATCAAAGATGTGTATTCTTCATTTACCTCCTAGTAGAAGTTTCCTCATATATTACAGAGTGTTTAGGATTTTTCTTTCTGTGATAAGATATGATGAGATGCTTTCATAGATTTTTGTTTTCCTTTTAACAGGTTTACACACAGGCCAAGGGAATCTTTTCTTTCTTTCTTTCTTTCTTTCTTTCTTTTTGTTTTTGTTTTGGTTTTTGGTGGGATAGGGATGGGTGAGAGAGAGAGAGAGAGAGAGAGAGAGAGAGAGAGAGAGAGAGAGAGAGAGATGGAGGGTGGGGAATCATTAAAGAATCATCCATACAGTGTTTAGAAAACGAAGAAGCAATTTTCCTGTAATTTGTCATGTGCAGGAAAGGGAATTGCATTTAATAATTGAAAATGTTGAAATAGAAGCGCCTATTTTTTTTGTTTTTTAAACGAACGATGAAGATGACGACAACGACGACTGTGATGATGCTGATGACGATGATGATAATGGCGACGATGATGATCCTATCCTATCCTATTTCGTAACTCGGAGGTCGAAGGGGCACCACAGATGAGCGTTTAATCAACGTACTCCATCTTTCTCTGTCCTTAGCAACCCTCATGGCTTCGCTCAGTGTCAAACCAGCCCAATCTCGAATGTTGTCCTCCGACCTCTTTTTTCGGTCTCCCTCTTCTTCTACCTCCTTGCACTGTGCCTTGCAGGGTGGTCTTTGCAAGGCCTGATGATCTAGTGACGTGGCTGATGAGGATGATATTAGATAGCACCATTCAATCCAGACTACAGAACAAATGCTCGGTGCGCTCAAGAAAAAGAAATAACCACAGCCATTAGCTCTACTTTGTTTAGTCTTGAAGAGCCAGCGGCGTCTGCTGATAGGAACTACCTTATCGTATTATATTTATTTTCCATGCAGAAGTTTTCTCTATCGTGGAATTGCACTTTTATAATTGAGGGCTTAAAAAACAGAGAAGTAAGTATATCATTAAAACTATTAAAGAAGAGCAAGTGAATAGCGAAGTTTGACTTGAAAACACACGAAGCATTATGATTACACACTTAATTCTTTGTTTTTTTTCTTGAGGACCCGGCGTCTGGAAATACAAAGTTCCCCATCATATTTTTGCAAGCTGGGATTCTGTTGAGCTTATCAGGTATAGACAGTTTGGACATCTGCCGCAGTGTTTGTGATGGAAGCCTTTGATGTCTCGTCATAAATAGATTGACGTGGAGTGGGACGTATTTTAACGTTGAAAAAACTCTTTTGTAACTTGTTACGCTGCTAGTGAAATCATAGTTCTTGGTTTAGTGTAAAACTAAACTAATATCATCAAGGCAAGTTTCTTTGAACTTAAATTACACTGAACCTAGCCCCCTGTTATTAGCGACAACCACACATACTCAATTTAAAGTTTCATTTCTTTTTTTTTTAAATCTTTTTGTTACGAGACGTGTTAAGAACTCTATAGTTCGAATGCAGGTTTTACAAATTCAGTTTTTATTGAACTGATCACGTTGCAATTTGTTTTGGTATGCAACACAGTTATTAATTTTATATTGCTTTTGTTAACTGATCCTGTTGCAAATTGTTTTCGTATGCAATAAAATTGTTTAAATTGCTATTTTAAACCTTCAAGTTGTTTGTGAAACGGCATGATTAGGTATAATGTTTCTTTGATGTGCATATAATGGTAGCCATTTATCTCGGGGCTGTATTTATTAATTCATGAGGGCTAGCAATTCGGGCTTTTAGCGAGCGCAGTAACGATGGCATTTTATTTCTCAGTTGGAATGAGTAAGAACAATTTCTTGAATCTAAAATTACACATTGTTGTACCCTTACCGCCAGTCGAAAAAGGGGATTGGAGGGGGGGGGGGGGGGAAGGGAGTTGGGGAGAGAAGGTCAAAGTCTAATTGCAATGCGGTAAACATTTTAACACGGTCTTCTCTCCCTCCCCTCCTCACCTTTCTTTCTCACTGGCTCTCTGCGATCTTCCTCTCTTCACCATATTGGCACAAAACTGAACATTTTCCAAACAAATTTCATGCTGCTAAAAAAAAGTAATACTAACAGGTTACAGGAAACAGCAAATGCAATACTAACAGGTTACACGAAGCAGCAAGCAACTGTCGAATGCACTGTTTGTTAATCCCGTGGGTAGTTCCTGGAACAGCTAAACGGGCTGATAATTACAGTATCAGATCCCCTACTTTCCCCTTGTTGGCAATGTCGCACTTTTTATCATCATTAGCCTATTTTGAGAACCAGATCACAAGAAGAAAAAAGAAAGATATTGTAGCTCTGCTAGACTCAGCACCTGAGCTGTGGTGGATTAAAAATAAAAACAGAACACCCCGAACTTGTCTTTCAAGTACAGAGCTGCGCGCTGCACAAGTAGGTATTGTATTGTATTGGATCTGTTGGGTATGATCAGAAGGTGTAATGATCGCCTTGTCAAACCTTTCACTGGAAACTTTCAACTATACGGCCCCATCACACCTAACTCGTTCTCAAAACGTCTTACCCCGTCCTCAATACATCGTAAAAAAATGTGTGGTCGGGTTTAGCTTGTCAAGTTGGCCAAATAATGTTTATTATACGTTCCTAGTTCGTTCATAAACAGTTCAATACATACATCTCGTTTTTATCCCGTCCGCTGTCCGTTCATATGAAGTTAAGATCGGGAAAAACTGCCCTTTCACCTAAATGCGGACACCGTTTACAAGCAGTCCAAGCCCGTCCGTTGTCAGTTTAAACCCGTTCGTAACCAGTTGTTGTTTGTAGATTATAGTCACACGACACTTTCGCATATAGGTGACTACTGGACCGATTTATACTGACACCAGCGGGCCAGTGGTTGGTAAAGGGGAAAATAATATGATCACACGTTGACCAATCCGGGATTCGAACCAGCGACCATTCGGTTACTAGCAAGACGCTCTTACCAACTGAGCTACCCGGCCACTGAAGTAACCAGTTCTATTTAGTTCTCAATATTTCCACACACGTTTTAACTCGTTCGTAACTGGACCACCTCGGTCACATACAGTTCACCTCGTTCTGACCACGTCCTCATCTCGTCGTTCCTATTGCGTGCGGGACATAATTACAAACACTATAAACTCCCAGCGCGTTCTTGCCAGTCCTATCCCGCGTATGCTCACGTGTCCGGGGACTTTAATCTATGAAACGAATAAAATGCCAGTCCTCACACCCGTTCGCCGCTTAATTAAGTCCACGACAGTTGTGATATTCTTTGTGATCTTTGAATCCTTTTCATCATCATGCCTCCAAAGAATAGCGGAGCCAGAAAGCCAAAACCCCGAGCGATTCTGAAGCCCATCCAGATCACCCTCAAGCTGCTGAGCATCCTGAGTCTGTCCCGAGCATGGGAGTCAAGAAAAAAGAGAATGCTGCATCCCCTGGACCCTCCGATGCCTCTGCTTCAAAGTCAGAAAAGTCAGATGTCGGAAGAAGATGGACACCTACTGACAATTGATGCCCGACCGCGCCACTTGTAACAGGTCCCTAAAGGGATCGAAGTACGGCAGTTTTGTTCGTAGTACGACCATCTCGATTTAAGTACCCCGCTGTGTAATTGCAGGACGAATTGGCCGGCCGAAATATTTGAGCTGACTCAAAGGTCTGGAGCATCCTTCTTGTCCAAGCGCAGCCCGTCCGAGGCCGTCCATGAAGTTCGTAAACAGACAGTAAAAAGTTGCTACTACGTCCACTCCGTTCGCACCAAGTTACAGCGCGTACGGCAACATTTTCCAGAACGTACTGAGAACAAGTTAGGTATGATGGGGGTGATACATATGAACAGAACGATAGATAAATATATAAAAGAGTTTCATTTTGGGTAACAAGGTAGCGGCAAAGTACCGTGGTTCCTGATCAAAGGACAGTTATCGTTAGAAAAGATGTGAACAAGCTTAGAGTTTGAAATAAGAGAGGTATGGCGATACTATCAGAAGAAATAGTGAGATTACGGAATAAGAGAAGGAAAAAAAGGGGGGTATAACGCTACTACCGCCAGAGGAGAAGTACGGAGATATAAAGATACTATATGAATTACTTGCAGTACTGTCAGAAAAGACCTTTCTGTAGCATATAGGGGTGTGAAGACACAGATAAAATTAAAGACGTAGCCTATTTGAATGTGAAAGTGCGACAGTGTGTGTAGTAAGAGATATGAAGACAAGATCAAAGAGAACAGGGTACCACGGATCGCGGCAAGTGTTTGCACGCTTTATCAGTAATGCAGAGTTTCACAGGTTTTGGGGCATTCATTTCCCTGATTCAAAGCGTGCATTGTTATGTGCATTTTATACAGAAGAAGAAGAATAAGCTTTGCGTTTTTTCATTGGATTCAATCTTTTAACAAATTGGATCGCGTATTTCTATATGTTTTTATTATAGGAGATCTCTTTGAGAATGACATGTAAATGAAACACATACTCACTGGTTAGTTTCAAGAGATGCCTACTCATTGATAGTTTGGCAGATTTACTGAATAAAAACCCAGTTGACTTCAGCAGAGTTGACCCAGTGTGTGTGTCTGATGAAGAACCTCAAAGGTCTAAAACAAGCTTATAAATCCTATCCCATAACTCGGAGGTCGTAGGGGCACAACAGATGATCGTATAACCAACGTACTCCATCTTTCCCTGTCCTTAGCAACCCTCATTGTTTCGCTCAGTGTCAAACCAGTCCATTCTCGAAATTTGTCCTTCCACCTCTTTTTCGGTCTCCCTCTTCTTCTACCTCCTTGCACTGTGCCTTGCAGGATGGTCTTTGCTAGACCTGGTGATCTGGTGACGTGGCCATACCATCGGAGTTTCCGTTTTTTCACCACTGTGAGCAGGTCATCGTGTTGTCCAATGGCTTGTGTGATGGCCTGTCGGACTTCGTCGTTGGTGATGTGCTGTGTATAGGAAATGCCCAGAAGTCTTCTGTAGCACCTCATCTCCATGCTTTGTATTCTTCGTTGGAGATCTGCTGTGATGGTCCATGTTTCGCAAGCATATATGAAGATGGAGATGACAAGGGAGCGCAGCAACCTTACCTTGGAATGTAGACTGATGGTCCTGTCTTTCCAAATTGGCTTCAACCTCGCCAGGGCAGCAGCAGTTTGTGCGATCCTGGAGAGGACTTCCTGTCGGGACCCATTGTCTGATACAATGTCTCCTAAATATTTGAAGCTATGCACTGTGTTGAGGGATTGGCCTTGGACTTTGATGTCCGTGTTGATACCATTGGTGTTGTTGGTCATCAGCTTGGTCTTCCCTGCATATATATACAATCTGAATACACAGAGAATGCACCCTTTACCGCTGTCGGGCTACTACTGAGGTTATGCAGCCAGTCGGCCCACAAGTTACGCTAAACCTACTCCGAATGTCATAGACTGCTGACGACCTACGCCTACACACAGCCTAAGCTTGATAGATCTTTGACACTCACTCAACCAGCGTCTAGGTCGTCTGATTAGTGGAAACTAGACTATTTCCGTGCTCAACCTGTCTGTCGCATGATATAATATGGAAACCTTGTGGCGCTGAGTCTCTAATACTCTGATAGGTACACGAGTGTGTGTCTATCAAATTTAAAGCGGCTGATGATGGTGTTAACACACTCCTCCCCCACCCCACACTCCCACCCCCTAGAGCGCCGTAGTCTCAAAAAAGAGCGCTAATTTGTATCTAAGGTGCCGACATCAAAGAGTTGCATTATCGCTAGTCACGCTCCATGAAGAATGGGCTAGTGCTCTCAAGCTACTTAGTGTAAATGGGAAGCCATGCAGCCGTACCGCATTAATAATTACACAACAAGCGAGTCAACAAACTATTACCTTATATCTCATTTCATCAAGCCGTTTTATTACATCACATCCTTTTCAAGATACCAGCTTTATTACCTTATAGATCGCTTTAGCACACAGAAGTGATGCAAGCCGTTATTAAATGGTTCAGAAAAATATGTTACAGAGATCTCAAATCAAATCGTAAAGGAAAAGGTCTTACAGAGATCCCAAAAATAAATAGTTAGTACATTAAAAGTTGCTACAGAAATCTAAGAAAGAAAAGGTAAAGAAAAAGATCTTTCTACGATCTCAAATAAATGATAATGTATAAGATCTTATCAGAGATCTAAAAATAATTATGGTAAAGAAAAAAGACGCTGCCGAGATCTAAAAAAATTAAATGGTAAATGATAAAGAGAAAGAGATTTACAATAAATGGTATAGAAGTTACAAAGATCTGTAATAAACGGTAAAGACAACGATCTTACTTCATGTGGAAGATAAACGTGGCAATTTTCACTGTTCATGTAGCTAGGAGTATGATTGCTTTGGTGGTTCAGTGTTGATTTATGTCCCCTTACCCTCTGTTCCCTGAAATGGTTATCCGGGTTGGCCATTTCGCCAATGGTTAATATAATCTTACAAAAATCTAAAATTAATGGTAAAGAAAAAGCTGTTACACATATCTCTAAAATAATGGTAAAGAAAACGAGATCTGGCAGAGTGGGGAATGGCCTACACCATTTACCCAGTCGATTGTCATAACTCTTCCCCAAAAAGGTAACCTTCAGGAGTGTGAAAAATAGCCGTCCCAGCATGGTCCTCCTGGAAATAATACTCAACAGGTTGAAACCCCAAGCTGAACAAATCATAGCTGAAGATAAAGCAGGGCGAAGTACCACTGAACAGATTTTCAACCTCAGAATAATCTGCGAGAAATACCTACAGCATCAACAACAC
This sequence comes from Oncomelania hupensis, assembly GCA_036898135.1. NCBI lineage: Eukaryota > Metazoa > Mollusca > Gastropoda > Littorinimorpha > Pomatiopsidae > Oncomelania > Oncomelania hupensis. The sequence goes on from CM072518.1 coordinate 55,895,715, forward strand.
CTATATCATGTGTTTGTAGACTTCAAGAAAACGTTAGACCGAGTCTGACATCCAGCTCTGTGGGCAACCACGAGAGTGTACAACATCAGCTCTAAAATTAGTGAATTCTTCAAAGGCCTGTATGAGAAGGCTATCAGTGCAGTCCTCCATAACAGCGCCATTGGGAACTGGTTCAGAACAACAATCGTTGTGAGTCAAGGATGCCTACTCTCTCCAACCCTCTTTAACATCTTCCTAGAGCGCATGATGTCAGATGCCCTTGTAGATCACGAAGACACAGTCAGCATAGGGGGAAGAGCAATCTCCAACCATCGTTTTGCGGATGACATTGATGGATTGGCTGGAGAGGAACAGAAACTTGAACAGCTGGTACAGAGGCTTGGCACTACCTCAAGAACCTATGGAATGGAAATAAGTACAGAGAAGACCAAAATGATGACCAACAACACCAATGGCATCAACACGGACATCAAAGTCCAAGGTCAATCCCTCAACACAGTGCATAGCTTCAAATATTTAGGAGCCATTGTATCAGACAGTGGGTCCCGACAGGAAGTACTCTCCAGGATCGCACAAACAACTGCTGCCCTGACAAGGTTAAAGCCCATTTCAAAAGACAGGACCATCAGTCTATTTTCCAAGGTATAGCTGCTGCGCTTCCTTGTCATCTCCGTCTTCCTATAGACTTGCCAAACATGGACTCTCACAGCAGATCTCCAACGAAGAATACAAAGCATGGAGAAGAGGTGCTACAGAAGACTTCTGGGCATTTCCTATACCCAGCACATCACCAACGACGAAGTCCGACAGACCATCACACAAGTCATTGGACAACATGATGAAACGCTCACAGTGGTGAAGAAACGGAAACTCCGATGGTATGGCCACGTCACCATAGCATCAGGCCTTGCAAGAACCATCCTGCAAAGAGGCAGAAGAAGAGGAAGACAGAAAAAGAGGCGGGAGGACAACATTCGAGAATGGACTGGCTTAACACTGAACAAAGCCATTAGGGTTGCTGAGAACAGAGAAAGATGGAGTACGCTGGTTAAGCGATCATCTGTGGTGCCCCAACGACCTTTGAGTTACGGGATAGGCTAGGACAGAAAATGTAGTTACAGAGATCAATAAATAGTTTGTGGTTTTTTTTTAAACCACACACCGATCTTTTAGAGGTATGAAATCAATGGTAAAGAAAAAGATGTTACAGAGTTGCTTATGGTAAAAGGTTTCTTCCCTTAACCTTTGGTACCTGCAAAAGAGATAAGCATTCACGTCTTCCCTTTTCTCAAGCTTTGTGAGGGCTGGAACATTTTCCTCTCGTCACTGTTTTACCTTCCCCGACTCACCAGACCACGTACCATTCACAGCTTGACGGGAAGATTTTGTGGGACGTTTCTTTTATTTCCACTTTTGAACATATTCACCCGCTGGCTTGTTTGGAGTTGACCTCTTAAGCAGGGGCCCGTTGTCTAAGGCGGGCGCACGCCAACGCTCTCTGGCTTTCGGCTTGGAAACGGTACGCACGCCGCGGGCGTGCGCGTGCGTTGGCGAGCGGTGGCTGAAGGTAGTATGCCGCGTGCTTCATGATCTCGGAGTACAGCACTGCAGCAATCGTCTTCACACTGTTTCTGTTTACAATCTTTCCTTCTTCTGCCGCCATTTTGAAAACGCTCACCACGCGCAAACCGTTTCATAAGGAAAAGTGTGCAGTGCGCGCGCTCACGGCAGGCGTTTTGTTCTAGGCAACAGGCCTCCTATCTAGGGGCGTGAACTAAAATGCAGATCTAAACCAGCCGCTCTGGTGGTGCATACAGCATTCTTTTATTGTAGTAAAGAGTCAATATCAATACAGAATAATCGATCACACAGTCATACGCACGCAAAGTTATGTTGGATTACAGCTTTGTTAACGGAAGTGATACGACCTTATGCATTACAGTATTAGTCAGGCGCAAGTGAACGCTTTAAAGACAGACCTGAAGGTAGAAGCGATTCAGGCATTATTTCAATTAACACAATGTTAGCAGTATACAATCGTGCAACTTCAAAAAATAAAATATTATAAATCTATAGTCGTGAAGAAAACTTGATACTCTAATAAGAGTTGCATACATTTTATGACTATTACTGCTACTATTTGTATGATTCCCACGTAAATAGTCTTTTCAATATCGTAAGCGCTTTCGCTATCAGAAGTGCTCTTATCTACTTTTCAGATAGCTCTAAACCCCAGGAGTTTATGTGGTATCCTCTGGCCGTTTCATTTCAATTACAGATAAGGGATGTGGAACTCTCTTCCCGCTTGTCTTCTGGCTGTGGCGGAATCATGTTTTTATAATCAAAGAGCTGCCGAGAGGTTATAAATGAAATGCTGCTGAATGCATGTTAAGAAGTGCGTTAGGGAACGCATTGCATTTGGAAATTAAACGGTAGGATTTCATTAACTCCTTAAGTGAATGTTTATCGAGGAAATGTTCCCTTTATAATTGCGTTTTGTGTACATAAAATAAGTACTTGAAAAGAAAAGTAATATTGTAGGGTTTCCATTAGGAATTGTCCCACAAAGAAAGGTGGCCGTAAAAAAAATGATAGTTTGTGCTTAGTGAACATTTTTTAAAAATAAAGTTTATTACTTTCTGAAAGAAAATCTAAGGGTTTCCAGTAAGTTTTGAAGCCAACCTTTAAAAAATTATGATTTAAATCGAATTGAACCGTAAGGATTTCTAGATACACATTTTTTTATGCTTCAGAAATTAATTTTAAAAAACGCTGTGAATGAATACATTTACTCAGCATGTTATTTACATTTTACCAACTTCCCACAGACTTGGAGCTTAGGGCTAAAGCACACCTATCAACAATGTGTGTATAGGTGTTGAAAGAGAGGACCGGGGAGGATATTCGATAATCATTTTCAAAACTAATTAAAACCTGCTGTGTGACTATATAAAACATTTAACTAAGATTTTTTTGGAGGAGCAAGACAGGTATCAGAAACGCAGAGACTCATCATCGGCGGTCCTCACTCCATTGTTGATACGTGTCTTTCGGCCGTTAGGTTTTCCTGTTCCCCTGATTTTATTTCCACCAAATTGGTTACAAGCGCTCGGGGTAGAAACTTTTAAATTGTTACGTTATGGTGGCTTTTTACGAATTCCTGTTTTTTCATCAAAACACCATTACGAGGAATTGGCTTTATGATCACCAGCGTTGTCCTTATCACTTCATCAACAATGAAATCATCACTGGAGATCGCTTCCACTGAGGTTTTAAACATAGCAGTGGTGTGAATGAAGTAGTTAGGCCGCCGTCACTTACCCCTTTACCTCCCTCCCTCCCTCCCTCCCTCTCTCTCTCTCTCTCTCTCTCTCTCTCTCTCTCTCTCTTATCTCTTATCTCATATCTCTCTGTAATCGACTTTGTGCCGTTCAACTAAAGTACCAAAAAGAAAATCAAGTGCAGCTTTTTCCACGCTGTAGTCGTCAGACATCAGAGCACTTCCGAAGTATGTAGAAGCTGTAAAATCCTTAATACTACTCTGTGCGGCCTCTTGACTTTTAGTCTGGAGATGATTCGCCAGATAGGTGAAACCGGTCTGTACAATTCCTAGAGTAGATTTAAGTCCCCGACATAGAGCGTAAAAAAATAAGTTTTCCGGTCATGTGTTAGATACTGGTCAGACCAAGTAATGTTTGCGTAGGAGTGGATGGTTCATAGTTTGCGTCTGCTTGTTTCTGGAACAGTTTTAAAAATACACATTTAACATACACCATCGATGCATTTAATTCTACTTATTCCCTCCAAACGCAAACTCATAATGTTTTATGCGACAGATAAGAAAAGAGACGGCTTAGACACCCACATCTAACAAATTAAGTGCAATTAAAATGTTTCATTCAGATTAATTCATTCCTCCCCACCCACCCCCTCTCCACACACATACACAAACATATCTTATTCTATCCTATCCCGTAACTCGAAGGTCGTTGGGGCACTACGGATGATCGTTTAACTAGCGTACCCTATATTTCTCTGTCCTCAGCAACCCTTATGGCTTCGCTCAGCGTCAATCCAGTCCATTCTCGAATGTTGTCCTCCCACCTCTTTTTCTGTCTCTCACCCCCTCTGTCTCCTTGCACCGTGCCTTGCAGGACGGTCTTTGCAAGGCCTGATGCTCTGGTGACGTGGCCATACCATCGGTAGTTTCCGTTTTTTTCATCACTGTGAGCATGTCATCGTGTTGTATGTACACATAGATCTTTGAAAAAGGGAACGGTGGTGGCGGAGATGGAAACGAATATGTTGTCAAGTGGGAGAGAGGGTGAGAGAGAGAGAAGGAGAGCGATAGACTAGATTCAAACGTTAACGCTCTTTTAGGTTAGGTTATCCAAACAGTTTGTGTGTTTGTTTGTTTGTTTGTTTGTTTGTTTGTTGTTGTTTTTAATTCATAATCGGATAATTTCCACAACACACAAGCTCATAAATCTTTCTTTGGGGTTGGGGTGGGACGTTGAATGAGTGTGGGGGCAAGTGGAAGAGAAAGTGAGACAGAATCGAACATAAACGTCCTTTTTGAGTTATTTGACCCCAAAATAGATCTGTTGCTGATTAGACAAGGGAAGTAAGTGAGGTGCTACTTCCTGTTGTGACGTGGCTTAAAAGGCGCTGAAGGTGATTTATGGCGACAGAGTGTAAGTTAGCGGTGAGATGGCTGCCAGCTGTAAACAGTTCGGACACCATTGATGAAGGTTATTTATGTCCCAAGCCGCGGTAAGGTGTTGGAGCAGAACGTTCAGTCTTCTATGTAATACTGCTAACTTGGCGAAAAATAGGAGTTCCAGCCTTCCTCCGGGTGTTTTGAGAGAAAAAAAAAAGTGGGCAATTAGTGGAGTTGGTTTTTAGCTTCTTTTCAGATTAAGACGCTTGGAAGCTAGCTGTCAATTTGAATGTCTGTCCCCCCCCCTCCCCCTTCCTCCTTCCCCTCCACCGCCCCCTTCTTCCCGTTTGTGTCTGTTTTTGTAAGGTTTGTCGTCCACTTAATTTTGTGTGACTTCTATTTCTGAATGTTTGTCAGCGGGCTGTCATCCTTTTTTTTTTTTTTGTTCTCTCCTGTATGATTTCATCTATAATTTTCCGCATGGTTTCGTTTTGTCTGTTTTCATAAAGTGCTTCGTCTTGAATACGTATTCTCGTGTTCCGGCAGTCCTCGATTCGTATTGCTAGGGGACATGTAATCCTTATTGCGAGGATTTTTTGTGTGTTTTGGGGTGGGGTGGGGTGGGGTGGGGAGGGGGGGGGGGTAGGTAGCATGGGACGAACATGAAGTGAGACGTCTACTGTAACTCATCAGGGGACACCGTTACACGTTTACTTTGATGTGGGAATGAATCACCCACATTGTGACTACTTTAAAATGTGTGAGGTTGTAGCTTTTTAAATGTCTTGGCGTGTTGACGTGAGCACCCCGGGTTGCTTCAACCGATTTCCCCGCTACCTGCCTGAAAAATCGCCCTCTCTGATTCCCTCTGACGTTCCCAGGGCCTGACGCTACGGACGCCAGATTAAGGCAGCCCCGGGGGTCGTTGCTCCGCCTTTAAAGGCGCGTTCACCGTTACGGGACTTAAAAGGCGTTAAGGTCGTTTTCAGCATGATAGATAATTCTGAGACTGTGACGTTGACAGCGCATGATGGCCGCATATTTGCCCACCCAAGTTAGATTAGATAGATAGATTGGATTAGATTAGACAATACAAGACAGATAGATACCTTTTTTAAAGGTAGATAATTATGATGGATGATGCTTGTTTATGGGTGAGCGCTTGCTTGTGTGTGTTTCTAAAAGAGAGAGAGAGAGAGAGAGAGAGAGAGGGAGGGGGGTAGGTAGGGAGGGATGTTCGTGTGTGTGTGTATCAGAAGGGTGGGAGTGGGGAAGTATTGCATGATGTATCACAAATACCGTCATGCAGTATCAGGCCGCTGTAGCGTGTATCGCTGCTATGGTATACAGATTTTAATGCCGCATGTTCGTGAACTGTAAACAATATAAGTGGTGTTTCACCCGTCCCCTATACGCTTAATGTGTCCGGGGACGTAAATTTTACCAAAAAAAAAAAAAAAAAAAAAAAAGAACTGTAAACTTTGTTTCGTAAAAGTTCATACCTGTAGGATTACCTGCATTTTAAATAGACTTAAGACGTCAAGAGTCCTGTTTCAACAGTATAACGTTTCAAAGGCTTAATACTTCGACCTTGAGTTATAGTGAGTCATTTGAGGTCATTGTACCTCTCCAGAGGCACGCCAGAATATGACTCGTATATCAGTTATCAGATCATCTGTGGTACCCCAACGACTTTCGAGTTACGGGATAGGATATCAGTCATAACTGGACGGATTATGGCATAATCTTGATAAGTCTCCTCTCTGAAAATCCTAATCGGGAAGAGAGGGGACTATAAACTGATACACATACATAATCTTGATATAGAACTCTCCCTGCAGTTAATAGCATAGTACACCACTATACGGTATACCAGTACCGACAGTATATAGTCATGATGAAGTACATACATTCTTTTGATGTCAGTTTGTGTTAGTCTAGTAAAAGCATTAATTTCGGCTTGTATATAGTTTGATGTGTGTTCTAGTTTGGTTTTGCGTATAAGTAATATAAAAATGTTGTAACTGGAATTGTGATTGGAAGATATGGTTGGATTGATAAATTCTGGAGTGAGGGGAAGGAGATAAACTAGAGAAGGGGGGGTCTGTTAAACGTTAGTGGCTGAACAGCTATGTGCCGTATTGTGAAAAAATAAGCTTTAAAATTGGTTTAATTGGACTGTATCTTTTTAATACTATAATGTAGTATGAAGAGATAGTTGGAGAGAGGGTCCTCTGTGTTTGTTTGTGTGTGTGTGTGTGTGTGTGTGTGTGTGTGTGTGTGTGTGGGTGTGTGTGTGTGTGTGTGTGTAGGCGCGTGCGTATGCCTACGGAAAGTTTTGAAACACGACAAACAAGTTTAATTGAATATTTATTGAGGCTTGTAACTTCCAACGCAGCATCCGGTAGATAATGAACGAAGTTGCTTTAACGAAACTGTCACCAATCTGTGATTTGAAAGTACAACGTCTCGCTATGTATGCACACAGTTAAATTTAAATAATTCCTCCCAAGCAGTGTAAATAACCCCTTTGTATATTATTAGGTGATGGTGTTGCAATATGCGAACTAAATGGTTTGTACTGTAGCGTATGCAGAAATGTAACGGTTATTTCTGCTTAATATGATGCAGTATAATGTAACTCGTGCAAAACAATTTCAATGAGGTCTTTCTGTATTCTGTTGTTGCAGGCGGGAACGAAGACAAGAAGTTCACCATTCAGCCCAACCACGGCAGCGTTCTCCTGGCTGAGCCTGTGGACTGGGAAACACGCAGCTTCTACAATCTGACCCTCTCCGTCACTGATGGCCTTCACAAGGACTTTACCTGGGTAAGTCGTCATCATCATCATCATCATCATCATCATCATCATCATCATCATCATCGTCATCGTCATCGTCATCACTAGCAGCTTCTTCTTCTTCTTCTTCTTCTTCTTCTTCTTCTTCTTCTTCTTCTTCTTCTTCGTCGTCGTCGTCTTCATCGCCATCATCATCATCATCATTAGCATCCTCGTCAAATTCATTTTGTAGCTCGATGCCGTTAATCTCATCGACATTTATCAGGTCTTCAGACAATCCTATTATTTATCTTCGTTTCAATCATCGCCATTTTATGACTCGGAATCACAGTTGCTACCATAGAATTGCATTTACGTAGCTTACAACGTTCTTTTGTTACGATTACATTAAGCTTATGGTTCTTTGTCATACGATGTACGACAGTCATTAATACACTGTCGAGATTAAAAGATTTTGGCTTTGGCAGTAATGAGTTAATACAAGGAAGAAGAGCAAGGAACTAATTGCGCTGCCACAAGAAACACTATCGAGTACTAAACTGGTCACGAAGTCTGGTACCTGTCTACTACTTTGTTTCTGTCAACGACAGCACCAAAGCGCATCATTGAAGTATCGCGGACATGCGCGTGAGCTGGAAACCATGCGGACATAGTCGTGAACCGAAAATAATCACTTTTTCCCGCATTCTTGCAAAATTGGCATATTGGGTTACTACAATAACTGAAAACAGCTTTTACACCGGTAATCTTTAGGTAAATTAACATGAATGTTTTATCGAAGTCTTTTTCTCAAAGTGCTTTACTAGTGATAAAGTGCTCTACCGCAGTGTGTTTCACATTTTGGGAGCCGCATTCAGCGGAAAAGGTTTTCCTCCCAGTCAGCAAAGGTAGCTTTACTCCCATAACCCCCAAGAGAATTGTAACTGAAATTTGTTTTTATCGCAATCTCTTCGATAAGCTGTTACGGTTGATAATTAATCTGGTGTAGTTGTATGTTTAGAATGGTTCCAAACCCGATTTCATAGCACGCCAGAAAGAGTAAAAGATGTCTTTCATGAATTTTAAAGGTTTGTTAGACTTCGTCATAGTATGCTTCCATTTTTTAAGTCCTCTCTCTCACTCTCACTCTTTTCCTTCCTCCCTCCCTCCATATATCTCTCTCACCATCCCTCCTTTCATTCCTCTCTCTCTTTCTGCCTTTCTTTTTCACCTCTCGCTCGCTCTTCCTCGCCCCCTCCCCACTTTCTCTTTTGCTCGCTCACCCACTCTTCCTCTACCCCTCTTTATCTCTCGCTCGCTCGCTCCCTCTCCCGCCCCCTCTCTCTCCATCTATACCTCCATTCCTCTATCTCTTTCCAGCCTTATCTCTCTATCTCTCTATCTCCTCTCTCTCCTCTCTCTCTCCTTACCTCCCTCACTCTCTCCCCCACTCTCTTCTTTTTTTTCTCTCCTCACTCGCTCGCTCTCTTATTCCTCTCTCCACTTTCTCTTTATCTCATCTCTCTCCCTCTCTCTCTCCTTCTCTCCCTCCCCCTCTCTCTTTCTCTCCCCTCCTCATTCTCTCTCTCCCTCTGGTCTCTCTCCCTCTGTCTCTCTCCCTCTGTCTCTCTCTCTTTCCCCCCTCTTTGTCCCTCTTTTCTCTCTTTGTAATATGTGTCTTTAAATAATAAACGGTTCGTCCCGCTTTTCACAGTGTATGCTTTGGCTGTCTCAACACGTTTAACAGAAATGATATTTGTTACTACTGACTAGTGTTGGGTTCAGGTTGGAAAAATAAACTAGCATTTAGTTGTTGTTATTCAATATCGGTTTCAGTGGCCATATGGGGTATGATGTTTTAAGTTGTCGTCTGCTGTAAAAAAACAAACCAACGGAACTGTTTTTGACGGATTGAAGAAAGGGGAGGAGGTATTATATTGAGTTTTCCAACTATCCAGTGTTGGTCTCGGGTTAAATAAGTAAGCACTAAGCTTCCATATTGCCATATGGTGGATTACTGTTTTATGGTATGAAATAGTGTTCAGTCTCTTGTGAAATTCCCCAGGTCGTATGGAGCAACCATGGACCTAAGTTACTATACTAAGTTCCACTGTTTAGTCCTTGATGCGTACTGACGCTGCTTTGTTTGGGCAGATGGCGGTGTCGACTGGAAACCAGTGGATTTCAGTGTACTTAATTGCGACATCAGTGTCCTTCCCTTTTAATTAGAATTCCTTTGAAAGCGACCCACCGGCCTTTTCTTTTTTTTTTCCTTTTTTGTTTTGTTTTAGTTAAGTAAAAGGATTTTCGCACGACTCAGCAATCAGTTTAGTAGAGTAATCAGAGTACATCTTGCTGTATAACAAGCAGCCAGCATAGTAAATTGCCTAGGTGAAACAGGCACCTCCTTTTTCAACGCGTCGATGGCACATGTGTCTTTGTTTGGTTGAATCCAAACTCCACAAAATTCCGGGTTTGTATAAACAGGCCTAGACTGTTTTTTTGTTCGTACGTGTGTGTTTTTTTAAAAATCTCATTGTACAGTTATTGGAAACTAATATTTTGAATAAATTTTTCAGTTCACACAAAGGCGTTACATTTCATTGATTGCGTGTGGCATTTCAGCTTATCAGCGAACAGTAAGGTCTCTTTGGCGCAGTAGATTTTAAGACTTTGCAAAAAATGTTGAAGCCACTGACACACCGTGTCACAGTATTCCGCCACTTTGGCGAGTGAGAAACTCCGACGAACCTCGTAAGGGAGACAACTCGTTCCTTGAATACAGAGGAGAAAAGTAGTGCAGTTTTAGAAGTATCAAAGATGAAGACGCTCTTCGCCTTTGATCCTCGCCGAAGGGAAACAATATCCTCGCCGAAGCGAAATAATTCAACCATTAGAATGCAAGGAGACAGCCTTTTGTTCAGTAAAAGACTATATCTAACCACCAAGCAAGGCAATTCGGGTATAAATATGTTGCCCACAGCAACTCCAAACCATCTTAGCAACAACGGCGTTGCGAGCAGCCATGACATTAGAGTTAACACAAGGGGTGCAACGGCCAGTGCGTGTTCTCCAGTACTTTGAGAACAGCAGCCCAGAGAAAAGCAGACCACCCAGTCAATGACCTCAGTGTAAACGTCTTTTAGAAGCTGTGCCCCGCCGTGTCTCTGACCGTTTAACGCCGCTTCTTAACCATTTTCGAATCCCAACTTCAAAGTTCAATGAAAATAAAACCTAAAATAAAGTTTTTAGCTCTTACTGTTTGATGTCATTTTGAACATCCTTCTCATATATATGGGACTCTCAATCGATGTGAAACTCTCTGTGTCTATCTGTCTCTCTCTCTCTGTAGTCCCACTGTGTCTCCGACTGTATGTCTGTCTGTTTCTCTCTCTCACTCTCAAGTAAAACAAGCATTTCTTTAAGGGGAAGAAGACGATGGTGGTGGTGGTAGGATTGAGGGTGAGGTGTGATCGTTATGGAGAGAACACCGTTGTCAAAAACGTGAAGATTTTGTCTCTTCTCTTCTCTTATCTTCTCCTCTCTCTCTCTTTCTCTCTCTCTCTCTCTCTCTCTCTCTCTCTCTCTCTCTTCCCACCCTCTCCATCCCTCCCCCTCTCCTTTCAGTAACAACGAAAACAAACCAGTGCAGTGACATGTGTCAGATCATTGCACTTTCGCATCCGACCACTAGATGATAATGTTGAACTAAAACTCCTTTAGTAACATTGCAGCACATAATAAAATTAATCATTGCATTTAAGTTTCCTGTGGCACATTTCGTGGCAAAAATCATGTTTACATTCTTTATTACTGGCCGTTATTTTGATTCATGCATCATCCCTTAAAAAATAATTGGCACAGTCCTATGCTTTCGTTAAACAAAACAAACAACTGTGTCAGTGTATGCACAGTCTTTCTGGCGTTTTTGTTGTATTTTTTTTAAAACGTATAGCCCATATATCACGGAGTCTGAGACAGGGAAAGCAGTAAACAGACACGGGCCAACGATCAGGACTGCGCAATATCGATTGAACGTTGTGTTGCGTCAGTGGGAAAGAGAAAGAAAAACAAAAGAACACCACAAAATCGATGATTTGTTTTGACGGCCTCGCGGCCAAGTTTATTGCTTTCCGTGTGCATGATACTGATGGGGGGAAAGTTGAGGCGTCTATTGCATTTTGCATGCTGCGTGCATCGCTAGACCCCTAAGCATTAAATGTGTATGTGGATGTATTCATGCATAATTGAAAAGCGGCTTAATACAGTTGATGTTTTTTTCAGGGAGGAAAGAATGGGAGGGGGAGAGAGAGGAAGGGAGAAGAGGTAGAAAATGAAGGAGAAAGGGGTCGTGTGTGTGTGTGGGGGGGGGGTGGATGGGTGGGAGGGAGGGAGTGGGGTGATCGTTGGCTGGGTGTGAGGAGACTTGGTTGTTTTCCTCGTGTATGTTAGCGCGCGCGTGTGTGCGAATAATAATTTATTTTTGTTATTTTAAACACACATTCCTCATTCTGCTTCAGGGCATCGGAGAAATAAAAGAAAGCTGTGTGAGTCTCTATCGCCTCCAATTCCCTTTACGTTTCTCGTTTACCTTGAACCTAGCAAGACCCATTTACGATTGATGATGCATGGTGTTTTCTTTAGAATTTAGAGATCTGGACCTTTGAACCTTGGTTGGTCGGCAGATGTTCCTGCGTAAATATTGTGATAATCCTTACTAAAAAAGAAAAAAGAAAAAAAAGTGAAGCACGTAAACTAATGGCATTCTTTGGTATTTCATGACCCAGGGTAAGGATGCTGTGAACTTTGTGGTTGGTTATTAAAATTAACTGTGATTGTTGGTAATTGTGATAGTTCAATAGAGGTATAGTAAAATAAACATAATAAATAATAATAATAATAATAATAATAATAATAATAATAATAATAATAATAATAATAATAATAATAACAACAATAATAATAATAATAATAATAATAATAATAATAATAAAAATAATAATAATAATAATAATAACGTATTATTATTATTATTTGGTTTGACAATCGCAGCTTTAAAATGTAAAACACATAAGGTCGTCAAATATTCTACATCAGCCAATGAACTGCACAATATATAACAGTTGAGGCCTAATGTTAAGCCCTAATAGCTACGTCTGCACACGCGCCCATTCAGCTAAAAACATACAACCCTCTTAGAATGAATGAATATAGAAGTTTAACGTCTACATCCACCATTGGCGATATGGCAGACGGGGATAACCATCCCAGGGAACAAGAAGTATGGATCTAAATCAACACTAAACCACAAGAGCAGTCATACTGCTAAAATGGACAGTGACAAATAACAACTTTTATCTTGCCCATCACTGGATTCGAACCTGTTTCAACGGCCTGCTAGGCGTTTACAAACACAAAATAGATTACAAACATCATTATTAAATATTAACAAAACACATACATATAAAATGCCTACATTGCCAAATAATAATATGATAGGTTCCGAAGGCCCAGTCACCATTTGGCGGAAAGCGTCCAATATTCCGAAGCTGATCCAACAGACCTCACACACAAATGAGGAGTTTTGTCCCAGAAGAGTTTTCAAGAAAAAAGTTAAGTGACTGGTCTAGCGAAGAAGATGGTACAGTAGATCGATAGCACAAAGTAGGAATGAGAAAGAACAAAGCAGAAAGACAACGCCCGTGGGAATTTAAAGCACTAAATTTCAAGAAAGTGGGGATACTATTTATACCAAAACCCCCGGCACCCCCACGGGGGGGAAGGAAATGGAGGTAGGACTGGAGAAAGCTGTGGAGTATCACTGTGGTTGAAACCTGTTTTAAATAGTTGTTGATGATGAGGGTGGTGGTTGCGGTGGGGGAAGGGTGGTCGTTGTCCTGGTGTGGTTGATGTTGTTGCTGCTGCTACAGTAATAACTAATAGTTCCACTGCTTTCCCAGTGTGTGGTACACAAGTATTTAAAAAAGAAATATTTGTCTGTAGATATTATGCTTCTTGGCAGCAAAGAAAAGTACAGAGCGGGTAAATATTTATGTGTGTGGGCGCGGTCAATAATAGTCTATTTTCAGTACCTGACATTTTTCATAGCTTGTCATCAGCACCAGTGGTTGATACAACCACTGAAACAGCGGCGATGACCTAGTTTAGTGGGACTATCTTTACTCAAATCCTTCGAAGTAATAGTATAAAACGGTAAATATGGAGTTTGCTTGGATCAGTTATCTGTGTAGCATCGCCATGAATGTTTTTTTATTCCCGGTTCATGGTATTTTGAAAATCTGGAATCAGCACCAATAGTTGACTAGTGAAACAGCAGGCGGTCGTGACCTGGCAAAGTGTGGTATTGTGTGGCAACCAAATCATTGGAAGTATGTATTAAAAGTGTATTACTGTAAGTGTCATGTTGTGGTGGCGGCAGTAAGGTAAATTAGATTATTGGTTATCTGTGTAGGCATCATCAATATTTTTTTTCGCGGTACGAGACATTTTAAAATCTGGCATCAGCACCAATGGTGGATAGAACAGGTGGAACAGCATGGGAATATCTAATGGAATTGAAGCACTGCATCCAAATCGTGTGAAGTAAATAGTAATAGAATATAACTGTAAGTATCATGTTGTTATTCCTCCAGTAGAGAGATCTGGGTCTGAGTTAATCTGCGTAGGCACCATCAATATTACTTACATTCTGGGTTAGCGACATTTGGAAAGCGGTTTTACTAGCATTGCTTGCGAGTACACAAACACACACACACACGCACACACACACACACCCACACACACTGGTTCTTGCACTCAAAAGGACTAACTTTGGCAAATTCAGATGGAAGATGCATCTGAAGCAGTTACATTTAGAGTAGCTGGGACCAAGACAAGTCCTTCTCCCTCACCTCTTAACAAAAGATAGTCTCAACTACGTTGTTTGGGAAGCAGCAGGCAAAAAAAAAAGTAGCTTGTAAGGGAAGCCCCCAAAGCCACGGAGAGTCTGATATTGGACAAATACGATCTGGCTGCACAGCAATACGCAGCACGATTGCAAAAGCCTCAAGGGGTTTTTACATACATTATCATTATAGATTACACGTTTGAACAAATCGCTCTGCATAAGATCACTGTTATTACTGTCGCCCACCTTTGCCCTCCTAGAACCCAACCCCTCCTCACCCCCCCTCACCTTCCACTCCGCCCCCTCGTCTTCCTCCTCCTCCTCCTTCGTTCTCGTACTTTTTTCCTCTCAATTTCCTATTCCTCATTGATTAGTTCTCAAATCATAACAGCTTCCGCTGGAGTTCAGCGGGATCAGCAATTTTTGTTTCATTCTTTTTTTGTTTGGCTTTCTTCTGCATCGCACTAGGTGCTATTTCTGAAGGCAGACCCTGGCCTCCTGCTGTTCGACACCTGTGTTTGTTTTTTGTTTTTATTTGCCGATTCAACAACAAACTGCGGAAGACTTTTGATTAGTTTGTTAGCCTTGACGTGTTTATTATGATGACGCTGCGGAAGTACTCAATGGCGCGAAAACACTGCCATGCACGTGCAATTAAGTACGTCACTGCGATTTAATCGGTCTAATTTAACTACTCTGAGTTACATTTAAATGAGGAATTTTTGCTGTTCGCGAAAGATTTTTTAGTAAAAATTTTGGAGGACGCGAACGATTTAGGTAAAAATTTAGAAGGACGCGAACGATTTAGGTAAAAATTTAGAAGGACGCGAACGATTTAGGAAGAAAACTTGTGATTAATTATTGATGCGCTCAGTAGAGAGAGAAGAAAACGGCATCTATATATATAAATTGCTTAGCCGGAAGTCCTTCTTCGCCTCTACTGTAAAGTTTGTCCGGTATGGACGCTGATCTGGGCAGGTGCTGGGCGCTGCGGATCGGCCTGCTGTGCGCTCAAAACCCGCGAAATCGTTATAGCCGACATTTCCTTACCGAACGTTTAACCGTTTCTGAGATAAATAAATAAACAAAATGTCCACAAACTGCAATAGCCTCATTCCGCGCGCTTCCGATTCAACCCGTGTCAAGAACGTGCCGTTCCGTAATACCGCAAATTTTGTTTTATTTCCATTCAAAACACTTTTGCACTCATGTCACCAATCTTACAGCTGAAGGTTACCTGTTCACCTTCTTTTTCATCCATACTTATATGCGCACACAAATTCATTAGCAGACAATCTTGTAAGAATCCCATTCACGCGCCAAACGTGACGTCACATATAACTTTGCAGACGACATTTGACAACAGCGTCGGCTGTAAGTGTAAGTACATTGCAATAAATATCATGCCTAGTATTTTTAAATAAAGGTATGACATTTAAAAATATGTTGCCTAACATAAATACTAAATTAAAATAAAAATTTTTAGTGCATTACTCAAACATGCACCTATACTCTGTTCTGCAGTACGTTGCAATTATCATTTTAAATTAAAATAGTTCAATGCATTGCTCGAGTCGAACATCAACATGTGAGGGAGAGGATGCCTTTGTACCCTGGCAGTACATTACGATTAATGCTCATGTAACCAAGCCCACTCCTTCAAACGACCAGTCCCATGAAGCTTATTCATATGTGCATTGTATTTTTTTTATTCCAATGTGCAGCGCTTAGGCCAAAGAAGAAAAAATTGTCCGTTTACGGTCACCTGACCGACCCTGTACATTTTGCACCAAACCTTTTTTTTTCCAAAAACATAAAAATAAAATAATAAATAAAGATACTTTTAGAAGCCAAAGCAAAATCGTCCAAATGAAACTCGCAGACAACAGTTGTCTCTCTGTCTACATTTTAAACACCAACCTGGGTACCTGGGTACAAAACCACTAGTTCATAATAATTTTGCATTATTGTCAGTGCTAGTGGGCGCATAATTACGGCAGAATTGAAGCTTCGTTTTTAACGTGCGAAATAACGGACGAAACTATCGGGACCACTCCACGTTCAGGCACTCTCAATGTGAAGAGATTCCGAGAGATATGCATATTTATTTTTATATTATTTATTGTTTTAATAGGGTATGGGTATGGTAGTCACTCTAGTACCAAGAGCTGCTTAGTCCCCTATACGCTAATGTGTCCGGGGACGTTAATCTAATAACCAAACCAAGAGCTGCTCTGTTCATGCTCAATTCTTATTACATCACTGAGTCAATTTGAAGTTCACACTACTAAACTTACTACTGCAGACTTCAGTTGAGTTTCCTCCTGCAATCGTATTTGTTCTGGATCTCGCGGCAAACGAAACCTCCGGGGTTTCTTAACGGTATATCTATATTAATATTATCACGGCCGAACCGGGGTTTCTTGTTGAAAGTTCGCGAGGTGGAGTCTTTATTGCCGTGTGGTCTCCCCAACTATAGGCTCCTGGGCTCTGTGGTTTCCCCATTCCTTTTCCAAGGCGATGAGAGAGTTGGTCCATGTAATGGTGGGAGACTTCTTGACTGGCACATATAACTAGATAGAAAACTGAATTCGCTTACCTTTTAGCAATGAGTAATATTTGAAAGCTATAGTGCACGAAGTGGTGAACGGAGCGAGCCAATGAATGAATGAGTTCGCCCTGGACGGGAGATTTCTTTACCTGTCCATAAAACAAGATAGAAAAGCGAGTCTGCTCTGCTCACCCTTGGCCGAGAGTGACATTGAAGTTGGTCGTTAATGGCACCAGCAACATCTGCAGGAAATCACACTCTGTGACACCGCCACCCACTCACTGTGAACCCTTTTACTAAACCTACCTACCTTGAGCATGCACTTTTACATAAAGACGTTTTCATCGCTATTATCATCATACCAAGTCTTAAAGTCTATCTAAGCTACCTTGAGCACACGCTTTTATATACATACGTTTTCATCACCATCATCATCGTACCATGTCTTAAAAGTCTATCTAAGCTTTTAAACAAAAAGTTTCCAATGATTTATTTTTAAGTAATTAAATACAATTTTTTTTTGTTTAAATTGTTACCTGTTCCTGTACATGGAACACACGCCTGTTAAGGAGGCGGTGTGTGGGGGAGTAGGGGGGGAGGGAATAAAAGAGAGGGACCCAGAGACGTCATACGTCATTTCGAACGTTTTAACAGTAATAAACGTACCAGATCTTTTTCCTTTGGGTATTTTTTCGTTGCTAAGGAGGTCGTTAAAAAATATGATGACAGTTCCTCTTACAAGGTTTCAAAGAATCAAAGAAAGCGCTTCATGTTCGACCACCTTCAGCAGTAATAATTATATAGACGTACGAAGCCGCTGGTCAAAATAAATTGTCATGACCAAACTGGTCTTTTAGTAACAGGGGTGACTCAGTGGTTTGAAGGCGCAAGTCTTATTTACGTGCTTCTTGGGCGACATGGGTTGGAACCTGTTGTCAGCGAACTATAATTTTATGCATGCTAGACCACGGTGACCAACGTCTTGGGAAGCCTGCTCTCTGAGCGACTGCTTTTTTTGGGGGATAATATTGGGATAGTGATGGAAGTACGCCAGACATTTTTGTGTATGATTTTGTCTTAGGCCGAACTGTGTACATTCAGTCTTAGACGTCACTGTGTGTGTGTGCGTGCGCGCGCGCGCGCGCGCGTGTGTGTGTGTGTGTGTGTGTGTGTGTGTGTGTGTGTGTGTGTGTGTGTTTCTCGGTCTTATTCTGTTTTCCCCTATGGAACTGTCATTTTGGGTACGTCAACTCTATTACTAGTCCATTTAATGCACAGACAGCGAGGCATCCTCCCCATGCTTTACTTATTACACAGGCTCTCACAATAGTGCTTCAAGCTAAAAGCATAGTGGAGTAGAAGCCAGGCACCGTGCTGGTTTTATTGTCTGCGAGGTTTGTCAGTTATTGAATACGATTTCATCACCTCCCTGTCGTAAAGGCACGGTTTGTGGCTCTGGGCTCGCCGTCTAAATGCCAGCGTGCAGTGTGATAGGCGCCGTCACAGACCTTTCTCCCCACCTGTTCCGCATGTGTACCAACCTACCACCGTTGTTGCAATGACCTCTGATCTCCCCCTTAGGATGAACTCTGCTCTATCCTCTAAAATTCCCTGGTGGGTGGAGGTTTGCTCACAAGCATAAACTTCGTAGCCCATTGAATCAGAATACCACTCATCGGCTTTAATTGTGAAGAGATACCCGGTGATAATGGGCTTACTTATGAAGCGATACCCGCTGTTGATGGGCTAAATCAGTTGAGAAAACAGGACACTATTCATTATTGAATGACGTTTTTTTTTTTTTTTATTTTGGAACTTCAGCATAATCAACAAATATATTTAAACAAATTACTTATTTTTCAATTTACATGTCATATTTGTTTGTTTTTTAACGATAGTTAATAGATATCAGAAAGTACAAAAATGTGTCAAAATACAACTTTAACCAAGAGCTCGCAAATACACATACAAACAGAGAGGGGGAGAGAGAAGTCGAAGTCAAAACCTTTAATAGAATAATAGCATTATGTCCTTTGGACCTGTCTTACATCTAGTCCTTAATAAACAATGCAGAACAAACAAACAAAAATTAACATAAAATAATTTGAAAGAAACATATGTCTTAACTACGGTAACAAAATAATCTCTAAGCAAATTAATGCATTTTAATACATATACTCCCACTGTCACAGGGCAGCCTGTGATGAAACCAGGTAGAAAGTGTGGGTGGAGAGTTAATGAGTTGGGGTAGTAACTGCGCGATGTCGTATGTATGGTTATGCGTGGAAAGCGTGATTTTTGAACAGCATAGTTTGGCCAGCCAGTTTTGGGAATGTGTTCACTGTTGGTCAGAACACGTTTTGCAGAGTGATAGAGAAGACGTACGGTCTTAGCTCTCTGGGTATTTTGTTCTGGAAGTAAGGTTGGAACAGTTATTAACGTAAATAATAATTGGTTCTAGGGAAAGCCTAGTTGGAAATGTTACTGTGGTAGTAGCAAGCTCGAGGAAAAGTGAGAGCAAATAACTAAGTTTGTGAGTTTGTGGTAGGTTAGTGTCGAGGTTATTGTCCACTAACGGAAACTACTACGCACTGGATACCTTACTTGGAGTACTTTGTAGGCGAGCAGTGGAAAGTGGCTAGCTACAGGTACTTTTACAATCGAGCCGTTGGGTAAGTGTGTTGGTGATCTTTCCTTTACTGTGCTAATGACCGATGGCCGGCTGTTTGGGGTGTTGAACGATAGCTGTGCGTGAGGCTGGGGGAAGAATGGTTGCACTGAGGAGAGGAAGGGTGCGACTGAAGGAGGAGAATGGGGGTGAAGTGTGATGAAGGAAGGATGGAAGTGGTTGCTGTTGTTGAGGTTGCGGTTGCTCAAGATGGGTAATGTGTTGATGATTTCATGTATTCATTTGCAGCATTGTTCATTTCATGCATTCATAATGTCATTTAGTTTTTGAATTATGTGTTTGATTACAAGTGACAGTAAGGGAAGTGAAGTGGACAGCAGTGGCGCTTCCTCAAGGTACCGGAATTAGTTAGTGTAGTAAGGGGGGAGAGTGTGAGGAGGGAGGGGGACAGAATCGAGTGGACATGACATTAACAATACGGCAAGCATGTTGCAGGTTCGAAAGTCTTCGTTCGTCGCTCGGAGGTTCGTTGTTCGAGGGTCTTCGAGGTTCGTCGAATTCATCAGCGCGACGACGACGACGACATCTGGTCGTTTGGACCCACATCATCATCACCACCCATTCGTCCACGTCCACGTTTGTGACATCCTCATTGTTCCACAACCCCATCTTTCCCGCGTGATCGTGACGTCTGTTGCGGGACCTAGCCTCGACGTTGCAAGGTAGCCGACAGGAGGAGTCAGGCTGAGAGGCGTCGACGGCAGCAGGGCTGCCGCAACTACAGCGTCATCATCATCATCATCATCGTCAGCGGTGGGAGGGAGTGGCGACACCACTACGCCTGGATTAATCAGCGACAGTCCGGTGACAGTCAACGAGGAGGCAGCTACCTTTCGGAGACATCAACGGGGACACCCTACTATCAGGTCGGCTTGTTCTTTGTTGTCCCCCTCTTGATGCTTGACCCCCTCTGTGCTCGGACATTAGCAGTGCACAGTCGTTAGTTAGACGTGGTTGATCAGCAACCCTCGTTCATCTGACATTTCCATTTCATTGTTCATCGACCCATTGATTGTTCCATCACCATTTTTCTCGTTTCATGTGTATGAGTGTGTGGAATGAATGAATAAATAGCTTGAAAGTTGTATATATAATTGTTGTGTTATCATCACTTCACGGCTGCGGGAAACTGTCATTCTGTCTGGGTTGTCTGCGTGTGTAAGGTGTTTGTTTGTGGCGTCTACCCAGGGAGAGTCGTGGCGGTGACATTTGGTGGAGATGCAGGGTATGGTGTGAGTGTGCCCAGACGTGAAGTTGTCTCGTAATTGTCTTGTGGTGTCCGAGTGTGTGAGGCGTGATTCGGTGAGAGTGTGCACCCCAGCGGGTGGTTGGAGGGAGTCAGGTCGCTGTTTGGCGAGGGCTCACAGCCGGCCTGGGTTCGACCACACGTGAGGGAGGGGGCCATTGCACTCCCCAACCGGTTCGCTACCTCGCAGGCCAGTTTCCACTGTTTGAGTGGGAGGAGGTGGGTGATAGGTAGGGAGATAGCTTAGTTAGGTAGTTAGTATCTAGGGCTAGGCTAAGTTAGGTAAGATTTCGCAGGGTTCTTGACTTGTTGTTGTTGGTTGTTGTTGCTTCCCTTTTAAGCAGGATGGCATCGATCGAGGAGGGTGAGGGAGTGTCTCCGATCGCGGCTCGTACGCGTTCTCGCGTGGGTGTCACGATGGACGAGCGGGCGATGACGTCAGCGGTGGATTCAGGAGTCACCGATCTACCTTCTGCGACCGAGCAGCGGAGATCGCCGGTTCGGTCATCGCGTCGTGGGTCAGTAGACGAGGAGTCGACGACGTTCGAAGCCAGAGACACAGTGAGTGATCCTTTTGTGACGGGATTTGGCGCGACTGGCGGGATGTCAGCAGGCGCCGACTTCTATGGAGACCAGGATCGCCTGAGCGATGCAACGAGGCTGAAGAGGTTTGAGACCAATCCCTACCGTTCGATCTACAAGGTCGAGGCGGCACCGACGCCGAGGACAGGATTGTTCGCGGACGAGACGCCGATGGAGAGGATCTTGAGGCTCGCCAAGCGTGAAGGGTTGAAAGGTCAGGCGGCGTTAGACTACGCGATAGACCAAGCAGCTAGGGAGGAGGAAGCAAACCAGAGGATGAGGGAGAGGGAGATAGAGCTGAAGGCGAGCGAGAAAGACGCAGATCGGAGAGAGAGAGAGAGGGAAAGAGAGCACGAACTAGCGATGGCGCAACTTAGGTTGCAGGGCGGCGCCGGGAACCGCAGGAATCATCAACCCGAGTTCGAGACGGTTAAGCTCAGGTTACCGTTCTTCGAGGATAAGGACGACCTAGAAACCTACTTGTGCCAGTTCGAGCGGTTCGCCAAGGCTCAAGACTGGAAGAAGGACACGTGGGCTATTCGCTTGGGGACCTTGCTGAAGGGGAAGGCGAGGGAAGTTTACGTTGGCTTGAACGAGGACGACTCTGCCGACTATGAGATCCTGAAGGCAGCGTTGTTGGTACGATTCAACCTGACGGCCGAGACGTATCGGAAGAAGTTTCGCCAGCTACGAAGGGAGCCACCAGAGACTTTCAAACAGTATCTGCGGAAGTCAGAGTTGTTCCTGGAGCGCTGGATGGGACTAGCGAACAAGAAGGCCACGTATGCGGACTTACTGGACCTGGTGCTGATGGAGCAGATGGTCAACGGTTTGACACCAGAACTGGTCACGTTCGTGCGTGAGCGCAACCCAGCAACGGTGGAGGAGGCCGCGACGTTAGCACAGCAGTACGTCGACGCCAGGGCGGGAACAAACCTACGTTTCCCACCACGTCAACCCTTTACACCCAGGGACAAGAGTGAGGGCCGCAAGCCAGCAGGACCACGACCCAACTCGCCGGACAAGCGGGAGTGCTACAGCTGCGGGCAGAAAGGGCATCTGAAGCGGAATTGCCCGAAACGCAGCGAGAGGGCTGGAGCAGCGTTGCGCGTCTTGGAGGAGGAGAAGGAGGCAGGCAAGAAGGGAGACTCGCGTTTCCAGAGCCAAGTGATAGTGGAAGGAGTTCCGCTGACGGCCATGAGGGACACGGGAGCCGACCTGATATGCTTGCGGGAAGGAGAGTTTGCCAACCTCGAGTACACGGGACGCACGCGGCGCGTCGGATTCGCCATTCGACAGCTGTCCAAGTCACTACCGACGGCGTGGGTGCAGTTTGAGTCACCGTTCTACACCGGGAGAGTGGAGGTGGTGGTGGTACCAGACTTAACCTACCCAGTGGTGATCGGCAACTGGGCGAGGACAGAACAGCAACTTGACACAGCACTGCCGGTATTCGCCGAGGGGGACGCAGAGTGTTGCGCGGTGCAGACCAGAGCGCGAGCAGCCAAAGAGCAAGTCGCTGCGGAACCATTGGTGGTCGGACCGAGTAGGAACATCGTCGCGACGCCAAAGGAGATTCGTCAACTGCAGTTGGAAGACGGCGAACTTGCGAAGGTGCGACAGCTAGCGGACCGGAAGGCAGGAAAGGAGCAACGAGGCAAAGGGCAAGTGGCGTTTGTCTGGAGGCGGGGCCTGTTGTACCGCGAGTATACAGGACAGGACAAAGTGGATCACAGCCAGTTGGTGGTACCAGCCAAGCTTCGATCGGAGGTACTGCGCTTGGGACACGACACACCCATGGCTGGACATCTGGGAGCCAAGCGGACCCAAGATCGAGTGTGGGCTGAGTTCTATTGGCCTGGGATGTGCCGCGACGTCAGGAGGTACTGTGCGTCGTGCGACGCGTGCCAGCGGACGACGCCGAAGGGGAGCGTCAGGAAGGTGCCACTAGGGCGGATGCCAGTGATGGAAGTGCCATTTCAGAGAGTGGGCATCGACCTGATTGGACCCATTCGACCAGCGTCTGAAAGGGGGCACCAGTACGTCCTGGTTACGGTGGACTTTGCTACACGGTACCCGGAGGCAATACCGTTGAAGAGGATCGACACGCCACACGTAGCAGAAGCGTTGTGGGAAACCTGGACACGGGTGGGCATTCCCGAAGAAGTGTTGTCGGACAACGGGACTCAGTTCGTCAGTGACGTGATGAAGCAAGTGCACCACCTGCTATCCGTCAAGGGAATTCGGACGACGCCGTTTCACGCCCAGTGCAACGGGTTAGTCGAACGGTTCAACGGGACGCTGAAGTCGATGCTACGTCGACTATGCCAGGAGCAGCCGCGCGAGTGGGACAGGTACATCCCTGCACTGCTGTTCGCATACCGGGAGGTACCGCAGGAGTCACTTGGCTTCTCACCCTTCGAGTTGCTCTACGGGCGAACGGTGCGAGGACCAATGCAAGTGTTGCGCCAACTGTGGACGAAGGAAGGTCAGGACCCAGAGATACGTACAACAGCAGAGTACGTCGTCGATCTGAGGAACCGGTTGGAGGATACCTGCCAACTAGCCCAGGAGCAGGGCTAGAAATTAACTTTTTTCTTTGGGGGCCACCGGGCCCCTTGATTGAAAAATTTGAGGGCCCACAAGCAACTTTCGGGGCCCAACTTGAAAAATAATGCAAACAAAAAACAAAAGAACTATTGACAATATAATAAGTAGAAAGTACAATTTGTCTGATAATCTCAAATAAAAACAATTGAATTTCCAATTTTGCTGAGTGATGTCATTTTTATTTGCCTTTTTTTCACTTTTAAAGTTTGCCGATTGTAGACTTTTTTTTTGCAGCCTGCGCCCGACACGGCACACAGAATAACACTTCTTGGCCGTCCTCGTTCACTTCAAGGCCATGCCATGGAAATCTTTTTTTCCACCCTTCATTGTAGTTCCTTGATATTTTTTCCTCCTCATACTTCTTTTTTCTCTCTTTTTCTTGTTCTTTCCTTTTCGCTTCCCTAAAATTGGAAAATACGCCATCGCCGATTGTTTTAGCAACTGTATGGCGACGATATGTAGCCATACTTTCGTACTTGCAAAGATGGACATTTTGCGCTTATGTTGTGCCATAGCCTTTTGTTTATTATATTAAAAAGATATTGAAGTGTATATTAAACTTTTGAGTGCAAAATTAAAGGGTTTTCGCTTCTTTTCTCTGGGTTTTTTTCTGTCCAAATTTAGGGCACCGGTGTGGGTTGCTTCCCTTGGCCCAAATACGAAACTGCCGAGTAGAGCTAGCTGTAGCAGACGAATTATTTTGCGGGCCAGGCGGGCCCTTCGTTTTTCAACTTTCCGAGCCCGAAATCAACTATGCGGGTTTTTGGCCCCGGGCCCCCGCTAATTTCGAGCCCTGCCAGGAGCATTTGCGCAAGGCGACAACTAGGTACGCGGCGCAGTTCAACAGGAAGGCCGTGGACAGAACGTTCAAGGCGGGAGACAAAGTACTGGTACTGCTTTCCAGTAAGGCCAACAAGCTCGAGGTGGCGTGGAGAGGACCGTATGCGGTGCTGGAGCGCGTGGGCTCTTGCGACTACCGCGTCCAAGTCGGCAGGAACAGGAAGTTGTACCACGCCAACTTGCTGAAACGGTACGTAGAACGCGGAACGGAACCAGAAACGACTGTGGCCGTAGTGATCGACCAGGCGGAGACAGAGGGGGCGACAGAGATCAGCTACCAGGGCACTGTACCACTGATACCACTACGTGCAAGCGAGGGACCGGGAGATGTACAGATAGACCCGACACTGTCTGCTCTTCACCGGAGTCAACTACGGGAAGTGTGTCAACAGTATGCCAGTCAGCTGGCGGATCTACCCAGCGCACCAACCTGGACGAGTGCGAAGTGGTGTTGACCGACGACAGCCCTGTGCGTATACGACAGCATCCGCTACCATTTTCACAGATGGAAGTCGTCAAGGGTGAAGTGGAATCGATGCTGGATTTGGGGGTTATCGAACCCTGTACATCACCGTACAGCGCACCAATCGTGTTGGTGAAGAAGAAGAGTGGAGAGGTACGTTTCTGCATCGACTATCGGGGGTTGAACAAGGTGGTCAAGTTCGATGCTGAACCACTACCGGACATCGAGTACTTGTTCGCCAAGCTAGGGAAGGCCAAGTACCTAAGCAAGCTGGACCTCACAAAGGGATATTGGCAGATACCTGTCAAGCAGGAAGACCGGGACAAGACGGCGTTTACGACGCCGCAGGGCCAATTCAGATGGACCACGATGCCGTTCGGTCTGAAGACTGCGGGGGCGACTTTCTCACGCATGATGCGGAAACTGCTACGACCACTGCACCGAGCTGACGTCGACAATTTCATGGACGACGTCATGATCGCGACCGAGACGTGGGAGCAGCATCTGCAAGCGTTGAGAGCCGTGTTTCAGAGGCTGCAGGAAGTGCATCTCGCCGCTAGACCCGGCAAGTGTTTCCTGGGATACAAGGAACTGAGTTACCTGGGCCATCAGGTGGGAGATAGAGCGATGAAGCCGGAAAGGGACAAGTTGGACAAGGTACGACGGACGTGTCCACCGACCACCAAGAAGCAAGTCCGAGCGTTCTTGGGGTTGTGCGGATACTATAGACGATTCGTGCCACATTTCGCTGAGAGAGCGTTGCCACTGACCAACTTGACAAAAGGAGGGAAGAAGGGGGAGATCAACTGGACGGATGACTGCCAGAAAGCTTTCGAAGACTTGAAGAGAGCACTGACCAGTGAGCCAGTGGTCAAGTTACCGAACCTGGACAAGGAGTTCATCCTGAGGACAGACGCATCTGAGCAGGGGCTAGGAGCTGCACTGATGCAAGAAACCGGTGAGGGTGTGCAACCGGTGGGGTTTGCCAGCAAGAAGCTGTTGCCAGCGGAGCGGAATTACTCCACCATCGAGAAGGAGTGTTTGGCAGTCGTGTGGGCGGTACAACGGTTTGAACCGTACTTGTTTGGACGGCACTTTTGGCTGGAGACAGACCATCGACCGCTGCAGTACCTGCAGAGAACGCACCTCAACAGCGCCAGACTCACCCGGTGGGCTATGCAGTTGCAGGCCTATGTCTTCACGGTTCGACCGATTCCAGGAAGAGATAACATCGAAGCGGATTTCCTCAGCAGATCTGACCCTGTGGAAGATTAGGTTTTGAACTCTCCGTAGTTTCGTCTTGGGAGGGGGGTGTGTCACAGGGCAGCCTGTGATGAAACCAGGTAGAAAGTGTGGGTGGAGAGTTAATGAGTTGGGGTAGTAACTGCGCGATGTCGTATGTATGGTTATGCGTGGAAAGCGTGATTTTTGAACAGCATAGTTTGGCCAGCCAGTTTTGGGAATGTGTTCACTGTTGGTCAGAACACGTTTTGCAGAGTGATAGAGAAGACGTACGGTCTTAGCTCTCTGGGTATTTTGTTCTGGAAGTAAGGTTGGAACAGTTATTAACGTAAATAATAATTGGTTCTAGGGAAAGCCTAGTTGGAAATGTTACTGTGGTAGTAGCAAGCTCGAGGAAAAGTGAGAGCAAATAACTAAGTTTGTGAGTTTGTGGTAGGTTAGTGTCGAGGTTATTGTCCACTAACGGAAACTACTACGCACTGGATACCTTACTTGGAGTACTTTGTAGGCGAGCAGTGGAAAGTGGCTAGCTACAGGTACTTTTACAATCGAGCCGTTGGGTAAGTGTGTTGGTGATCTTTCCTTTACTGTGCTAATGACCGATGGCTGGCTGTTTGGGGTGTTGAACGATAGCTGTGCGTGAGGCTGGGGGAAGAATGGTTGCACTGAGGAGAGGAAGGGTGCGACTGAAGGAGGAGAATGGGGGTGAAGTGTGATGAAGGAAGGATGGAAGTGGTTGCTGTTGTTGAGGTTGCGGTTGCTCAAGATGGGTAATGTGTTGATGATTTCATGTATTCATTTGCAGCATTGTTCATTTCATGCATTCACAATGTCATTTAGTTTTTGAATTATGTGTTTGATTACAAGTGACAGTAAGGGAAGTGAAGTGGACAGCAGTGGCGCTTCCTCAAGGTACCGGAATTAGTTAGTGTAGTAAGGGGGGAGAGTGTGAGGAGGGAGGGGGACAGAATCGAGTGGACATGACATTAACAATACGGCAAGCATGTTGCAGGTTCGAAAGTCTTCGTTCGTCGCTCGGAGGTTCGTTGTTCGAGGGTCTTCGAGGTTCGTCGAATTCATCAGCGCGACGACGACGATGACATCTGGTCGTTTGGACCCACATCATCATCACCACCCATTCGTCCACGTCCACGTTTGTGACATCCTCATTGTTCCACAACCCCATCTTTCCCGCGTGATCGTGACGTCTGTTGCGGGACCTAGCCTCGACGTTGCAAGGTAGCCGACAGGAGGAGTCAGGCTGAGAGGCGTCGACGGCAGCAGGGCTGCCGCAACTACAGCGTCATCATCATCATCATCATAGTCAGCGGTGGGAGGGAGTGGCGACACCACTACGCCTGGATTAATCAGCGACAGTCCGGTGACAGTCAACGAGGAGGCAGCTACCTTTCGGAGACATCAACGGGGACACCCTACTATCAGGTCGGCTTGTTCTTTGTTGTCCCCCTCTTGATGCTTGACCCCCTCCTGTGCTCGGACATTAGCAGTGCACAGTCGTTAGTTAGACGTGGTTGATCAGCAACCCTCGTTCATCTGACATTTCCATTTCATTGTTCATCGACCCATTGATTGTTCCATCACCATTTTTCTCGTTTCATGTGTAAATGTTGTATGTGTATGAGTGTGTGGTATGAATGAATAAATAGCTTGAAAGTTGTATATATAATTGTTGTGTTATCATCACTTCACGTCTGCGGGAAACTGTCATTCTGTCTGGGTTGTCTGCGTGTGTAAGGTGTTTGTTTGTGGCGTCTACCCAGGGAGAGTCGTGGCGGTGACACCCACCCTTCTTCCCCCTTCCCCATTCCTCTCCTTCTCCCTCCGCACACACAAGCACACACACACATATGTACATTCACACATTCTTAGTAACTTAATTTGTGGCAGGGTAGGGAAGGTAGGGTAGAGTAGAGAAAAGAGAGTGAACATTGAGGTTTAACGTCTACACCCACCATTGGCGATATATGGCAGACGGGGATAACCATCCCAGGGAAAGAGGGGTAGGGAACTGAATCAACACTGAACCACCAAAGCAATCATACTGCTAAAATGGACAGTGAAAATGGCCACATTTTATATCGCCCACCACGGGATTCGAACCTGGATCATCGGTGCGCCAGGCGAACGCTCTACCAATTGAGCTACTGCTGTGGGACCCAGAAAGAGCGAGAGAGATATATCTTAAATAGCGAGTACATCCTGATCACCTCCTGCATAGGGCACACTGCAATATTATACATGGCCTGATATTTGAGTTGAGCTGGCCACGGGGGTTTCTGGATAAATAGTATCCCCACATTCTGGAAATTTAGTGCTTTAAATTCCCACTGTCGCTGTCTTTCTCCTTTGTTCTTTCTCATTCCTACTCTTTCAGTCTACTGTACTATCTTCTTCGCTAGACCAGTCACCTACCTTTTTTTTCTTGAAAACTCTTCCAAAGCTTTCCATTTGTGTATGAGGTCTATTGGGTCAGCTTGGGAATATTGGAAGCTTTCTGCCAAAAAGTCACTAGGGCTTCTTATGATGTTGTTATTTAGCAATGTAGGCATTTTATATGTATGTGTTTTGTTGATAATGATGTTTATATTCTATTTTGTTTCTCTAAATGGGGGTTCGATAAATTAGAGTATAGCCTCAGCGTCCATGCGTGGGATGCCTTTATTGTAATGTGACCGGCTGGTGGAGAGCCTTCAGTGTTACCACTAGGGTTGTTTTAGCAGATCTTTTATACAGATCAGGGGTGAGTCCTTTTTTTTCTTTTTTTTTAAACCCAGTTGATTTTATGGTCCTGATTCGGCTCTTTGCAATCCGCTGGACCCTGTAAGCAATGAATAACTATCTCATTAATAACCAAGTAGTACTGTAGGTCCAAAAAATGAACCACACGCCTTTTACTTGCAACAATACAATACAAAGGAAATGAACATAATCCATGCTGCTGTGCTTGCTGAATACACTGTTGCGATTTTAAAAGTAAAAAACATAAATCACTTCACATTATTAAGTGATTTAAATATTTGATACTTAGTGGTAATTATTTGAGACATATGCACGAGGTATACATTCAATGTTGTTTGAACTGAGTCAGTTGGCACATAAAACTAGTGTTTATAAGGGAGCCATTCATTGTTAAATGTATTAATCAATGTCAAAATTGAGGCGTACCTCTCAATATCATAACGCATTTTTAAATAATTCTCGAATGCTTGCAATACATGAAGTGTGCCGGTTACTTTACATTTATAATTTTTAAAACTATTGCAAGTAGTAGTATCATGTCGAACGCTACATCAGATTATACAATTGTTATCATGGCCAAATAGTGCAATACATTCATTTAAAGTCAAATTAACAAAAGTTCTATCCCAATTGATGAGTTGAAATTGATCCCAAAACCCTTGGACCTTTTCACACTGCCAAAAAAGATGTTGAATATTTTTTCGCTCGGTTCCACAGAAGGAGCACAGAGTATCCGCAGCGACACCCGTACTTGAGAGAACAATATTAGTTGCTATTATTATCCTATGTACTATCCGTAATTTCAACCACCTTAACTTTATATCTTGAATCGTTTGAATTTCCTAAAATATAATGCTCCATTTGAGTTCTTTACCAATTTTCTCTTCCCATTTACTACAACAATTTGGCTTTGTCATATCTGACGTAAATATATCGTAATACGCTTGTGCTCCTCTGCAGACCGAACCGAGAATTTTCCAGGCCTTGTTCAAATCAGAATAATTGTTACGTTGTAATTCCAAAGAAAAGGAACGCACATACTTTTCAATGGCTGAAATACAGCCAGCATATGTATCAAAATCTGTGTGAACGTTATATTTCTCTCGAAACCCATTATACAACTAAACCTGTCCCGTTTGATTGACTAAATGGCCAATGCAAAAGACGTCCTTATAGAACAACTTTTCATAAAAAACGGTGTTCTTTCCAATCTGAATATTGTTATTGTAAAAAATACGCTCTGATAATAATTTTTCAGTGCTCTGAATATTAATGTGAGTAGTAAATAATTTATATGCTGAAAAAAACCCGTCAATCCGAAACTCATCACATTCGACAGTGGATATCGGAAGGCTTGTACCTAACCTATCAATACTTTTCAGAGAAGGAAATCTAGAACTAATTATACTTTTCCATTTACAATTTCCATATTGAAGTTTTTTTTATCCATGATAGTTTCAAAGATTGAACGTACTCTTTAATTTCGGGTATTTCAAGACCTCCTTTTACGATATTTTTAATAGCATTTGTTCGGCTAATTCGTTCTCTCCTATATTTCCACACAAATTCAAAAACAGTTTTCTGTACCAACTTATTACCTTGTCTGGAGTATTGGGAAGTAATATTCACAAATGAATTAATTTCGACAAAAGTAATGACTTAAGAACCGCAATCGTTCCAACGGGGTTATTTGTCTTTTTGACACTACCTTTTCCTGAGTTCAACCTCAGCCCAGAATATTTTCCAAAAAGTTTAAATTGTTTTAACACTAACAGGTTCTTCAAAAGCCTAGGCTCTTGATCACCATTTAACATTATTCTGCATCATTGGCGTAGTGTGAGATTTTATGTTCTGAATAATTAATTCTTATACCTTTAATCTTATTATTCTGTTTAATCATAATTGCCATTAGTTCCACACATAACTTGAAGACGAGATCGGGTCCCCCTGTCTGCAGCCACGATTTACACCAAACCACCCGAAAACCTGTCCATTCACACAGACAAAATCGTTAATATCCATTATAAAAAGTGTTGATCGATTTACGGAAGTCATTACCAAAATTAAACGCTTTTAACACTTTCTGCATGTACTTCCAGTCGACAGAATCAGACGCTTTCTCGAAATCAAGGCATAATAGCAGGCCTGACAAATCATTTTTATTAACATAGCTAATAATATCACATATAAGCCGAATATTATCACCTATAAATCTTCCTTTAATAAATCATGTTTGATCTTCATTGATCAGACATTATTGAATATTTTAACTCTTATTAGATGTATATGATGATGATGATGATGATGATGATGATGATGATGATGATGATGATGATGATGATGATGATGATGATGATGATGATGATGACGACGATGATGATGATGCGCATTTGTTTTTGTTTGTATTTTCTCTTATAGCTAAGAGTACGAAAAGTAGAATAAGGAGAAGATCATCAA
Source organism: Oncomelania hupensis (assembly GCA_036898135.1). Classification (NCBI taxonomy): domain Eukaryota; kingdom Metazoa; phylum Mollusca; class Gastropoda; order Littorinimorpha; family Pomatiopsidae; genus Oncomelania; species Oncomelania hupensis. The sequence goes on from CM072518.1 coordinate 55,927,501, forward strand.
CGACAATATCTGTGGTGTGAGCACAATGACTATTGGCTGTGTAAGAATGTATAGGTTTGTCTGTATAGGCATCTAAGAGAACAGCTTCCGTCTGGGTTTCCTGAACGTTTGTGTAGTGTTTGTTCTGCCCGCAGGCGGCTGTGTGGGAAGAAAATAACTAAAGTACAGTAAGATGACAGTAGGATTATCGTCATCCAGAACAATCTTGGAAGTTGAATAAGTTGGAATCTCCGCCGCCACTTTTAAGGCCCGACATACTCGGATCAACGATCGGGCGGTGAGCTGCGTTGACCAACTTCTTTAGATGGGTGCTCCGCTGTACTCAACACAATTTTAGAAGCCGATCACCGTGGATGACTTTATGTCGGTTCAGTGGAAATAATAATAATAATAATAATAATAATAATAATAATAATAATAATAATAATAATAATAATAATAATAATAATAATAATAACAGGGTTCAGCCTGACACAAAAAAGCTATGGGCCATTGGGCCCCTCAGATCAAATTTCAATGGGCCATGATTTCAGCAGTAATTTAGGTACATGTAAAAGATAACCTGGAGATATTATTACAGAAATTAAAACTAAATAGATTACTGTAAGTGTGCATGTGTTGTGAAGCATGTTTACCAACAAAACACTAACCAGAACAGGGATCAGTATTTTGACTTGACTCGGGGCTCACACAATCATCTTGCGTAGGATTAGCGGCGGTAGACTGTGGTTTAACAGCAGCAAACGACAGTCTAGACTGTCCTACCTCAAGTTTAGGTATTTGGGGGAGGGGTGAGGGGCATTTTCAAAGCGGCACAAAGAAAAACACAAAATCCTCCTTGCACGGACACAACATACGCGCACACGATAGCAAATTCTGATTTGGAAGAATCGTACAACACTTATTATTGGCTGAAAGATCAACATCCGGGCCCTTATAGCCAATCGCTGAACTTGCCTTAGCAAAAGCACGTTTGTCGCATCCAATACAGTGCACTGTTATTGTGGTGGCGCACTGGTACCAAAAATCGAAGCGCCATTCGGCCCCTGGCAAGAATTGTAGATGGGTCATTTTTAATTTTTATGCGTCAATGGCGCAGGGCGCGCTAGTAAACTGATCCCTGTAATAATAATAATAATAATAATAATAATAATAATAATAATAATAATAATAATAATAATAATAATAATAAGTGTATTTATCTAGCGTTTTTTCATAATGAATCAGTTCAAAGCGCAGTTCTCACGCTTTTATACTTAACGTTAACATCGAAATGCATACAAAAAGAAGTGAAACAAAAACGAGACACTAATAAATTATGCAGAGACATAGTACAAACTTGCAAAAATAATATTTACAAGTAAAATATAAAAGACGATAGAGGGAGAAGGAGAGCAGCTAAAGATTTAGGGAGCTGGGGGGCGTTCGGTGTGACGGCGGTGGTCTGAAGCAGAAAAGAAGGAATGATGATGGTGATGGGAGGCGAGATCTTACAATTGTAAGGAAGAGATGAGTTTTCAAGTTGGACTTGAAAGTGGCTATGTTCGGAGAGCTGCGAAGAGAGGGAAGAAGAGCGTTCCAAGTTGAAGGACCAAGCACTGAGAAGGATCGACAGTCTGCAGAAGAGAGTTTGTAGCGGGGTATTTGTAGCATGAGGGTGTCATAGGAAGAACGAAGATTTCTAAATGGCTTGTAGAAGTGAATGTTCTAGGTGAGGTAGGAAGGGGCTAATCCATGGACGCTCTTGTAACAGAAAGTACAGATTTTGTAGGTAATCCTCTGGGCTACAGGAATGCTTTTAACGTCTTATCGTTGATACAATATGTTAATCTCATGTAATCTGTACATTATATTATTATTACATAATATGTAAAGTTTTAGTCGCAGACGTACTGATCAGCCAGGGCATTGAGAAGCTTTTCAATGGGTATGAAATGGGATGGCCAAACAATAGACGACGCGTAGAACTTATAAAAGAGTTGACGGGAAATAGAACGCAACATCTGTTTGCGGACTGCTTGCACTCGTCTGAAAGCCTGCCAGTGCGACAAGTAAAACGTGTGCTCTTTTAAATGCACGTTTACCTAGAGGGCAACGGGCTGATATCCTACAATGCCATCACTACTAAGTAGCTGTTCGCCGTGGATCTTCGCCAAAGTGATGTAGGTTTACGTTGTAAGTCAGCCTTCAGAGTGAGATTCTTATGGCTGGGAAGTCCAGGGAGCAGAATATGAAGGTTTGCGCGATAGGTCAGGAGGTTAAATGGTTGCAGTCTGTATCTCTTGGGCAAATAGACATTACAGGCAACGCCAGCACTCCTCACACCCCCTTACGCACTGCAAACAACTCTCGCGACCTTTCGCACTGCGGAAAGGCGTGTTCGTGATTATCTTTTTCTTTTTATTTTTTAATCATACGATCTTCTTTTTTTTCTTTATCACATTTGGGGTACGGTACATACTATTCGTGTTTCATAGCTCTTACCGGAGATTTTCTTACGGTGATTATTATTTTGTTCGTCTTGTAAAGAAACGGCGAAAATGGCTTCCACATCTGGAAGATGTAATAATAGGGTTGAAGGAAAACCGTTTTTGACGTGTTTTCCTACTATTACGCTCACCCCTCCTCGATACCCTCCCGCCAGCACCACATCACATCTACTTCCACCACACCCACCCACCCTTTCCCCCGACTTCTTCAGCCGTCTCATTTTTAATGCTTTTTTTTTTTTAAATAGCAACCCGTACATAGGCAGAAAAGGAGAAGATAAAAACAACACGAGTCGTCAGATAAAAAAACAACCTGTACGTAATCTTACGTTTATTAAAAGTAGTTCTTTGCATCTGTTATTAAATGTGGGTTTTTTTAAGGGGCGCATGGCGTGGGAAAGAGGAAGCACAGAGAGAAAAGAGTGGTGAAGGGGGAGGGATGGAACTAGTGGGGTTGGGGTGGAGGTGGGTTAAGAGAAGATTTGGTTTGTCAACCTGTTGTATTCCATCAAATAAACAACATGTGAGGTGTAGGACTTTGCAGTTTGGATCCAACATATCACGGGATTTGTGGCACATATCACGGGACCTTTGCGAAGTGGTCCTGATTCGGCCCTTTGCAGTCCGCGGGACCCTATAAACAACGACTAACTAACTAACCTATGCGTAGACCCGTCCTTTTTTCAGGGTCAGTGATGTCGCCGATCTTTCCGTGTAATTAATAGAATAGACAGCGAGCTGAAGACTGTCAGTTTGTGGGGAACGTTTATATGATTGGCTATCGTCTAACTGTCTGGATCCACACAGGCCTATACAAAATATAAGCTTACGTCTGCGTCTGGAACAGGTGTGGGCATGTTTTTTCTTCTTCTTTTTTTTAGGCAAACAATCCCTAGAAGTAGAATAAGAGTTTTTGATTGACGGTGACTTGCAATCACCACGGTGGGTGGGACTAATGTTGTATGCTTGGTATATTCAGACTATGGCTGTATGATGTTGTTGTTGTTGTTGTTGTTGTTGTTGTTGTTGTTGTTGTTGTTGTTGTTGTGTGTGTGTTTTAAATTATAAAGTCTTTTGGATTTATAGAACATCCCAATTTACACAATGAAAACAATAAATCTCCCGAATGATCAGCAGACAAATGGGCGGAAAGCGTTGAGACATTTCACTTTAGAGTGCAGTTAAGAGAAGGAAAACAAAAAGACAGTGATGCACTAGGGAATGGTAAGATTACAGGGATAGAAATGAAATGTGGAGAATGCAAACCGGATATAAAGATAGGAAGAGAAAATGGATGTAAAGAGAAATCTGTCTTTTAAACAGGAAGGGAAAATGGATATAAAGAGAAATCTGTCTTTTAAACAGGAAGGGAAAATGGATATAAAGAGAAATCTGTCTTTTAAACAGGAAAGGAAAATGGATGTAAAGAGAAATCTGTCTTTTAAACAGGAAGGGAAAATGGATATAAAGAGAAATCTATCTTTTAAACAGGAAGGGAAAATGGCTATAAATAGAAATCTATCTTTTGAACAGGAAGGGAAAATGGAAAAGAGGCGGGGATGGGAGTGAGGAATAAATCTTCAATCAGGAAATGGAAGGATTGAATGTACGTGGATGGATTCATTGAAAGATAGATAAAGATCCTTGGAAAGGAGGAAAGAGATGGGAAAAAGAAAATTCTAATCAAGGGATGGAGAGAGGAAAGCAAACTGTAACCGGATTACTAGATGAACGGCGGGAAGGAAGTAGCATTCGTTTCCATGAGAACGACTTGATTCCCATTTCCCTTTCCGGTTCGGGGGTAACCCTTGATACACTTTCCTCCGTTTGCAGTTCTTTCTTGTGTCAGCTGGAATCGTGATGTATCACACAAATGTTACGTCTGTGTCGTCCTCTTCTTTATGCTGTTAACTATTCCACTTCCACACACGGTGCTTCTAAGGGGCGAGTTCTTCGCTTGCTTTTTGAGAGAATCTTCTTCTTCTTCTTCTTCTTCTTCTTCTTCTTCTTCTTCTTCTTCTTCTTCTTCTTCTTCTTCTTCTAGGTATATACTTCATTTTGACGCAGTATTCTTTCGTGCAGTTTTTACTTAGTGTGGATTTTTTCCTAAAAACATTTTTTTTCTACTTCAATCGCAGAATATATAGCTTTTTATGTCACGCCATCCTCTTTCTTCAACGAATGGTATAGCTAATTGTTATATCCCTTTTATTAAAGTATATCTTTTGTGTTATCTGTTCTGCAGACATCCCCACAATCCCACAAAACGGCTTACCCCACAACCCCGCCTCCGATCATTTCTGATGCCATCAGCGAAAGTAATTGTGGTCAACGTTCTTTTGATTGTCATCTTTATGTCCGTTTTCCATTTGTGGAAGTTGTCACAATGAGTGCTTGATCTTGGTGTATTAAAGAAGTTTTTATGTCTGTCTCTCCCTTCCTCCCCCTCCCTCCCTTCTTCTTCCCTTCCTCTCTCTTCCTCTCTCTCTCTCTCTCTCTCTCTCTCTCTCTCTCTCTCTCACAAACAGACACACACACGCAGACACACACATATTGAAACACACGCACCTACGTCATCGTACTCTTCCTTCACCCCTCCCTCTTCAACCCCGAATATTCCGTTTGTTGCTGTTGTTGTTGTTGTTGTTGTTTTTAATTAAATATTGTATTTTATTTTAATTATAAATTGGACAGTTACATTTCAGATACGTAACATTCCTTCTAATTTATATAAATCTATCATTTTACGCCTTAAGTTTCTACTTGACTGGTGTTTGTGGACAATTAGATACATTGCATCTCGTCACTGCATGCGTATTGCCTATATCCTCGGTTCGGTTTATTAGCGTTTCCATTTGTCACCTGCCACGTGTAATGTTTTTCTTCTACAATCTCATCCAGGCATGATGATGGAATCTGGGTAACTATGTAGCTTGCCCTCTACGTTGTGTGATTAATTGGTCATAGTTCCTGTGTTACCCCTCGCTCTAGTAGTGTTCACGTCCTATTTGCCGTCAGGAAGCTCTACTCCAATACCATCAGGAATGTCTGTCTAGGCCACGTTGTATGAGTAGCGATGTCTGGTCAGCTCTCTTCCTATCAAATAAAGAAAGAAAGAGAGAGAGAGAGAGAGAGAGAGAGAGAGAGAGAGAGAGAGAGAGAGAGAGAGAGAGAGAGAGAGAGAGAGAGAGAGAGAGAGAGAGAGAGAGATTATATGCTTGAGTGTCATTAAATATTAATTGATTTAATGTGGTTCGTGAAGCAGAAATAAGCGTATTTGGATGGTAATAAAGGAATATATTTATGGAATTTATTAAGCGCATAAACATTTCCATACACAAACAAGCTAAGAGAGCATGAGTACACAGTATACAGTCCCCCACGGATCCCGGTTTGAAGGCTCGATGTTTTGCTGCCTAGTCGGATTGTGCCTTTTATTTCCGGCAGTATGAAAATAAATTCCGTACCAGTATGCTATGTACCCCTGTTTCATTTGACCTGGAACTTTGCTTCAGAAGATTGTCGAGTAATCAGCGTGTAGTTGTTTTTTTCTTTCTTCTTGAGAAACCTGTTCGTCGATGCAAGTTTTGTACTGCTCCTTATGCAAAGTAACAGCATGCCGGTCCATCATAATGCAAAAGCAGCCATGTCTTAGCCATCACACAATACTGCGTTGTCATTATCATTATCATTCAATTTTCTGCTTGCAGTCATGACACGTGTTAGAACTGTATTTAGATTGCACTTATTTACCCTCTCTCTTCCCACCCCCACCCCTCTCCACACCCCCTTCTCTCGTTCACCATTTTGTTGACGGTTGTATAAGTTTATTAGAAAAAAAAAGTCTATGTTGTATGCATGTTCTGAGTTAAACTGAGTGAGGGTGTTAGTTCTTTGTCATTATGATAATTATTTGAAGCTTTCATTAGCAGGTTGGTTGTTAAGTTCAATTTTAGTGTTGGTAGATATCAACTTTGGATTGTTATACATTTTTGACACAGCATCTGCACAAGGTGTTATAAATCTCCGGCAAAATGCACCAGAGCTAGTTTCTTGTTGTTCTTGTTGTTCTTGTTGTTCTTGTTCTTCTTCTTCTTGTTCTTCTTCTTCTTCTTGTTCTTCTTCTTCTTGTTTTTGCTCTTGTTGTTGTTGTTGTTGTTGTTGTTGTTGTTGTTGTTGTTGTTCTTCTTCTTCTTCTTCTTCTTCTTCTTCTTCTTCTTCTTCTTCTTCTTCTTCTTCCTTCTCCTACTTATGGTCTGTTCTCTGACCTTGCTCCTGTATATCCTTGTTTCTTCTACTGCATTTAATGGGTTTTGGCAGAGAGCCACGTAAGAGATAAAACCCATTTTTGTTTGTTTGTTTTGTATCTAAACAGTGCACTGCCATTGCGCTTCTACAGTACAGAGATCTATCGTCTTGATCGTCCGAGTGTCTGGCCGATGTTGTTGACACCGTTCTGATGTAGATCTGCACCTTGTGGAATACTTTTGAAGCCGCCTGACCAGGCATGCACTTATCGCAGTGGTTGAAAGCACTTATCGCAGTGGTTGTAGGAATCATGCAGAGTCAGACTGTCAAACTTAGTAATATTTCGAAGTTCTTAACAATTGGCTTTGTTGGAAACAAACTAGTGCTATCTCTCTCTCCCCCCCCTCTCCCTCTCTCTCTTATCCCCTTCCCTGCTGTCCTCAACCTTCATCTTCCCCCTCTCAACATTCCCATCTCATCTCCACACCATGTGGGATTCTAAATCTTAACTTCTGCCATTGTTATTCCTACCTGTTACATGGCCCAGCAGACCAGCATCGCTGCATATACCTACCGACTGATCTAGAGAAACCACAGATTAAAAGCCGAGATACACTCGGGCGATGAACCGCTTCTTAACGATGGCGCGTGTCCCGCTGTCAGCCCATAACGTTCTATGGTAATACAGACCATTTTAGCAGCACTGAAGAAGCTGTTACTCGAGATCCCTTCATTTGAAAAAGTCCTTCAAGTTAACGCTCTTTCGTCGATACGAGTACTGAGACCTTAATATTTATTCGCAGAGATTGACACACTTCCCCTTGCTAGTTAAGTGGCCGCATCGCTTAGTTTAACCCCGACTGACCGATCAGACAGGCACAGCGATCGAGTATGCAAACTGCATTACTGTAGTGGGTCGGCAAATGGAAGTGCTTGACCTCGCGTTCAATATTCCCAAGCTGATCCAGAAGGATAGTTTCATCATGTAGTGTGATAGTTTCATCATGTAGTGTGTCTTGAGCAAAAAAAGATCTGGCGGTGCCCAATCCTCTCCAGGCTGTTGGCCACAGCCGAAATCCATGAATACAGTGTGGCTCGCTTTGGCCCTGAGCACGTGGTCGTTGAACCTGTAGTAACGTGAGGTTCCTCCGCCCTGGCCGGTGACTTCTGTGTAGAAGACTTTCGCCCAGTGATGCCGTGTTAACATCACCCCAATTAGTCGCCTCTTACGACACGCTGGGAAACGTTGAGTCTATTCTATTTAATGCCCGAACCCACAGAGCTGCTGAGGACAGAGAAAGATGGAGTATGCTGGTTAAACGATCATCTGTGGTGCCCCTACGACCTCCGGGTTACGGGACAGGATAGGATAGGATAGGATAGGATCCAGAAGGGATGCCGTATATTAGTAGCTTGGGTGGCCTAAAGCATTAGATTTATCTATCAACGCTAGGAAGACGATGAAGTTGTAAAAAGAAATGAATGACGTACAGTAGTGGTGGGGTGGTCCAGTGCACTGACCAGTGGCTACTTCGCAGCGAGCTAAGTAATGAAGTGAAGTGAAGACAGTGAAGCCGTTAACCGGTTGGGGGTGAAACTCATCAGTCTAACCCTTAATTTACAATCTTAAACCTCCCCTTCCGCTTCACCTGATTAGTCTCGCTCAACGTTATTAGACGTTGATGGACATCGACAGTAGCGGACAAATTCGCAACATTTGTACGCTCCATTGCAGTTTAAACGTCCTTGTCGAGGTTGGAGAGATATATGGAGAGCACAGAATTTGTTCTATCTCCCCAAGGCCATGGAGGGGGGATGAGAGAGAGGTGTGGGGGGGGATTCTTCCAACATCTTTCTCCACCTCCTCCCTGTGAATGGGACTAGACCATATTCAGCCATGCACCAGTATACACAGAGATCTTGATTTTAATCAGTGTTTACCAATAACGGCTATTTGATTATATTTTATTACAAATACAAGTCATGTTATGCACTGCGGTGTAAGTAAAGTAACTCAAGAAATAGCAATTTAATCATATAATTGTTGATGGGAATGTCGGAAAACATCGTGATGCTGAGCTGTAGTTTGTCCTGTGGCCGTGCCAGCACAGAAGCAGCTCGCAGCGACACCAGATACGATTAGATTCCCCCCGGACCGCCTCAAATGGATTAATGTTTTTACATGGGATTGTGTCGTATAGGGATTGTGTCGCATACATTCACACCTCGATGATCTGTCTGTCCGAGTGGAAATACACTTCACTCAGCGTTTTCATTAGTTTTTGATGTAAAAAGAAATCGCACGGACTTTTTGGCAGGATTGTGCGAATTTGTGTTTATTTAATTATTTATTTATTTAATTGTAGTGAAGAATTCACGAATTCAGAACGCTTTTAAAGAAGTAAATCAATAGTTTACTGGGTTATAGTATTTCTCTTCGGAGTTAGGGACCTCGCTTTTCTCTAGACCAGCTTTTTGAGTTCTGCTCATTTCCTGACCCTCCCTGCAAGAGTGTGACTGTTTTGCGGCAGATCCTGTCTGTACTCGGAACCCAAGACTTGGTGGTTATTCTCCAACAGTAGTAAATGGGTTTATATCGATTTTGGTTTTGACACAATCTTGTCCCGGAAAAGACAGGGAGAGAGGAGAATTATGGCAGTGACAGTTTATTCATTATTGTGCGTGTGTCACTCTGTGTGTGTGTGTGGTTTACTTTTATTTCCAACCGTTGTTCGATTAATTGCAGCATTGTTGTTGATGGACGATGTGAAGGAGAATAGTTTTCCGACACCATCTGAGTGTCGCAGAATACCCTTGTCACACGCCTGTTCTGAAAAGTGTGTAAGACCAGGCTTTAGAGCATACAATTTATAATCCTGTTAAACGATGCCATGTTCGTTGCGCTCTCTCTCTCTCTCTCTCTCTCTCTCTCTCTCTCTCTCTCTCTCTCTCTCTTTCTCTCTCTCTCTGTCTCCGTCTCTCACACACACACACACACACACACTATGTCTCTCCTCCTCTTCCCTACCTCTTGTCTTTCCTCGGTTTATCCCGTCTCCTTTCCTGGTCGGTGAAAGGTGTATTTCGGCCCTAAACTCCACCACTTCTGACACCATAAACGACATAATATGCATCAAGTGTCTTGAAGCCCGCGAACCACGACTCTTCCCTCCTCCACATTCCAAAACAACACGTTCTGCTGCATCCACATCTGAATGCTTAATTTGTGTGTTGCTGCAGAAAACCTTCAGCCTTGTCTTTCTTTATTTATATGTTGTTCTGCTACGTACATTTCTTCATTTTATTATCTATACTGGCATCTGTCAGGAAACTAAAATCACAAGTCTGGCGTTGATATTAGAATAACGGTAATAGCATTACAAAAAATACAACAAATCAGATGTTCTGCTTGAACGTATTATCGTCATATTCACCAAACAGGGGCTTTCAAACGTCTTGCCAGACTGGTATAGATTCAGCCAAAAGGTCCTGCGAAATGAGGGAAGTATAAAGGGAAGGAGGAAATGAAGAGAGAGAGAGAGAGTAGAGGGGCCGGGTAGCTCAGTTGGTAAGAGCGTCTTGCTAGTAACCGAAAGGTCGCTGGATCGAATCCCGGATTGGTCAACGTGTGATCATATTATTTTCCCCTTTACCAACAACTGGCCCGCTGGTGTCAGTATAAATCGGTCCAGTAGTCACCTATATATATGCGAAAGTGTCGTGTGACTATAATCTACAAAACAGCAACAACAACAGAGAGAGAGTAGAGGGGCCGGTAGCTCAGTTGGTAAGAGCGTCTTGCTAGTAACCGAAAGGTCGCTGGTTCGAATCCCGGATTGGTCAACGTGTGATCATATTATTTCCCCTTTACCAACAACTGGCCCGCTGGTGTCAGTATAAATCGGTCCAGTAGTATATGCGAAAGTGTCGTGTGACTATAATCTACAAACAAACAAGAGAGAGAGTAATGTCCCCTATACGCATCGTGTCCGGGGACGTTAATCTATTCACTGAACTGAACAGAGAGAGAGAGAGAGAGAGAGAGAGAGAGAGAGAGACGTGGTTTGGGTTATGGGGTGTGAGCGAATCCTGTGTACAAGATGATGTGGTATACTGTGTACATGGTGCAATGCTCCTATCCGTTCGACCGAGCGTGTTCCTTTGATCACAAAACCAAGGCATTTCCATCGTGTTTGACGTCTCCTGATCAGGGATCATATCATGGCTTGCTAGGTTTATACTTTCTCTCCCATCCAATACACCATTTCCGCCTCTTTCTTCCACCCTGCAATATCTTGTGTTTCAGCGGACGAGGCTTTCTAGGTCACCCGCCCTACAACTTCCCCATCTGCCTGGCTAAGCTCGCACTGCCCTCTTTCTTTGCCCCTGTGTTTGTGGCTTGTTAGTTAGATCTTGTTGTTCCATGTGTTACTGAGGGATCGTTTTCTTCTCTTTTCTGTTGCATTTCTGTTTCTGATGCTCCTACCTCTCATCTCATCCCTACCCCTCCTGTCTTTTTGTTGTCATTTTCTGTTGCATGCAATTGGATCTGTTTCTGTCACTTCTTTCTCTCCCTGGCTGCATAATTGACGATATGTCGTTATCGCTTCTTCTTCGTGGTTTTATTGGAATATGTGTCTTTGTTCTCTTAGTTCTTGTTGAGCATTTTCTTTATATTATATCATCGCAGGAAAGTGGCCAACGTTGCCGGTGTAACAGGCCGGAATATACCCCTGGCTACTGTATACCGTGGGTATAATGTAGCCTAGGCGGGTTTAACCCCCTGGGTATAGATCAGCCTAGGCCAGGTCATACCCCTCGCGCCCGGAATATACCCCCACCTAAAGAGATTTCACTCATGGGTTTGTTGTACATGACCGTTTGCGTGACCAACTCTCAGGTAACACCCTTTTGCTTGCGTGTAAAAAAAAAAAACTTAAAAAAAAAAACCAACAACTAACCCTAACCCTAACCTTAACTCTATCTATCTATCTATCTATCTATCTATCTATCTATCTATCTATCTATCTATCTATCTATCTATCTATCTATCTATCTATCTATCTATCTATCTATCCGTCTGTCTGCCTATCTATCTATCTGAGTGCATCAGAACAATTACAACACATAAATTAAAGAGTAAGGTGAAGGATAAGGTCTTCCGTAGTGTGTGTGTGTGTGTGTGGGGGGGGGGGGGGGGTTTATAATGGGCAGGAGAGGGTTAAACGAGCCTAGGCCAGATAATACCCAGGGGTATAGTCTGGGCTAGGCCAGTTTATACGGGGGCATAATCTGGGCTAGGCCAGTTTATACCCTGGGTATACTTGAGGCGGGGTATAATCTGGCCTGCTACACCGGTTCATTCTTGGTAATGTGTTTCGTGTCGTTGCTAAGCTTGCCGTCTTTCCTGGAAACCGCTTTTTTTTTTTTTTTTTTTTTTTTTTTTTTTGGAAATGGTTTGTTTGCTGTGAGCGCATAATAAAAGTAATTGGAGGAAACGTAGAATTGTTCTCATTTCAGCAAAACAGGCTGAGGGAAATTCCTTGCAATGTATTTGCTGATGTGGTGTCTTCTCTTAGGTTCATTTATTTCCTTGTATCATAATTATTTTCTTTTGTAGCAATTGTACTGCTCCTCTTTCCAAATCGCACACCACTTGCTTTTTTTTACTACTACTACTACTACTACTACTACTACTACTACTACTACTACTACTACTACTACTACTACTACTACTACTACATAATTACTACTAATACTACCATTACTGTGTGTATTTATATAGCGCCTTTTTCCCAAATATAAATCGGTTCAGTGCGTCTAACTGTCCATCGTTTTGTTTTTAAACATATTTTCTCCATCCATCTCTTGTAGCACCTTTCTGTTGTAATTCTCTGCAAAGACAATACAAGGCAAAATCAAACAACATACCTTTTTTAAAAAAAAAATTAAACTAGGTGTTATTGTAGCTATGGAAGTTTGAAAACTTGAGTAGTTTAAGTATGGATCTCCAGTTAGATTCCATGTTTGTTAAAGTATTGCCAACATCGAGCTCTTCCATCTTCTTCTCCTCCGTCTCCTTTGTTCCTCCTTTTCCTCCCCCACAAGCTCTCTCTCCCTCTCTCTCTCGCTCGCTCTCTCTCCCCTCACCCTGCCCACCCCTCCTTCTTCTCTTCCATTCAATCTGTTCTGGATGCTCTGAGTACATTCGGATTTCTCCTGAGATCAGTTAAGATGCCAATTTGGCCAACCAGAGCCAACGTCGCATAAAATCGCGATCCTGTTGTCGCGTTGCGGTCATTCAGCTTTTAAAGTAGTACCTAGTAGTACCGAGACATTTCCATCGTAGTACCTAGTTCCGCCGTGATTTTAGGTTACTATTTGATCTGTGTAATTCGCCGTTTTTATTTTTAGGCATGTAGAGCGCCACCGAATCCCATTCCAAAGGGATCAAAAATCGGGTCTAATTAATGTAACGATCCTTTCTAAGCCGTCAGTACACGCGATGAAGGAATACCCTCAGTGTATGATTTTTTTTATTATGTAATGCAATACTAACAATACCTAACAGAAGGAAAACATTACCCCATAAAAACACGACGAAGTACCTAGAACCGGGAACATGGTGAGCTGAAACGCTCGATCTGGAGCGCGTCAAAAGTCGTGTTGGTAGATGCATGCGAGATGGTACCTAAAATACTAGAAGATAGTCAAATGGTATCTAAAACAGCTCCCCACCGGTGGTACGTAAAACATCCCCTACCCCATCTTCGAACCTCGCGCCACCACAATCGTCTGATTCGTGAAAGCAGCTGCTGGTTTTTCCTATTGATTTTTCGTCATCTAGAGATAACATTAGTCTTTGGATGTAGTAGTTAGACCTACAGACGCGTACACACATACACACACACACGCACACCCGCACACACCCACACACACCCCCACACACCCACACACACACACACACACACACATGCCCGGTATCAATAACAGCCGGCACTGTTTAAAAAAAAGAAAAGTAACATAAACCTCTTTTGTGTAACGCACTTACTGTTCAAAGAGCTGCTTAAGGCACTGACATCCGACGCTTGCCGCCGAAGCTTACCATCTTCCTGCATGAAACGCATTGTGTGCCATTATGCCTGGCTCCTCAAGACTTCACAATTTTACAGTGGCAGTACGGTCGGTTTCTGCTGGCGGACGATTGATATGGGTCTCCAGTTAGATTCCAAGTTTGTTAAAGTATTGCCAACATCGAGCTCTTCCATCTTCTTCTCCTCCGTCTCCTTTGTTCCTCCTCTTCCCCCCTCCCCCCCACAAACTCTCTCTCCAACTCTCGCTCGCTCGCTCTCTCTCCCCTCACCCTCCCCACCCCGCTGAGGCGCCTAACGTAATGCGGACCTTGCTTATCACTACCTGTCGTTTATCGGGGTACCTAGCTGTTGCTGCATCCACTAGCCTTTTTTGTGAGCCTCTTTAGTCTTTGCTGCTATCATAAAGGACCTGTGGGTATCAAGGGTTGGGTATGAGATGGGTGGGAGCAAAGTTAGATTGCGAACAAAAATCGACTGGCAAAAAATGACGGGGAAGAATATGGTGGTACTCCTGTGCTCACACTCAGTATCGTAGATTCCCAAACTGGGCTAAGCTTACCTTTCCATTTCAATATTAGGCTTACTCCTTTTATCACCTGCATGGTCTTCTATGTGGAGTCTGAAACGGTTGAGAAAGAGGGATAGATGGTGGCTATTTGAGGAACGCTGATCAGCAAAGTTTACAGAAGAGATTTTGTTATAGTTCCAAAGAAATAGCTAAATATAGAACTGAACGTATATTTGATAATTCTGTCTAAATTTCTGCAATAGGTAAGTTGAAAGAGGCAGAGATGTAACTAAAATTATCTTTGTTAGTGTTTAGGTTCTTTCCCTTTTCTGTTACCAACCAACCCAATTGTGGCTACATGAAGATGTTGTTTTTCTTGAGGACTTCATTCAAGCGTCTTCTTATGCTTTCACTTGGCATCGGCAAACCCATGTGCTACAGTGACGAGCTGAGCACACAGCAAAATCGAGGGGCCGGGTAGCTCAGTTGGTAAGAGCGTCTTGCTAGTAACCGAAAGGTCGCTGGTTCGAATCCCGGATTGGTCAACGTGTGATCATATTATTTTCCCCTTTACCAACAACTGGCCCGCTGGTGTCAGTATAAATCGGTCCAGTAGTCACCTATATCTACATACAAACAAACAGCAAAATGGCCATCTGTATCTATGGCACAAATCCGCCAATGCATTCCACGGTGAATAGCATCTAATTACGATTATATCCCAACAACTGCAATCTAGTCCCATCTCATTAAGCGAGACAATACTACTCGTGTTTTACACAAATGTTTTGTGCGTCCCCAACTTCCCCTCCCCGCTCCTCCTATCTTTTGTTAGTTCAGTATTAATGTCTGCTTGTACACACTTTGATTGCCAGAACATGGACCCCACAGAGGTAAGAATTAACCATTACAATCCAGGAAGAATGTTGATGGGCAGTAAGCGGTAGGACCTTTCTGACCACAGAGAAGTTAGTTAGTTAAATAGATTAACGTCCCCGGACACATAAGCGTATAGGGGACGATATTCCACAGAGAAGAGAAGCAAGAACGTATTTGTTGTGGGATCAACGAGAGCACGGCCTGCCTACTGAGCGTTTAAGTTGGCCTTGAAGGTAAAAAAATGATAGATAACCTGCATGCATTTCTATGGAATTCCCTTTGTAAAATATTAATTTTCACCACTTTGAGTGAAATAATCTTTTTTAGAAGCATATTTTCTAAATAATCATTTGTTTATAAACAATGTAAGATTTTTCTTAATAATATATTTTCTTCGTAAATAAGTTTTTATTTACCTAAACAATATATTGTTTAGGTAAATAAATCATGATATAGGTGAATTAAGGCATCGTTGCTAAATAAGGAATTATTTACCTGCATAATGCATTATTTAGCAGATTGGGTTAAATAATGTATTATTTAGAAATGTTTCTAAATGTACTGTTTAGGTAAATAATAAGTTATTTACGGAGAAAATTTATTATTTAGAAAAATCTTACATTGTTTGTAAACAAATTATTATTAGAAAGACCTTGTTTCATTTAAGAGCTGCTTAAAAACGCACTTGTTCCGCAAGGCGTTTTCTGTGTAAATAGTATGAACAGTAATAATACTTTCTCAATGATGCTGTACATGATGTAGTGCGAATGTTGTAATGATGCGTACGAATGATGTGTGTAAGCGCATTGAGTTGTTATTCTAATGAAAAATGCGTTGTATAAATGCAATTTATTATTTTTATTATTATTATTATTATTATTATTATTATTATTATTATTATTATTATTATTATTATTATTATTATTATTAAGTATGCTTCTGTATAAAGATTATCTAGCTGACAGTGGTTTAACAAAAAAGAACGAAAAAAATTCACAAATAAATATTTTAGATAGGGAATTCTATACATTTCAGGGATGTCATACTTATGACTATGTAATCCTGATTATGGACGGTGCACGTGTTACAAGTTATCGGGTCGTATCCCATTAGCAAGCTATGCTGCCCGCTCAGCCTCAAAGTACATCAATGTGCAAACCTCACTACGTACTTCGGACTAATTGTTGGCATGCACTGTGGTGCAGTTAGTTGATTGCCGAGATGTACACACCTGTTCGACCAAGCGGCAGTAAGTTCATTCAGAAAAAAATAGGGGCATACTGATGGATGAACTGCCACATCTGTTCACATCAAGTGTCAAAATATTGAAGTTAGCGGTGCACTTTCAGTAAGTAGCATTGTGGAAATGCACTGGCACGCTTGACAGAGTTGTTGGACGCTGAGACTACCTCGTCAGCGGTTTCCGCGTCCATGATGCCGATATTCTGCTGGTGGAAATAGGTCTAGTCTAGGCCTAGGGTTACAGTTAACCTTAACACTAGCCCTCACCTTAATCCAAATTTTAATTAACGGTAAATATCAAAATTTGCCGTTGAAATTTTATTCCGCATCTTTGCGTAATACTCCAATTTATGAATGCGCAAAACGATGCGCGAATCGACTTACATGCTCCTAATATCCTATCCTATCCCCTAAATCGAAAGTCGTTGGGGCACCACAGATGATCGTTTAATCAGAGTACTCAATCTTTCTCTGTCCTCGGCAACCCTCATGGCTTCGCTTATTGTCAAGCCAGTCCATTCTCGAATGTTATCCTCCCACCTCTTTATCTGTCTCTCTCTTCACTGCCTCCCTACACGGTGCCTTTGCAGGATGGTCTTTGCAAGGCATGAGTCCATGGTGACGTGGCCATACGATCGGAGTTTCCGTTTCTTCACCACTGTGAGCATGTCATCGTGTTGTCCAATGGCTTTTGTGATGGTTTGTCGGACTTCGTTGGTGATGTGCTGGGTATAGGAAATGCCCAGAAGTCTTCTGTAGTATCTCATCTCCAAGCTTTGTATTCTTCGTTGTAGGTCTGCTGTGAGGGTCCATGTTTCGCAATCGTACAGGAATATGGAGATGACAAGGGAGCGCAGCAACCTTACCTTGGAGTGTCAACTGATGGTCCTGTCTGTTCAAATGGGTTTCAATCTTGTCAGGGCAGCAGTTGCTTGTGCGATCATGGAAAAGATTTCCTGTCAGGACCCATTGTCTGATACAATGCCTCCTCAATATTTGAAGCTATGCACCGTGCCCAAATGACCGCAGTACAATAAACAAGAACAGTGAGCATGCTATCAATACAATAAACAAAGAACTGTGAGCATGTCATCGTGTCGTCCAATGATTTTTGTGATGGTCTGTCGGACTTTGTCGTTGATGATGTCCTGGTATAGGAAATGCCCAGAAGTCTTCTGTAAGACTTAGGTAAAACTGCTGCGCTCCCTTGTCATCTCCATATTCCTATACGCTTGCGAAACATGGCCCCTTTACAGCAGACCTAGAACGAAGAATACAAAGCATGGAGATGAGGTGCTCCTAATATGACCCCCAGAATTTCGGATTTTCCCTGATGTCCATGGATGTCATTTTCAGGATCGCTGGGTTCCTCGGAGTAGAGACGGAGGCAGTCTTCGCATCTTCAGAGTTAGCTTCGACCATATACAATATCTTTGGAGTTAGGTTGGGTTTCCACAGGCGCAGCTTTTCCTTCGTCTTTCTGAGCTCTGTTCCTGGAGCGCGCAGTTTTTAATCAAAGTACGTGGGCAAGCTACAGTGATTGCCGTCCCCCGCGTGGGATGTCTTTATTGTAAAGTGACTGGCCGGTGGAGGGCATTCAATTTTCCCACTAGGGTTGTTTCGGCAGATCTTTTATGCGGATCGGGGGTTGTCCGGTCCTGATTTGGCTCGGAAGAGTCCGCTGGACCTAAAGCAACAATAAATCAATCAATCAAGCTACAGTGATTGAGAAGTGATGACGTCATCATTCACTATGGATCAAAACCTAGACTAAACCTTACAAGTACGTGATTGCCGTGCATAAATAATGTTAATATTAATAGGGCCTAACCAATGTAGCCAGTGTGTGCAGTCAGCTGTAGGTAGGATTGTCTGGTTAGAGGGTCAAACACAGGTGAAACGTTTAGAATAGCATTAAGTCTTCACAATCTTCAATACGATGAAGGCGGTAGTCTCCTCTACGGAAAGAAGACGAGACTGATTAGCACAATGGAAGTAGAGTTACATTTAGATCCAGACCCCCGAGTAACTGTTAACTTACTCCTGGCTTAGCTTACTGGTTTGTCCATATTAATCCCAGAAACGAGTACTTCCGACCTTCGATCTTTCAGCCCAGCTGTGTGTTATGGCCACTTCTTTCACCGACCATGACAGGCCTGGAGTGATGCAGATACTGTTTTGTATAACTTTATTTCAGTTCATCCGAAATACACTACGCCACTGTTGTAAGTGTCGCTGAGTGAGATAATGAATGAACTCTTGATTCTTCTATCTATGAAGGGAATATTATATCTTTAAAAAGAGTCTTGATGTTGAATTCAGCTTCGGTAGTTTTTAATCTATAAATGGAAACAAAGTTAGCTTCGAAATCTGCAAAGCTAAGAGGGCATCAGCATTCATTCAATAAAGTGTTGAGAGAAACGAGACATGGCACATCGCATAAAAGTTTAAATTAATGTAATAAAGGAAGAAGCGCTCAAGTTCGAGAAGTGTCTGTATCTTTCTTCAAATTATGGCTAGCACCGTTGTATTGTATGTAGTGCTTCATTTTACAGAATTATTTATATTTGATGTATATTTTGTCGGCTTTACTAGTGGCATCCATTGTGCTCACTTCGACCATCGCACCTGCTATTTCCCTTCATTTTCTCACTACCACCCCGCCCTTTCTCTCTCCCCATACCCATTCTCTCTCTCTTCCCCCCCCCCTCTTCACCCCATCCGTCTTCCCTCCCTCTCTATCTCTGTCTTGCGTTGAGTTTGCTTCTTTTTTTTATATTCTTTTTTTTTCTGTAGACAAAGAGAACGTCTACCGGCTAATTATGAAATTCAGCACCTCCAGCATGTAGATTGGATTCTTTTTCTTTTCTTTTCATCGAGGCGCAGAAAAAAGAAAAAAGACCGAAAAAACTAGCATAGGAAAAATTTAATTACCTTCCAACAGCCTAGAATTCATTAGTTGCAGCATGTAGAATGGACTTTTGTATTTTCTATTCATTAATCTTTGAAGGACAAGTGGCAAACTAGCCTTTAGACAGCATTACTGTCCTGTCCAGAAGCCCTATAAATAACGGAATTAATTATTTGCAGCACGCAACCATGTGTGGATTCTCTGTTCATCTCATTTGTGGGTGAAAGAATATAACTTGTATGCAAAGTGGTTGAGGTAAGAGAAGTTGCTTTGCAAATGGAAATGCTAAACTTGTGCCTTGAAATAAAAGAACATTTTTACTAATTAGCATAGGGGAAAGTTAATTACTAGACAAAAGAAAATCTGAACTTTTTTTGGCCATTATATGTGGTTGTCGAGTTCAGCATTTCAAAGCGAGATGGAGGGATGACGACTGTTCTATTTTCATTGATGGGTAAAAGGAAAGAAAGAGCACGGACGCAAACTAGAGTAGGGAAGAAATTAATTACTAATTTAAAAAAAATTAAACTTGGGCTCTTGAAAGTAAAAGAATATGAATGCAAACGAACCTACTTGTGAAAAGTTAATTGATTGACAAAGGAAAAGTTGAACTTGGTACATGGTCCAAGTGTATATGGCACTCGAAGTATTAGAGGTTATTCATTCATATGCCAGAATCGTTTATGGTTTAGATCTGGTAGATCTCTGACACTCAGAATGGTAAATGCGGTTGATTTTCTTAGCGTGTCACAGGAGAAGTTGGTCTTTGTGATCCCAGCAAAAAGGATGGTGGAGGAAGTGAGAAACGGTAAAACAATAAGGGCTGCAACCCCCCCCCCCCCCCTTGCATTCCTGGAGGCCCTCTATCACACTGTGCATCAGTGGCTATATAACTAAGCCACAATAAGCCTTCCTCCCGCTTGCTTTGATCCCCCAAACTTCACTCACAGGGTCATGCAAGCTACACCAGCTGCCTTAATACCTTTGTCTCAGAAATCTTCATTGACATGGCTCATAAAATAAAGATTTCAGCTTCAGATTTCCACAGATAGATAATAAGATATGTTTTAGTATAAATTTCCCCAAATAAATAATAAGATACGCTTCATTAATCTTGTCTTTTTGTAATCTTATTTTTTCTTCTCTATTTTCATCATCTTGACTGGATGATACTTCTATCATTATTATCAACATCTTTGAATGAATTAAGAAATGACAACTTATAAGGGCATCAAAACTTCCACATCCGGAGGCACGTGCTCGCAGCACTTTGCGAGAGCACAAAAGTGGGTGAGTGTGGAGGAGGGGGTGTGGGGGGGGGGAAAGGAATATAGAAATTACAAGAGTTTTGAACAACAAAAACAAAACGAAGACAAGAA
This sequence comes from Oncomelania hupensis, assembly GCA_036898135.1. NCBI lineage: Eukaryota > Metazoa > Mollusca > Gastropoda > Littorinimorpha > Pomatiopsidae > Oncomelania > Oncomelania hupensis. The sequence goes on from CM072518.1 coordinate 55,948,251, forward strand.
AATGTGTAAATGAATATGACCAATATTCAATAAGGAGAACACTTACAAAAATCTTTGTAATAATCACCACCACCACTACCTCCACCTCCACCACCACCACCACCAGCAGCTTCATTTAGTCATCATCATTGTAGCCATTACCTATTCCACGTCCCCATCAAATCAATACTTTATTTGCCGTGTTCCGTCTATGAACAGTACTATATGGAAAATCTAGTTTTAGCAACATGGTTTCCATAAGTCAGCTTATCTCGGTCAAACATGAGCCTGCAACAACTTAACCATAATATACAGAGTGCAATCATTTGTGAATTAACTGGTATGCAGCATGGACACATTCATAACATTGTGGTAAACTCAGATAATCAAACGAAATTAATCATGAAAACAATGCTATTTTAATGCACATGAATACATGAATAATTATAGTGCTAAACTCAGATGATGCACACACAAAAACTCATGAAAGCAATAATTGTTTTAAAAAAAAAATTCAAATGTCCTTACGAAACGAGGACAAAATAAATCATTTGAAATCTTGAATATGACTGTACTAAACAATGTTGTGTTAACCCTACCCTACGCCTTTGTGTTTCAGTTGTACGTGGAAGTGCTGGATGTGAACGACCATGAGCCTGTGTTCTCCCATCGGGTGTACAAAGCCAACATCTCTGAGAGTATCAAAGTGGGTCAGCACATTCTGCGTGTGGCCGCCTCAGACCAGGACAAAGACGACCGCCTCCTCTACTCCATTGCCTCCGCCGCGTCCACCACCAGTCTCTCTAAGTTCGAGATAGGACCCCTCAATGGTTAGTCAATCTGTGAAAAGAAATAATGAACATTTAGCTCCATGTCCCACGGTGAACTGCAGTAGATAGCAAGATATGAACTCGAGTAGATTGAAAGATAGAAAGAATGAGGGAATGAGAGAAACATTTCTTTAATATTAACGACGAGTCGCTTTTATTGTAAAACGTTGTCTAAGCAATGTCCCTGTATGTCCACGTACTGGGACCCAAAAGTGACTCTGGAAGTACCAGCAGGACCCCTGCTTTTAGTATCAGGCTAATTAATTGTGACATCGGGGTACTCCATCACGGACAAGTTTTCAAGGACTCTATCAAACTGATCTGTGTAGAAGAAGTTTTCTTCCACCATTGTTTTAATCTTATTAATAGCCTATAATCAAACTTTCACTCCGTTACTGGGACAGCAGTTGACTCATCTGCTATTCTTGTGGTCATAGTCAGAAGCAAGGATCCAACATAATATAACATACAAACATATATCGTAAGTTTGTAAAAGAGGAAAAACACAACGCAACTGCAATTGGACGTTACCCTTTATATTTACTAATTCAAAGTTTAAAATTTCGTATTAAAGGTGGTGTTTGGTTTTGTTTGTTTTTCTAAATGTAGTGCCTTGTGTGTTTTGCAGGCGTTATCAAAGTGTCAGAGCAGCTGGATCGAGAGGAAATGTCTCGACACCTTCTCACTATCATGGTGCGAGACCAGGGCATCCCATCCAAGAAGAGCTTTGCTCGAGTTGAGATTGACATTGAAGATGACAACGACCATGCCCCCAAGTTTCTGTCAAGAACATTTGAAGGTCGTGTGTTTGAGACAGCCGCCATTGGCAGCTCTGTGGTTCAGGTGGTGGCCATCGACCAGGATAAGGGAAGCAACTCTGAATTAACCTACTCTATTTTGTCAGGTGAGGAGTTACTGTTCATGCAGTGACAAGGCTGTTTATATAGGCCTACTTATTTTGCTGCTGAGATAGATATGTAAATCTGTACTTTTATGGAACTTCAATAACTTCAGGACATTATTCTTTTATATGAGAAGTCATTTCAGAATAGTATTCTATCAATAAAGTAGGCTTTTTCACAATAGATTTCAGCGGCGAGCATGAGTGGTCTTAACTCCACAGGCTAGAAACCAATGGCGCCTGACAGGTGTTGAATCGATCCCACCTCTGGGCATTATGTTTACTTATTTTCTTTTGACTCGGGGCATCATCTCGGGGGTTTTCTCCGGGTACTCCGGTTTGCTGCCCCCAGCAAAATTTTACAAACACAACTAATAGTAAGTAGGTTGGATTTGGGCGCGCCACAGGCCCAGAATTTCCAGATATAAAGTGTCAAAAATCAAACAAACAAAAAATAGAAAGTTTCAAGCTATTGACCTGAACTGAAAATATTTGTTGTCTAACTAATAATATTCAACTGTTGTATCTCTCTCCTTTCAGGCAATGCTGACAATGCCTTTACCTTGGATGAGCGACAAGGTATTATGTCTGTGGCCAAGCAGTTGGACCGCTCTGTTCAACCCGAGTTCACTCTGGTTGTTACGGCGACGGACCATGGTGCACCACCAAAAAGCAGTATGGCTGAAGTGAAGATCACTGTCACTGTGTCCAACAATGCACCGCCCAAGTTTGTCAACACAGAAATTGTTACTGGCATCAAGGTATATTTTTGTTGTAGTATTTATATATGTATGTATATATATATGTATATATGTGTGTGTGTATATATATATATATAATTTTTTTGTGCTCTATAGTGTTTGTTCAGGGGTCACTTTTCTGCACAATTTTGCAATGCCCCCTAATAAATTTACAGATTTTTTTGTTGTGTTGTAATTGTCTGTGATGCTTTCTGTACTGGTTTGAATATTGCAATGCATTTGTAAAGTATGTGAAATAAGTCCAGCATACACTTATAAGTTGAGTTACCCATATATATTTTTGCATTTTTTAAAATTTAGAATTCTTGAAGTCATATATTTTTGAAATCATAGACTTTTATATTCTTGAAGTCATAGACCTTTATATTCTTAAAGTCATAAACTGTGTATTCTTGAAGTCATAGATTGTGTATTCTTGAAGTCATAGATTGTGTATTCTTGAAGTCATAGATTGTTTATTATTGAAGTCATAGATTGTGTATTCTAGAAGTCATAGATTGTGTATTCTTGAAGTCATAGATTGTGTATTCTAGAAGTCATAGATTGTGTATTCTTGAAGTCAGTAGAGGGGATATGGGTAAGGAGAACAAAGAAGTTGCGGTTTTTTTTTCTTCTTTTAAGACAAACGGTACAATGCAGCCTGAATCATAAATAAAGGTAAACGTGCTATGTAATACTAATACCTCCATTGAACCAAGATTTGTATTGACTAATCCTGACATGGTTCTCTCATTAATTGTTGTAGGAGAACCTGCCCTCGGGCACAGTGCTAGAGGCAGTGACTGCAGTCAGCCAGTCCACTGTGGTCTACACCATCATTGACGGCAACAAGGACAACAGCTTCTTCCTCAACCCCAACTCTGGCGTTCTGAGCACGATGCAGCGCATTGACTATGAGCAGCACCAGCACTTCAACCTCACCTTGTTGGCTAGTAACATCGTGGGTGCCACAGCCACCGCCACCATCCTCATCCATGTCCAGGATGAAAATGACAATCAGCCCCAATTCGTCGCCCCTACCTTTTATGGCAACATCAGTGAGGCTGCAGAGCCAGGCTCCATGGTGCTTACCTCTGAGGGCTCCCCGCTGGTCATCCAGGCCACGGACGCTGACTCGGGGTCCAACTCCCATCTGGTGTACGAGATTGTGGAGGCAGATGCCAGAAAGTTGTTCACCATTGACCCCACCACAGGGGCTGTGCAGATCGCAGCGTCTCTCGATCATGAGGCCTCACCAAAATTCAACTTCTCTGTTCAAGTGCGTGACCGTGGCACTCCTAGTTTGACAGCCAAGGAGTCGGCTAGAGTGACCGTCAGCATCTCTGACATCAACGACACCCCTCCGCGATTTACCGAACACGCCTACATGGCCAAGGTCCTGCTGCCCACCTACTACGATGTGTCCGTGGTTACCGTGGAGGCCATTGACCCTGACACGGTCAGCAACATGCCCTTAACCTACAGCATTGTGGATGGTAACCATGGCAACGTCTTTGCCATCAACCCTCAAAGTGGTGTGCTTCATGTACAAAACGCCAACAACATCCAAGACAGGTAACCTTGAAATTTTGCCTCACAATTTTGACTTTTGACTCAAGTAGTGGCATGTTAGAGCCCATTTGTTATCATTATCATGTTAGACCCCAGTTGTCATCATCATTATCTTCCTTTTATCATTGATATAGCTCCTGCCTCAATATCAGGTCTACTGCACATAGAAGTCGGTGGAAAGATTGGAAAATGAGTATGTGTGGTGAAGCGTTAATTCAAAGAGTTTTTTTGTAAAAGTTCTTCTTATCCTTATATTTTGTGGTAATTTTTGGGATCATGTTTTGATTCGTATTGTATCATTTTTGACAATTTATTGTAGTGACAATAAACACACAAACCTCTGTTGCATTATATTTAAAATTATTTCGTCCAAAGTCAATGACTTCTGTGCTGTTGACCTGCAGATATGAGCTGAAGGTGCAAGCAAGTGATGGGCGATTTGACACGGTCACCCGCGTGGTGGTCACTGTGGAGCAGTCAAAGGACACAACCCTGCGCTTCAGCAAGGACCGCTACTTTGCCAGCGTGCGTGAGAATGAGGAGAGCGTGCAGAATCTGGTGGTGGTGCAGCCGGTGGTGCCCCCTACAGCGCCCGACGCAGAACAACGTTTCACCTTCACATTGCTGAACAATCTTGACCTCTTCACCCTGGGATCAACCTCTGGCGTGCTGCAGACCAAAGGAGTCCCCTTTGACAGAGAGGAGAAAGACAACTACACGGTTGTGGTGGAGGTGAGCAGCTTGTGGGCATTCTTTGATATGATGCTATTTAAGAACCCCTATTATTATTATTATTATTATTATTATTATTATTATTATTATTATTATTATTATTATTATTATTATTATTATTATATTTCCGTTTATGTGGTGGATTGGAATGGGGGGAGGAAGTTTGCACCTGCAACAGCATGTTTTTATATTTTATGTATATTAGTGAATTTGGAATCACAAAGTGCATACAATTGTGTGCAGGCATGTTTGTTATTTGCTGCAAGCATGCCATTAGTGTTCCTTTTTTTTTTCTTTTTTTTTAACTGTGGGGATGGTGATCAGTGAAGGCAAAATCATTTCAAGCAACTTAGGTCCAAAGATCACATTTTATGTATCTGATCTTTGAATTTATCCGATTATTTGATTGAAATGGTATTTCAGTTTTGAACAGACTGGAGATGATCCAGTTTCACTCATTTTTGCTTCCACATGTTCAGGTAAAAAGCAGTGTCAAGGACCCGATAGTGGCTCACGTGGTGGTGACGGTGACAGTGCAAGACGTCAACGACAATGCGCCCATGTTTGTTCAGCAGCCGTTTCACACTGTTGTTTCCACAGATGCCCAACATGGAGAGATCGTCAAAAAGGTACTGTAGTAGGCTGCTGTGTTATTTTGTACTGTCTGTGGCTATGGACTCTACACATCAAATATGACTCGGGCTTTGCTAATATGAATTTTACAGAGTGTCCCATGCTGACTTCATGCTTCCTAACGTGTTCTGGCTGTAGATTTCTTTTAACGTCATTGCTAAACTGAACCATTACAGGTCAGATTTTCAGCTAAATCTAAGGTTCATTCAGTTAATTTAATTATTCACAAAATAAACAATATATACAAAGTAGATTTTATCTTATGTGTCTGATTTTCCTTGCCAGAAATGCACATGAACATGCACATTTGATTTTCAATACAAATGATTGGTTGGCATGCTTCAGGGGCTTGTTTTGGTTGGTTGGTCGACTCTTCTCGTCAAGATAAAAACAAGCTGGGTGTATATAATCCATTATATTTTCTTTTCCATGAGACAGCGGACCTATAACCTGGAACAAACTGTCACTTACAATGTGCATCTTATTTGTTTCTTAGTCATTCGGATCATAACTTCAGTGTCTTCTGTTTATCGCAGGTGACAGCCACAGACTTGGATGTTGGTGACAATGCAGAGATTCGTTACTTCCTGCCTGTTCACCTGACGGACAATGGGAAAGACGCTTTTGCCATCAACCAGTACAACGGTGACATCGTGGTCAAGCACCTCACAGTGGACGACAGCAACACTAACTTTGTTCTCACTGTTGAGGCTGTGGACAGAGGTGACGGTCTATGTTAAGCTATAGGAAGCAAATATTGCTGTATCTGTCGTAGATGTATCAGCTCCTTTTTGTAATACACTTCCCATTCAATAGCAAGTCCAAAATGCTCACAAGTAGTAGTATTGTGGCAGGAAAGCTTTGGATGTTGGCAACCAAACTTTTTCTACAGTAGTAATGTGCGGTCTTTGTCCTAAACGCGTAACGTTTTGATTGGAAGTGTTTGCAACAAGAGGATAGTAGCAAAGTTCTAACTTCCATCTTGTCGTTTGTTCCCTCAGGCAACCCTCCCTTGTCCACCAAGGTGGAGGTTCCCATCCAAGTGGTGGACAGTTCCAGTCCGGTGTTTGAAACGCAGCAGAAGGAGGTTCGAATCCCAGAAAACACGCCCATGCACTCTGCGGTGGTTAGTGTGCAGGCAACCAGCCCCAAGGGACAGAAGCTGTTGTATTCCATCGTGCAAGGCGATCGCTATGGCGACTTCGAAGTTGACTTCAATACTGGTGAGTCTTCTTGGATTCCTGTATTTGAGTTATTTTGTATGGCTATTTATGGCATCTTGAATGCATTATTAGCCTATTTATCAATATTATAAATAAATGTCAGCCAAAGTTGTAAGGGACTTGAGGGATAACGCGGAAGAGGTTTCTGTGTAGTATCAAGTGATTTCAGTTTATTAATAGAACTTAACTGCTCTTTAGTTTCACTCGTATTTTTGTATAACCAAGTGAGGCACGAACTGTAAAATGTTCTTTTTTCGTGATATATATTTGTATCAAGCATAACTTGGGATAACATTCAGAAAAAAGTTATACTGTTTTATCCCATCCCATCAGTGAGATATTGTTTTTAGTGTGAATTCTCTTAAAATATAATTAAAATACTGATGGGCTTTTTACTCTCCTATCCCAACTTTTAATTTTAATGGGTTATTCAGGGATTTGAAACTCTTCTTTTTTTCTTTTTTTTTTGGCGCTTGGTATATTAGTATTTCTGGCACAGTTGTTTTGTTTTAAGAAATTTGTGTGCAAAAATCCCTTTTAAAGCAAAATTCATGGGTGGAGATTCTGTTCAGCTTTGTCCATGTTTTCATTTATTGGGCCGTTGTATTTATTTGGAATAGATCCACCTTTGATCCCTCTTTTGAAATATTATATTCAATTTGGATATTTATGGCTTGTATAAGGGAAAAAAGAATGGAATGGAATGGTTCAGCTTTGTAGGCTATTGTGTATGGCTAGTGTAATGCTTTTCTCCATGCATCCTTGTCTTCATATTGCCCTTTTTATTTTAAACGTCTAATGTATAAGGTCAGTCCATTTTAAAGCAATGCATGGAAAGATATTTTGGGAGGGAGTGAACAGATCAGTAGCATGCAGCTTAACATGCTTGACTTGCAAAATAGCAAAGAAAACTAGGATAGAAGTTTGCGGGAAAACAGGGGTTGAATATACAAAATACTGAAGGACATGACAGGCTTAACGTGTACTGATTTTACTACTTTCACAGACTGAACCTGTTTGTGAATCTTTCTAACTAATCTTCAGTTTCTTATGATCTACTCAGGGCTCTATGATCTGAGCATATAATTATGTACACAGTAGTTTCATAAAACGGTAGATTAAAAAAAAAAATTTGTGTCCGACTATGTTCTTATTATGAAAGAAATTCATTCATATTTAGATAATAATAGTATTTTATCTTTCCAGGTGGGACTCTTATTTTCAAACATTAGCATTTCAATATTTTGAAAGTCCTTTCTTTTTCATGCCTTTTCAATTTTCTTTCTTTACTTCTTGTTTATTTTGTTGCTAATGGTACCAAAACAATGTAATTGATCTATATTACTTGGAACAAGATTCGTCCGACTTCTTATATTCAGACGAAAATGATTCCACATGCCTGGGTCATTGTCCCGTTTTTGTTGTTAATTTTTTTAATTGTCTTTTACTTTCTTAATGTCTTTGTTACTTTTCTTGCTTAAAGGTATTAAATAAATTATCTTTGAAAGTTACCTTAAATTCACCTGACTTTCTAACATTGCAATGCGATTGATTACACACTAACATTAATTCTGTCTTTTTCTGTGCTGTTGGCTGTGGTCAGATATGGAAGTTTTAGGGCCGTGTGAGTAATGTTTTCTTTTCCACAGACCATTGCTATCTCGCTGTTGTTGCCTTTGTACAATACATACACATTGTGTCATCTTGGGTTTCTGTACTTATACTCACACTCAACACCGCTGATTTGTAGCTTTTGACTTCTTTACGCCTGTGTTGCAGCTGTGATTTGGAGTCTGGGGTTTTGCCCTTCGTTTCTTGAAATATATTCCACAATTTTGTTCACCTAGGGGACAGTTTATACTAATACATTGTAGGGGAAATTGATACTAATGTACTGTTACTGTAAGTAGTCATTTATTGACTATGTTATGCATGTGATATCATTCTGTAATTCTGCAAGATCCATAAGTAAACTAGCATCCATTACTAACAGTCTCAGTTTTTAATAACCAGTAAGAAAACAGTCAACAAATTAATAGTTGAATTGATTCGGGTGTGTTAAATGAATAGTTTGATACCATTTATTGTGTTTAACTTTTCTTTGTTTCAAATAAAATAGCGTTCTAACCAATTTATTTTTTAACTAGCATGTCTTGTTACATTTGTTAAAAGGACAGCCTTATTTGTCATAGCTGCAATAAATGTAAAGTTTACAAACACTAAGTACAAAATATGAAAATTAAAATGGAACTGGAGATAGGTTGAATTAGATCTTGTCATGCAGCGAAATGAGATGGAGTTGTTGGCTACTGCTAAACTATAATATTTATAATGAATAAAAATAAAATGAAGAATTACTATAGTAAATTGATTTATTATGTGCATATATATGTCTCAGCTTTGTAATGATTAAAGGCACCAGTCTGTCATTAAGTCGTTAGTTTGAATAATTATTGATCACCTTTTATTGACTCACATATCAATATGAGTCTATGTATTCACCCCCACCCACACACCTCCACCCCCCCCCTCCCTCCAATAAAAGATGTTCCAGATTTGTGCAAATCTGTGCGAAATAAGTCCTAAATAGTCCAAAAATGACATTTTAATTTAAAATATTTTTATATCTGTCCGGTGTCAGTCTGAGCAAAACTTGCAAGTGGATTAATATCTCAGAACCTATTTCAACTATCACAACCAAACTTAGTAAGATGGTGTATATCCATGAGACCACATAAATGATCAGTGAATGAATGACTTCCCTTCAAGGTCAAGATCACAAGGGCAATAAATGTTACTCAAAAAGGGCAAATTTTCACAAAATTTCACTTTTTTTTCTAAGTTATTAATATTGAACTTATTATTCTTTGATGCATGATAGATATCAATGAAACATACATATTTTGCAAATTTGGTCAAACTCACTTCAGGGTTAAGGTCACTGGAGTTGTACAAAGTCGGTTAATATAGGTACTTTAAAGTGACCTTGACCCTAAGCTATGAGAGATATAAAGTCCAAACTTGTTGTACTTAGAGATGATAGATTGATCTTTCATATTTGTTCTGTTTTTGCCTTGATCTTGATGGTCAAGGTCATTTTAGGCTTTGCAAGAACATATCAAAAAGGGCATCATAAAGTAGAATAGCTCTATTTAACCCATAGTATGCAACAGCATTGGGTATTTGATCATACATGAGCATAAGAGGTCATGTGAAGGTCAAAGTTATTGAAGGTCAAGGTCATCTCAAGGTAATTGTTTTTTTGGCATAATACAACTTTTGCTGTCGTTTATTTGATAGTACCTAAGTGTATTGGAAGCCAGAGGTCAAAGTCATTTCAAAGTCAAGAGCTTAGAAAGATCAAAGTTGGTATTACTTGGCTTTTTAATGCCACCATTTTATTTTGTGGTGGTTTTTTCTGGTCATTTTTTTCATAATATGTAATGCGAGTTCCAAAAGGAGCATGTGAGTCATATGGACTTTGTCTTTCTAGTTGAGCTAGTATAAGTAATGGCTAGACTATTCAATGTTTAGTTTCATTGTGTTCTCTTTTGTTAAGGTTCTTTTTACTTATTAAAGACTATTTGCCGGTTTTATATATTGCCTTTTGTTTTGCAACACTGTTGACCCAATGTCTATGCATTATATATACTATGAACAATTCGTTTTAGGCAATAGTTGCAGATTTGTTAGTACAGTAGTTAAAATTTTTATTTTAGCAGCCATTTTGAGTGTCATTTAGTGAATTTGCAGGAACACCTCTGTTTGTTTGAAATGTATACATGTACAAACCCAATTCCCTTGATTATTTATATTTTAATCAGCATTTGTGTGACACGTTTTTGGGTGTTTTTTTTTTGGCGGGCGTTTTGGATATTGCTGCCGTAAATAATATTTGTTGCTGGCACTGCAATTAAAATGATTTTTGTATGAAATATTCAGTTAAATATCCGGTTTCTCCTTAAAGGCTTTGGATGTAATACAAGGACATAGTTTAACTTCGTTTAATATTACCTTTTATATTCAAAATGCATGAGCCGCTGACATTTTATTTGTATTATTTCAGATTCTCTGGTTGAATGTTTCATATTTATTTTTTGATTTGATTTTATTTTGGATCATATTTGACAACCCATGTATTTTGCATCAGAGAGACCAATATATTTAGTTTTCTAAACTAACCTATTTCAAACATTTTTGGTCTGTAAATCTGTCTTTTGTTGTTGATTGTTTTTATTTTTATTTTTTATTTATGCCTGTTTCCTAAGACATTTTATTACCACACCCCCATTCACCACCTTCCACATATTTAACGTTGCCTGGTCTATTTTCCTTGTAAGCAATAGCTTTACTTCTATAGAAACTAGTTTTGTGAGCAGTAGTTACAGTTAGTGCAATGGGTATGATGTGTATAGCCGACTATTGTCATATAAGATACTGTTGTGTAAGAACTAAGATGTACAATAATAATTACTTTATGCTGTCTTTCCTCCACCAGTGCTGACACTATTTTACATTCAGAAACAATTCAAATTACATTTTTTAAATTGTAAGGTGCAGTGAGCCTGAGTATTGCTTATGAAACTTTTTTTTTTTAATTATTATTATTATTATTATTATTATTATTATTATTATTATTATTATTAATTTTAATATTATTATCATTATTATTATTATTATTATTATTATTATTATTATTATTATTATTATTATTTTTATTATTATTATTATTATTATTATTATTATTATTATTATTATTATTATTATTATTATTATTATTATTATTATTATTATACAAAACATCTTTATTGTTCAAATTTTAATTTCCATGCGTACAACAGTCCTATGGCTCATCTGGAAATATTCTCTCTCTCTCTCTCTCTCTCTCTCTCTCTCTCTCTCTCTCTCTCTCTCTCTCTCCCTCTCTCTTTCTCTTTCTCTCTCCCTCTCTCTTTCTCTCTCTCTATCTCTTTCCCTCCCTCTCGCCTCTATCCATGCTCACACATCTGTGCACACCACCTGTGTACATACACACTAAATAATCTGTCAATACAATGTATAAGTAAATATGTAATAAATGCAATAATAAATATAATATATATAATAAATCTTCTTCTTCTTCTTCTACTTCTTCTTCTTCTTCTTTTTCCTATTATTATTATTATTATTATTATTATTATTATTATTATTATTATTATTATTATTATAGGGCATTAGGCAGCAGCCATGTGCTTATTCTAAATGGTTTTGAGTGGTTGATATGGCATTAGGAATACGAATACGATCACTTTATTATCTCAATCAAAGAGAAATTCACACGTGGTGCCAGATATAAATGTTACAAGACGATAAAGGACAGTATAACAACAATAAACAGTAACCAGTAAAACAGGATAAAAGTATATTGTGAGGGTGCAGTGGTTTGGGCACATGCTGGCAAAGTTTTCATGTTAAGCAGCGTTGAGACAGGTTAGTACTTGGATGGGTGACCGTACAATACATGGAAGGCAACCACCAAATGGCACCCACAAAAAAATCCCAAAAAATTCCACAACACTCCCAAGTCAGCTGCATGCATGGGTACATGGGTCTGTTTGGAACCGGAGAAGGTAAAGCAATAAGGGGAAAGGAGATGATAGGCATCCTTCTCGTTAAGCTGGCCTGCCCCATGGGGAAGAACATGTGTCTTATATGGCATCATTGCTGCTTAGGGATCTAAGCTTTTAGAATGCTTGGTCGCTATGCAGATATGGAAGAAATGCAGGTAAAATTAGCCAGCCATTTTGCAAATTGTAGATATATTACTAAGCTTTTTTAGATTTAGTAAGATACTGACTAGTGGTAGCTTTACCGATTAATAGTAGCTGGTGTGTTTGTGTCTGCCAGTGTGTAGATGTGGGTGAGTGTTCGTGAGTTTGTGTGTGCCGGTGTATAATTGAATAAGTGTTGCATGCTTGGTAGCTGCAGGGTTCAATGCAAGGCGTAGCTGTGAGTTTTGGACGTTTTGCAATTTCTAGTTTCCTTTTAGCATTGGTGCACTTCTCTTATCTTTCCTTTCTTCTTCTTCATTTTTTTTTTAAGACACACTGCTCTTTCCTGTTTGATTTGCTGTGTGTTTATGTTACTCTTATTTACCAGTCAGATTTGAAGTAAATTGTTTGAATTGAATTGAAATTATATTTATTTTGCTGTAAATGTGCACTTGCACAAATTGCTTCTGAATATATGTGGATTTTTCTTCAGAATGGTCTTTATATATATTTTTTTAACAGTTTTATCTATGCAAATTGCAAGCTTGGGAGTGTGTATGTGTGTTTAATGTTAAGCAATATCTACAATCTTTCCAATAACAAATCACACATGTAGTTTGCTAATACGTTTTAAGGACCTTTTGATTATTGTAATGGTTGACTTATTCTTCAACAAACCAAAATGATCAACTCTTTGTTTTTCTTCAAATAATGGCAGTGACATTTCTTTCATTGCAGTTTTGATCTACTTCGTTTTTTTAGTTTGTAACAATAACTTTTTTTTAATCGTTTTCATTTTCACCTTTTCTACTGTGCTTGTTACATGCTTCTGAAAGAAGACACATATAACTGTTTTGCTGATAGTTGTCCTTGCAGTATTGCAATGTTAGTACTAATCAGAGAGAGAGAGAGAGAGAGAGAGAGAGAGAGAGAGAGAGAGAGAGAGAGAGAGAGAGAGAGAGAGAGAGAGAGAATATGAGCTAGACAGAGCGTACTGCTTTTATTAAGTATATTTCTCTTTAAGAGTGTGGAAAGGTAATATTTAAGCTGAAAGAAACTGATATGGAAAATGGAGAGAAAAGCACAGTCTACCGATATATAGGGACAACACTTGTCTAATAGCCTTTTGGTGGTTGTACATTCTGACTCATTTTACGGTCACACAAGGGAAAACATTTTTTTAATTAATATTCTGATATTCTTAACTTTTAAAATAAAGCGTGTGTTGTTTATTTCAGGCCTAGTGTCTGTGGCTGGACAGCTGGACAGGGAAATCCAAGCGCGGTACCTGCTGGTGCTGCGTGCGAATGATGTCAACTCTGCCAGCTATACTGACATGCAGCTTATTGTTATTGTGGAGGTGAGTCGTTCTTGTTGTTGTGGGAGATGAAGAGATAAAGTGGAAAGCAGAAAGAGAAATGTTGACTGTGGTGGAGACTTTTGTAATGATTTCAAATACCTAAGTCATTGAGTGGCGTGGTAGCTTAGTGGTCAAGTTAGAGCCTACTTTCCCTTCTCATCTCCATCTTCCTCTACGCTTACGAAACATGGACCCTCACAGCAGATCTACAACGAAGAATACAAAGCATGGAGATGAGGTGCTACAGAAGACTTCTGGGTATTTCCTATATCCAGCACATCACCAACAACAAAGTCCGACAGACCATCACACAAGCCATTGGACAGCACGATGACAGGCTCACAGTGGTGAAGTAACGGAAACTCTGATGGTATGGCCACATCACCATGGCATCAGGCCTTGCAAAGACCTTCCTGCAAGGCATGGTGCAAGGTGGCAGAAGAAGGGGGATACAAAAGAAAGAGGTGGGAGCACAACATTCGAGAATGGACTGGCTTGACACTAAACGAAGCCATAAGGGTTGCTGAGAACAGAGAAAGATGGAGTAAGCTGGTTAAACGATCATCTGTGGTGCCCCAACGATCTTCGATTTACGGAATAGGGTAGGACAGGATAGAGCCTACTTTGCAGTTGGACGAGAGGAGGGTTGTGCCCAGTAACAAAACTTTGCCCAATAATCACCCCAGTGAACGAGTTTGTGGTTCTCTTGTAAATCTGGGGAAAGTATTGCAATCAATGGAGAGAAAAGTGGTCACAGCACTCACAAAACTCGGGGAAAGGTTTCAGGAAAATCTTTACTTTGCATTGGTTAGTTTGCTGTTTGGAGGCTTGGAAAATTTGCAGAGCACACAAGAACTGTTACACTTTTATCTGTCTCGCTGAGAACAAGTAATGGCGTGTCACATTAAAATATAGACATTTATTTTATTGAAATTTTTTGTATCATTACTTTTGTGTACTGATATTTTGGAAATTGTGTATTTAGATTAAGAAATGTGTGCCATTTGTGTACTGATATAATTACATTTGTGTTTCTTTTATACTCTGGTGATTTTGATGCACACTATTTTTTAGTTGTTGTTTATTATTTGCAGGATACGAATGATAACACTCCAGCGTTTGACAGTCTGCGATACACACATACTGTGTCAGAAGTGGCACGTGTTGGTACCTCTATTCTGCAAGTGGGTACAAACACTTGTTGTATAAATGTAAATGAAAATGTGTTGGTGGTTGTTTGCTTGCTTGCTGTATACTCTTTAGGGTTTTTACACTAAAATATTTAAAGAAACAAAAATTTTTGTAACAGTAAAAACATCATCAGCACATATTTTTTCAAACTTTGAATTCTTGTTGTTGTTGCATTGTTGTAGACCTTGATGTCTGAAAGCAGCCTTTAAAATTAATTTCTATGAGAATGATTGCAGGTGTGAAATTTAGAAAATATCTCTTTATCATGCTTATAAATGTTATCAAATGTTCACAATATTATATTCCATACTGTCACTACTGCTCTTTTTTTTTTCATTCTCCGCAACTTTAAAAGAGTACACTTTTGGAAAAGGGAGGCAATCGTTCATCATAATACCATGAGCAACATTTAAAAGGGAGATAATCCTCTCACATGTTAACCCTAATGCAGCTGTGGTTGTAAATAAGCCAAGGATACCACTGCAGCAGTCAACCAATGTTGAGCAATATTTGGACGGTAGAGATAATCTATTCGATTGAATTCAATTCAATTCGATTCAACAAATTTTTATTACCGTCAAAGGAATTATGCACAGGCATCTGTGTTACATGTGAATAGATTAAAGCATGCCACAAAAATGACAGTTCTTAAAAATTAGCAGTTACATCAAAAAATATTAATTTCAAAAATTCATTTATTTTTCTTACCCATATGCTTTTTTTAAAATCTACATGCTCCTTAAACACCCCTATCACACACGAATACCACCATAAGAACATAAAATTTGCCTTGTGTGACTAGCTCTTATTGCAAACGGCTGTGGCAGACAGAGTGGTCTAGTCAAACTAATAACAAATTGTTTCAAATTTTACCAGATTTGTCTGATTCTTTGCCCAAGTTTGCTTCTAGTCAAAAGGAGGAAACTCTTTTGGCCTGTCTGCATATGTGACTCAAAGTTATCTTTTGAAAGATGAAGAACCATCGTGGAGCTTCGCGTGTGATTAATCGTTTTCCATTTGCCATTTTATGTCTGAATGTACTCGTTTGTTTGATAAAGAGAAAGCTGTTTCAGCTTGTCACGTGGGTTTATGGGTTTTAGGGCTCTGCACAATGGAATGATGTAAACCTCATGCTTTATCCGATGGGAACTGCTAGTTCGTCACCCTGTGGATTACTATAATAAATTTATTTATTTAGCTCGGTCTGTGGAAAGGCTGGGGTACAGAGATAGATAGAAAAATGGTAAAAGATTTCTGTCACACTAGCTTTCACACGGCTATTAATCATATGTAGTCCAGCCACTTGATAACAGTCAAACATCACACATTTATTTCTTCTACTCTATACAAGATTTTCTAAGTACTAATCTACCTTAAACGTTAAATAGTCACTGTGAATAATTCGATCGCTGATAGTCTATGCAGCTAATAGTTCATCCTTGGGCACTGGATGTTATTGTTCATGAGAAGTGGACTACTGTGATCCTGTAGCTCTCAGTTTTTGTGCACACACTGCTTTGGACTTAACTGTGAGTCTGGCGTGCTGTGCTGTGGTCGGTTTCCTGACAACTGTGTTGTCTTCTTCTGGTTTTTCCCTGTGGGTAGACTGGTTGGCTTTCCTCGCACAATGCTGGGGATACCGTTGCAGCCAACTAATGCGTCGACGTGGTTTCGTCTGAGGCTGTGTTGGGCGCACTATAGAACGCCTGTTCGTCTGTAACATATGAGACGAAATTCTGCACAACCTTGAATGATAGGTGTGTGCAGAGCGTCTCACTGAAGGTCGTAATAGCCCTCAGTGATTAGCTCCACATCTACATATATAAGCGACGAACATTCTGCTAAGTCCGTGGTCCACTGGAATCTCCACTCTAATTTCCTATACATTCATAAATATAAAACATGGCTACTTATACACATCAAGAATTAATAATATTATACACATTCATTTGTACAGTCACTGGTCTGTAAGCATACATATAAGTTAAACAACAGTGGTTCCGTACATAAGTCAAGATGGCGTTTGCCGGTCGTCTTTTGCCTCGTGGTCGGCTTCTCCACGTGTCAGGCAAAGTCGGGCTAGCAATTCAATTTTATGCATAGTACATTTCACAAACATAATTCAACAATAATATAATACATCACGATGAAATAGAAATATGTTCATTTACCTTCGTGACAATATCAGGCCAGTGGCTACGTGAGTAAATTCGGATTTACACAAGTACTGCGTCCTAGTCTTTTCTGGAGAGGTCTCCTGCTAACTGTGTAGCGGTGGAGCTGTTAACCCTTCCTCGGTTTAAACTCGACTGAAGTAAGCTATGCTAGGTTTTGACACAGTCCGAACTGGCTCTAACCACTCTGCCTGCGTCTCATTGGTTCAACTTTCTCGCCTATCGTAATTACGATGATGTCATTGCCTTCACTTACCGTCCACTATCGCTGTGTGTAGGCGGCAGTAGGCTATTGCTACGCTTGATTACTTTCATCGTCTGCTGCTGGCTAACAATGATATTCTAATATTACATAGACTAACCAAGCTAAATATTAAAATAAGCAGAGTAAAACTAGTCCTAACGCGACACAGCTCTTTACCTTATAATGAGATTTTTAAAGTTTGCAATGGTCAAAACCTGTTAAAATTTTTATGTGATGTTGGTTTGTATTACCGCATCTAAGTCATGTCATTGTTGTTTTTTACATGATTTAAATTCTAACAGTATTGCTAGTTTTTACCTGCATCTTTTAATGTTTTAACAGTTTAATCTAGCTTTGAAATAACTCTCTGTGGTCCTAATTCGACTCTTTGTAGTCCACTGGACCCTATAAACATTGATTATTTGTCTATAAAAAACATGAAAACAAACTTCGATAATAATAAATTCATTAAATTGCAATAACAGGAATTCTGTAACTATTGCACAACAAAGTATTAAAATGATTCAAGTTACTAAAATATTATAATCACAGCAAAGGGAAACAATTCAGTATAAAATACAGACCGGTCTAAGGGAGTCAAACATCAGAACAAACATCAAGAACATACCACATACACACACACACATACACACTTCCTGTGTTGGTATAAGCGCCAGCACATAGGTAAATAAAACAGCGAGGCATTTAGAGCAGCAAGCAGTTGGAGACTGAGTAGCAAGGCAAAACACTTGTCAATTGGACTCAAGTAGTGAGCAGCTAAGTGGAGTTTTGCCTGTTTGGTATGTGATACATCGGTTAGTGAGAGGGAATACAGGAGTCTTGACTCTGAAATGTTATTTTGCAATGCAATTTTCTGTGTTTTGTGTGGTGCGTGTGTCGCAGGTGTCAGCGAGAGATGCAGACGAAGGGGCCAACAGTCTGATATACTACAGCCTGGCCCCGGTGTCGCTGGACAGTGGCGATACAGAACCTTTCTTCATCAACTCTCAGACTGGAACCATTCTTCTTCACAGGTAAAAGCATGACCTCTATTGGAAACTGTAAAGGTTATGGAAGTATAATGGGGGATCGGCAAACAAATTATATTTACCCGAACGGTACAGTGGATAATACAAGTCTTCTAAAACCTATCAGAACGGGAAAGAAATATTTAAGACCTTTGAAAAATGTTTAGTGAATGTAGCATGATAACTTAAATTATCGACTAACTTTGTTAATACAAGATTTGTCTTCGGGTAGAGACAAAAAAATAAAAATAAACATTTCACACGCACATAAAACCAAAAATAATGTAGAAACACTAGTGGTAATAGTACTATACATAATATGGGGTGCGGGTCTAGTAATGGAATGAAGGTATTTCTTGTTTACCAGTGTCACTGTTGCTCACTTGCAGGCGGAGATCTGATCTATGCTGGGCTTCTGGTGAGCTTTTGTGATAGATACTGGAAATTTGTGTCAAAATTAATATATAACATTAAATGTATCAAAAATTCTTAAGATCCGTCATTCGATATGAAGCTGACCATTTAATGTTCTCAACAGGAAACTGGACAGAGAGAGACAGGCAGAGTACAGGTTTCTGGCGGTGGCTACAGACAGCGGAATCCCCGCCCGCAGCAGCACAGCGGTCATCCACATCATCGTCTTGGATCTTAACGATAACGCACCTCAGTTCATGCAGCCATCTTTTAACTGTTATATCACAGACCAGGCGCGACGTGGTCAGCTTGTTACCAAGGTATGTCTTTGTCATGTGCTTTCTGTTCCTTTCCTACAGTAGTTCTTTCTTTCTTTGTTGTTTTTTTTAATGCAGATGTGAGTGTAAATAAATGTCACTGTAAAATAGATTTATTTCAAGTTGAGGAATGCTTTCAGATCGGTTTTAACAATTTGTGGTCTGTTCCATTGTGCACAACTTCATGCTGACTATGTATATTCATGGTTCTCACTTTGTATGTACTCACATGGCAATACAATAATAAATATTATATCATCATCTCCATGATGCCGAGTATTGCTTGTAGTTTATATTTGATAAGATTAGTTCTAGCTGGTTGTTCAGCTTTACAAGTGGGTTCATACTTTCCAATTGTACATTTTGTTCTTTCTACACACACTACTTCTATTGGTTGGTTTTCTGGCCTGCAGCTGTGTGTATGATACTCAGATTTTGATATTGTTTGCTGCTAACTAAACAGATTGTGTGTGTGTGACTTCTTTGTAGGTGATGGTCACTGATGCAAGTCATTGGCTTTTGCTTGGTTATTTACAACATTGCAAATGGGTTCATACTTTTCAGTTTATATGATTGTTGCTTTCCAATGAGATAGA
The DNA here is from genome assembly GCA_036898135.1 of Oncomelania hupensis. Lineage (NCBI taxonomy): Eukaryota > Metazoa > Mollusca > Gastropoda > Littorinimorpha > Pomatiopsidae > Oncomelania > Oncomelania hupensis. The sequence goes on from CM072518.1 coordinate 55,967,935, forward strand.
TGATTTAGCCTCTTCTGCTTTCTAGGTAATAGCCAAGGATGCGGATGACTCTGACAAAGGCAAGCTGACCTACTCCATCATTGGTGGCAACGAGAAGCAAGCTTTTACCATCGACCCTGTCTCCGGCATAGTGATAGTGTCAGATCATCGCAACCCTGACTTCAGCCCCGCCTACGTTCTCAATGTGTCTGTCAGCGATGGGGTGTACACAAACTTTGCCCGTGTGGCCATCGGTGTGCGGAATACCAACCAGCATGTGCCGAGGTAAACTATGCATGAGTGTTTCACGATATACTCCTGCATACAGAAGTAGGCTTTAAAACAAGCGTCTTCTGAATGGTTCATATTTGTGCCAGCTGCTGCCAGTCATTAATAAACCAGCTCAACACTGCGCCCCTACACTGCTGCATCTATGCCAGATTCCTGGATGCAAACAACCTATTATACAGATGCAGATACACTAGGACTCAGTAGTGTCGTTTGTACATTTTTTTTTTAATTTATTATCAGTCCACAAACAGCGAGTTTAAAGACTTGTACTTCAGTGCATTGAAAATATAATCCAGTTGTATTGAAAAAAGAATTCATGGTGAACTAGAAGTAAAACACCACTCACTTGAGGTAAAGGGTGGGTAGCGGGTGGGGGTGTGGAGGGACAGAGAGAGAGACCCAAGAAGAAATGAGTGAGAGAGAGAAACACATTGTTAGTGTGCGAAGACAAAACTGATTTATTTGCTTGAAATATCCAAGTAACAAAAGCATGAGTCAGATATATGTAACACAGTTGGAAATACAACCAGATCGACTACATCATGGTCAAGAAACGCTTCAGATCAAGCATCAACATTGGCAGGACACGCACTTTTCCAGGAGCAGACATTGGAAGTGACCACGATCTCGTGATGATGTCTTTCCGGCTCCATTTGAAGAGAGTAAATACAGCAAAGTGCACTAGGCTGAAGTTCGACCTGGACAAACTGCAAGACCCGGAGGTGGCAAAAATATTTCAGGCCACAATTGGAGGGAAATTTGCACCACTGCTTATTTTGGGGGCAGGCGAAGTAGATGTCAACACCATGACCAATACCTTCAACTCAGCTGTAACAGATGCCGCCACTGAGATCCTTGGCAAGCACCGACCAAAGAAGAAGCCGTGGATCACACCTGAACTTTTGGATCTGTGTGATAAACGAAGAGAGTTAAAAAAGAAAAAGAACACCTCACAGGGAGCTGATGTATACCGAAAAATCAACAATGACATCCGAAAAGGCATGCGCACAGCAAAGGAGAACTGGATAGAAGATCAATGCCAGGAAATAGAGAACAATCTGAACAAGAACAACAGCAAGAAGGCCTACCAGACTGTGAAGCGGCTGACAAGTGTTAAACAGCCCAAAGTCTCCACTATCCAAAGCAAGTCTGGCATTTGCCTTACAGAAGAACAAGAAGTCTTGGACAGATGGACAGAGTACTGCTCTGACCTTTACAACCATACACCAAATGGAGACCCATCAGTTCTAGCATGTCCCGAGAGCAGAGAAGAAGAAGAAATCCTCCCAATTCTCCGGGAAGAAGTTGAGGCAGCAGTGCAATCGCTGAAGAAAGGGAAGTCAGCGGGAGTGGACAACATACCAGCGGAACTGCTACAAGCAGGAGGAGAAGCGATGACTGATGCTCTCACCACTATCTGTAACAAGATCTGGCAGAGTGGGGAATGGCCTACACCATGGACCCAGTCGCTTGTCATCACTCTTCCTAAAAAAGGTAACCTTCAGGAGTGTGAAAATTACCGCACCATCAGCCTCATCAGCCATCCCAGCAAGGTCCTCCTGAAAATAATACTCAACAGGTTGAAACCACAAGCTGAACAAATCATAGCTGAAGAACAAGCAGGATTCATGGCAGGGCGAAGTACCACTGAACAGATTTTCAACCTCAGAATAATCTGTGAGAAATACCTACAGCACCAACAACATCTATATCATGTGTTCATAGACTTCAAGAAGGCATTTGACCGAGTCTGGCATGCAGCTCTATGGGCAACCATGAAAGTGTACAACATCAGCCCTAAAATCATAGAAGTCATCAAAAGCCTGTATGACAAGGCTACCAGTGCAGTCCTCCATAACAGCGTCATCGGGAACTGGTTCAGAACAACAATCGGTGTGCGTCAAGGATGCCTACTCTCTCCAACACTCTTCAACATCTTCCTAGAGCGCATCATGTCAGATGCTCTTGCAGATCACGAAGGCACAGTCAGCATAGGGGGCAGAGCAATCTCCAATCTTCGTTTTGCGGATGATATTGATGGATTGGCTGGAGAGGAACAAGAACTTGAACAGCTTGTACAGAGGCTTGACACCACCTCCAGAGCTTATGGAATGGAAATAAGTGCAGAGAAGACCAAAATGATGACCAACAACACCAATGGCATCAACACGGACATCAAAGTACAAGGCCAATCCCTCAACACAGTGCACAGCTTCAAATATTTAGGAGCCATTGTGTCAGACAATGGGTCTCGACAGGAAGTCCTCTCCAGGATCGCACAAACAACTGCTGCCCTGACAAGGTTGAAGCCCATTTGGAAAGACAGAACCATCAGTCTACATTCCAAAGTAAGACTGCTGCGATCTCTGGTCATCTCCATCTTCCTATATGCTTGCGAAGCATGGACCCTCACAGCAGATCTCCAACGAAGAATACAAAGCATGGAGATGAGGTGCTACAGAAGACTTCTGTGCATTTCCTATACCCAACACATCACCAACGTTGAAGTCCGACAGACCATCACACAAGCCATTGGACAACACGATGACCTGCTCACAGTGGTGAAGAAACGGAAACTCCGATGGTATGGCCACGTCACCAGATCATCAGGCCTTGCAAAGACCATTCTGCAAGGCACAGTGCAAGGAGGTAGAAGAAGGGGGAGACCGAAAAAGAGGTGGGAGGACAACATTCGAGAATGGACTGGTTTGACACTGAGCGAAGCCATGAGGGCTGCGGAGGACAGAGAAAGATGGAGTATGCTGGTTAAGCGATCATCTGTGGTGCCCCTACGACCTTCGGGTTATGGGACAGGATAGGATAGGATAGTTGGAAATAAGAATGCTAAAAGCACACACAATGTAGAAAATGACCTAGTAATAGTTCCAATGAAGCTTATCCATTGTTTTTAGGTAACACACCACTTTCTAAATCTCTCTTTGCCGGATTTCAGGTTTACAGAACAGCGTTATTACGTGGAGGTGTCTGAGTTTAGCCCTGTTGGAGCCAGTGTGATCACTGTGTCAGCCATGGATGCTGACAGAGGCAACTACGGCATGTTGACCTACACACTGCCCAGTCAACGAGCCGCAAACTTCTTCTCTATTGATGCTGATACTGGTATGAGTAGATTAATTATTAATGATATTTTAATTGTCCGATGTACTGTACATTCAGTGCTGATACTGGTATGCATACATTAATTATTAATGATATTTTAATTGTCCGATGTAGTGTACACACATGCTGATACTGGTATTAATTATTAATGACAGTTTTTATTGTTCAATGTACTGTGTATATGTGCGTGCATTCTGGTATGAGCTGTTTTTTGTAATGTGCTTGGACCTTCCTGCGAGGGACAAGCATGAATTTTTTCACGAATGAAATTATTATTATCACCAATCCAAACCAATCCAATCCATTATTATCACTTTTTTTTTTTTTTTATCTTCACCCCCATCACAACTTGTGCTAATCTGAATTTTGGAGTTACATTTAAGATGTAAAAAGTCACCCGTGAAATACAACTTTAATGTTATCATTTTCATTGCACAATGAGGAAATAAAAAGGCCAATTCTCTTCAGTATTTTCAAACCTGATGTTTCATTATTGAAAAAAAAAAAATTGCGCTGTAGCGAAACGGCCGGTTTTGCCGTATACAGTTTATAATCACTGTCTATCGCCTGTTAGGTGGTTGGATGAAGGAGGAGGGGGATACAGTTTAGCTGTGAGCGAGCACGTGAATATCGAGAATGTACAAGGTAATCGCATCGAGGCGAGGTAGGCAATAGGTGACAGTAAGATAGCTTGGCATATCGCTTGTGACCGAGGAAAGGCGAAGACATCGTTGTTCTTGGCTTTGATCCGCGTTCATAATTTTTGGTACTCGCGGTATGGGTCAGTCCTCGCGCTGACAAAACGATACGTGTTTCGTTTACTATCGGAGTCCTTGGTGACTGTGGAAGTTACTTGGTATCTTCCTGCATATGTGTATTTTTCACGCGCTGGATTGAGCGCTCTTAGGACGAGGAGCTGTCCACTTGGCCGTGTGCTGTGTGTTCTGAAGAGGGTGGACTCTGGTACTACTACAGACTGGAGCCTCGCCGATTCTGTGACATCTACGAACCTACCGTCGTTTCCCGAGCTCAGGGTCTTGGAAAGACTATAGTACGACTGTAGGACGAGCGTATCACAAGAGATTCCGATAAACTACACAGCAAGAAGTGACTCAGCTGAGTGCCAGATAAGTGTTTGTCCGTTTTGTTCTGATGGTTGTGTTCTTGGGGTGACGCACTAGCCCTAATTCTAAGGCGAATATGGACAGTGACTTTTAAAACGTTGATTCTCTCGGACGGAATTTTGTGTAGCAGTTTTGAAGTTTCTTTTTAAATCCTTCATATTCTTTAAAAGCTTTTGGTATATATGTGTTTGTGTGTGTGTGTTTGTGTGTGTGTATGTAGAGTAGGATTGGAGAGTGCTGGGTTTGGTGACGGGGTGGGAGAAGGGAAAGGTGGGGAGTAGGCTTATGTGTGATGTATGTTTGATTATTTTGTTGTTGTTGTGATATTATTGCTATGTTGCAGTTTAAAAGTTAATAATATTTTGTTTAACTACTTATTTGTGTTGGAGTTTGTGTGTGTGATCGGCTGTTTGGGAGACTCACGACCATTCCGAACTCTCACGTATCTCGTCTTACTTCTTGAGTGCATGTGTGCTTGGATGTGATACGCGATCACGTGACAATTTTGGGGGCTCGTCCGGGATGGTTGTGTGGATCTTGAGCCGATCATTGTCTTGTATATTATCTGTGCTATTTGTTTTGTATGTTTGATTTCTCCTCTTGTTGGTGGGTAAGGGTTGTGGGACCCTGGAAGTGGATGGGTAAAGGGTGGCGCTCCCAGTTAGCTTAATTTCTTTACCCATGACTGCTAAGGCCCCAGCGGCCGTATCCGCGGTGACCACGACCACTATTTCATACGCAGGACCCGCGCAAAATACCCGATCGCGCACGGTAACGACTGTATTGAGTACTGCCAGTCCTCGGGAGCGCGATACGTCCACGCCAGTTCGTGCGGTAGCGGAGAGCGAGTTTTCGGCTCCCTGGTTATTGAGCCCTTCTCAGACGTTATTGTCATCGATGGCTTACTCTAGTCCACGCATTGTTGTCACTTCTTCCCCTCCTTCTGCCGGTACAACGCGAACAACTCCTAGGATGGCTGCGAATTTCGGAAATTTGCCGCCTTTGACCACGCACTACTCGGCAACTTATGGAACTCAGTTTGGCGCAGGTGTAATGGATTCCGCGAGCTCGGAACAGGCAGAGAGATATCCTCCAGTAACCAATTCGTTAGCAGGAGTCGTTGAACTGATGCGGTACATGGATAATAGGGATAGGAGAGAGCGCCAAGAGAGGGACAGGCATGAAAGGGAAAGAGAGGCGGCTATGATGGAAACTCTGCGAGCTTGTGTGGACAAGTCTGGACGAGCAAATGATAGTGATCTAGCACCAAGTTTGGTTCACGTGCAGTCTATGCGGATGCCAGAGTTCAATGAAAAAGAAGATATTGACGTTTTTCTCACTCAGTTCGAGCGAATTGCAAAAGTTCAAAATTGGCCAGAGACGCAGTGGGCTACACGAGTGGCGACGTTGCTGACAGGAAAGGCTAGTGAAGTATATACTCAACTTCCGATGGATCAAGCTGAAAACTACCAAGCCTTGAAGAATGCTCTTCTCGCTAGATACAAACTAAACGCTGAGACCTACCGTAGGCGTTTTCGTTCAACAAAGAAGGAAGGAGGAGAGACCTTTTCCCAGTTTGTGGTGCGAATCCGGCTTCTGCTTAGAAGATGGATAGCTCTAGCTGGAAAAATGGAGCTGGATTATGGTGGTCTAGAGGATCTTATTCTCTACGAGCAGTTGCTAAACACTACCACCCCTGAGTTGGAACTTTTCTTGCGTCAAATGGCTCCTAGGGATGTGAGTGCAGCTGCAGAATTGGCGGATCAGTTTGCTTCGGCCAGGAATGCTTTGAAAGATAAGAAGGGTGGTAACATGTCGCCGCGAAGCGGAGTATACAAGGGGAATAATCCAAAAATCGTAGAAAAACCACAACAGTCATCTTCGGACTCTTCGAATAAGCAGAAGGGATGTTTTCAGTGTGGAGGGCCACATCTACGCAAAAACTGCCCCAAGCTGAAGAATCGCCAGGATCATTCCGTGGCAGGGAACCTTACCATAGTAAGCCAAGTTGCTGCTGTTTCTGGTGAAGTCGCTAAGGTTCAGGCACATTACCATTCTGTAGTCATCGCTGGGAAACCCGCACTGGCATTGCGCGACACAGGAGCTACAGACACCATTGTTAATCCGGAATGGTTACCGACAGATGCTAAGGTGGTGGGAACAGTTGAAATCACGGTGTTGACAGGAGAAAAAACCATTGTGCCGTGGGTACTGATACAGGTTGACACGCCTTTCTTTCAGGGAGAAGTTAAGGCTGCTGCAGTTAAAGGTGCAGTAAGTCCCCTTGTGATCGGGAATGCAGTAACTTTTGCTGATGGATCTACTCAGTCGGTCCCTGTCGCAGCGACCAGAACAGTTGCAAATGTAGTACAGACTCGTGCCGCGGCTAGGCGCGAAAAGGAAGGAGCGCTGCCACTTAAGGTTGCAGAAATGTTCGGAGTGGAGTTAGGACCGAAGGAAATCCGAGAGTTGCAGGAGAAAGACCTAACGTTAAAGCAGCACCGCCATTTAGCTGGAAAGGGTCCTCAGGATGGTCGCAAAGTGTCGTTTGTAATCCATGAGGGTCTACTGTATCGTCAGTTTGATACAGGAAAAGCCAATAGGTTCAAACAGCTGGTTGTCCCAAAAACCTTACGCAATACAGTCTTGAAGGTGGCGCATGATAGTCCGATGGCGGGGCATATGGGCGTGAGGAGAACTACCGATCGTGTTTTGCAGACTTTTTATTGGCCAGGCGTTAATGCTGACATTAGACAGTACTGCAGGTCATGCGATCAGTGTCAAAAGACGAAGCTGTTTCATGCTAATCTGTTGAAAAAATACGTGCGTCGTCAGGCAGTGGCGATATCAGCTATTGTTGTCGAAGAGGATGCCGGTCTTGAGGAAGACTTAGACGTTAAAACGGAAGCAATTGATTGCAGGCCGGAGTTTGGCATTTCTCTTCCTGCCTTGGAAGCAAAGGAGTCGGTCAAGGACGTTCATGTGTGCGAGAGCCGAACTGAATCTGAAAAACGAGATTTACTGAAGGAGATAAACGCGCGCAGTCAGATTTTCACGGATTTGCCAAGGCAGTGTACAGTGGGTGAATGTGAAATCGTGGTTGAGTCTAACAATTACATCCGAACGAAGCAGTACCCCCTTCCACACTCGCAGGAAGAGACCGTGAAGAAAGAGATTGAAGCTATGCTGCGTATGGGTGTGATAGAGCGTGCTGCATCACCGTATTCTAGCCCTATTTTACTGGTCAAAAAGAAGGATGGAACCATGCGCTTTTGCGTTGATTTTCGCAGGTTGAACAAAGTCATACGGTTTGACGCTGAACCTCTTCCCGATGTTGATGCCCTGTTTGCTAAGCTTGGCCAGGCAAAGTATTTTTCGAAGTTGGATCTTTGCAAGGGTTACTGGCAGGTAAAGGTAAAGGAGCAGGACAAGTGCAAGACTGCATTTACAACACCATCCGGCCAATACCAATTCACAGTAATGCCTTTCGGCTTGAAGACGGCCGGCGCTATATTCTCACGGATCATGCGTTTGATTCTGGAACCGCTGAAAATGAAAACGGTTCATAGTTTCATGGATGATCTGCTTGTGGCGACACCAACCTGGCAGGAGCATATGGTTTCTTTGCGAGCAGTATTTCGTCGGTTAGACGAAGTCAACGTATCTGCCAAACCAAGCAAATGTTTTCTAGCTTATGAGGAGATCAGTTTCCTGGGACACAAGGTGGGAAATGGACGGATGAAACCAGAAGAAGACAAAGTGCAACGGATTCAGGAGGCAGCGAGGCCGCAGACGAAGAAACAACTGCGTGCGTTTCTTGGGTTAGCAGGTTATTATCGCCGCTTTGTACCAAGCTATGCAGCGATCGCCTTACCCTTGACGAACCTGACAAAGAAAGGCAGTCCGGACAGTCTTCCGTGGGATGATCAGTGCCAGAGAGCATTCGATACCCTCAAGCGCAAACTGGCTTCTGAGCCAGTAGTTGTACTGCCTGACGACAAACTTCAGTTTTTGCTGCGTACGGACGCTTCGGGGGAAAGTTTAGGGGCCGTTCTGATGCAGGATCATGGTCAAGGTCCTCAGCCCGTGGCATACGCCAGTAAAAAGCTGAACCCTGCTGAAAGGAAATACTCCACCATTGAGTTGGAGTGTTATGCTGTTGTGTTTGGAATACGAAAGTTCTACCCCTACTTGTATGGGAGGTTTTTCGTCGTAGAGACGGACCATCATCCATTGAGCTTCTTGGATCGTATCCGACCGTTAAGTCGTCGATTGACAGGTTGGGCAATGGAGCTTCAGTCTCATGTTTTCACAGTCCGCAGCATTCCAGGAAAGGAAAACGTGGCCGCAGATTGTATGAGTCGGCTATGAGCAATGCAACATAGAGGATTAATTTTTTCTTGGCCGTTTCTTTGCTTCTGTGATTGAACGAAGCTTAACTGCGTAGCTTCGTCCTTTTAAGGGGGGAGGATTGTAGCGAAACGGCCGGTTTTGCCGTATACAGTTTATAATCACTGTCTATCGCCTGTTAGGTGGTTGGATGAAGGAGGAGGGGGATACAGTTTAGCTGTGAGCGAGCACGTGAATATCGAGAATGTACAAGGTAATCGCATCGAGGCGAGGTAGGCAATAGGTGACAGTAAGATAGCTTGGCATATCGCTTGTGACCGAGGAAAGGCGAAGACATCGTTGTTCTTGGCTTTGATCCGCGTTCATAATTTTTGGTACTCGCGGTATGGGTCAGTCCTCGCGCTGACAAAACGATACGTGTTTCGTTTACTATCGGAGTCCTTGGTGACTGTGGAAGTTACTTGGTATCTTCCTGCATATGTGTATTTTTCACGCGCTGGATTGAGCGCTCTTAGGACGAGGAGCTGTCCACTTGGCCGTGTGCTGTGTGTTCTGAAGAGGGTGGACTCTGGTACTACTACAGACTGGAGCCTCGCCGATTCTGTGACATCTACGAACCTACCGTCGTTTCCCGAGCTCAGGGTCTTGGAAAGACTATAGTACGACTGTAGGACGAGCGTATCACAAGAGATTCCGATAAACTACACAGCAAGAAGTGACTCAGCTGAGTGCCAGATAAGTGTTTGTCCGTTTTGTTCTGATGGTTGTGTTCTTGGGGTGACGCACTAGCCCTAATTCTAAGGCGAATATGGACAGTGACTTTTAAAACGTTGATTCTCTCGGACGGAATTTTGTGTAGCAGTTTTGAAGTTTCTTTTTAAATCCTTCATATTCTTTAAAAGCTTTTGGTATATATGTGTTTGTGTGTGTGTGTTTGTGTGTGTGTATGTAGAGTAGGATTGGAGAGTGCTGGGTTTGGTGACGGGGTGGGAGAAGGGAAAGGTGGGGAGTAGGCTTATGTGTGATGTATGTTTGATTATTTTGTTGTTGTTGTGATATTATTGCTATGTTGCAGTTTAAAAGTTAATAATATTTTGTTTAACTACTTATTTGTGTTGGAGTTTGTGTGTGTGATCGGCTGTTTGGGAGACTCACGACCATTCCGAACTCTCACGTATCTCGTCTTACTTCTTGAGTGCATGTGTGCTTGGATGTGATACGCGATCACGTGACATGCGCTGCCAGTCAAATCTTCATTGCACATCGAATATTTCATTGTTATCTTTCGGTATGCTTGGAACATTAGAAGATTTTGTTAAATAATTATTGTTCATGTTTTAAATTCAAAATATGCATATATATAAATATAACTACATATTTTGTTTGTTTGTTTCAAGGCGTGCAACAATACAATTTAACTATTCTGTTGGATATAAAAACCTAACTTGCTGTAGAAAGAAAGAGCGTTTCCCGCTCACTTTCCATACAGGTCCAAAAAAGAATTGCACTTTTCCGGGCGTTTGATTTTTGCACACAAATAATTTGGTTTATGGTGCGTGTGATTGTAGGAGAAATCACCACAAAGCAGATCTTGGACAGGGAGACGTTTGAGCAGCACGAGATCACAGTGGCGGCCACAGACAACGGAGGACATATGGGTTTTGCGACGGTCACCATAGTGGTGAAAGATGAAAACGACAAGATACCGCAGTTCTTGATGGAAGAGTACAAGGCGAACGTCCGATTTGATGCTCCCATTGACACCAAGATCATTCAGGTTTGTAGGCCAAGAAAGTAGCCATGTATGTCTGAGATACATGTATTAGTGATCAAGGTAGGGAGAAAGTTTTGGGAGAGGAGAGAGTTGAGTGAATGTAGAACATTCCGTTTTTGTGGGTTTTTTTAAGGGGGAAGGGGGGGGGGAGGCTTAAAGAAACTGATCATCAGGGCTTACCAAAAGTCCTTGCCTGATCATTGGTTTGTGATTTAAAATGATAATGCAAGTGTGTTGTGAAAAAATTATTTTTTTAACATTCTGTATAGGTTGTAATTTTAACAAATTTCTTTGCAATATTCTGTCACAACCCATCTAGATTACATCCGTCTTAGGGTTCCCAGGTTAAATTTCACTGAGGAAAAGGCCACTTGTTCGAGAAAATAAACAAAAACAGAAAAACTGATGTTGAGAGAGAGTTGGATAGAAAACTGTGGTGCTAGTTTGACCAATGTTGTATTATTTGCTGTGGACAGGTAAATGCTGTAGATGAAGACTTGGGCAACAATGGACGTATTAGCTACACTCAGCACGCTGGGGATGACCCCATCATCTCTCAACTCTTTGCTGTGGATGAGGATTCCGGATTTATCATTGTCAAGTCCAGCCTAGTCTTTGCTGGTCAGTACGCTCTTTGATGGTTTTTATAATCCATTGTGGTTTCCTCATGCTTAGGTGCTAATGTTTTGCTTTTTATTTTGTTTCATGTATAAAGTGCATGTATCTCATCTATTACAAATCAAAACATTGTTGAATTTTTGACAAACAAGCACCCCTCCACACACGCAAATGAATATATAACTGAAATTAAAGGGACGCACAAAATAATGATCATGTACAATACGATACAACTTTATTCATCTCAGTTGTGAATGTTATGGTCGTGGATGTCAGTCAAATCTATGTTACAAGTGAGTGTTTAGTTGCCATTTGAATGTGCAAGGCTAATTAACGAATCAAAAGGAGTCAAATAGAATACAAATTGTTCTTGATTTTAAAGCTGTTGTCCATGATTCTTGCAGTGAACAAGGTGTACCAGTTCTTTGTGCGCATCAGAGACCACGGCGAACCGGCCTTTGAGAACCATGTGCCAGTGGAGATACTGGTCATGGGTAAAGACGACACTCCTCCGGTCTTCTTGACCTCCCAGCGATCCTTCTTCATCCAGGAGGACGAGCCAGCAGGGGGAGTAATCGCCACACTGAAGGCGAAGAGTCAGCAGCCCTTGACGTACCGCATCGTCGCAGGCATGACCAACAGCAGCAACAGGCACCCCATGTTCACCGTCAACGACCTGGGTGAGATCCGAATCCTGCGGCCCCTGGACAGGGAAAGGACACCCACCTATGCCCTGTCGCTCCGGGCCCAGACCAAGACTACCCTGCCCTTGGTGGACTACATGGAAGTGACGGTGCAGCTGAAAGATGTCAATGATAATGTTCCAAAGTTCGAGTCCAGACCTTACACTGCTACTGTAGTGGAAAATGCTGAAGTGGGTGCCAGTATCATCCAGGTAGGTGGTTGTTTTCTTATCTTTTTAGTACTGAAGGCCTGCTTGTTCAAGACTCGAGTAAAATGTTTGAAAACCTTTTTATGGTAAAAGAAGTTCCTTGGTATAGGAAATGGCCTCTCCATTTTCCAGCAATAGGCTTGTTTTCAAAGGGTGAACTCACTTCTTGCTTTCCTTGACTTCTTGCTTTCCTTGACTTCTTGCTTTCCTTGCCTTCTTGCTCTTCTTGCTTTCCTTGCCTTCTTGCTTTCCTTACCTCCTGAAGTCACTTTTCCAGTTAACCAAGTGCTGATCTTGCTTCTAGCGCTATCCTTACCTACACCATCACATTTCTACTCTCCTCTTGTTTTTGTATTTGCAAACATTTCCTAAATGTGCATGATAATGATGACGATGATGTCCATTCATAACTCATGTTTCTCCATCCATTGTCGAATGCTCAGTGCGCTATAAGGAGAAATAAAGAATAACAAAAACTACAGGAAAGGTAAAGTCAGAGGAGGGTGGGGGGGAGAAGGTGAGGGGGGCTGGAAGTGGACAGCAGAAGTGAGAGAGGTTCTTGGTTCACTAAGTTACTACAATGTAAACAAGGTGAGTCTTCAGACTTCCCTTGAATGACTCGACACAGTGTGCCCTTTGACAGTCTCAGGTAGCCTATTCCATAACTTGGGGACTGCATTCTGTAGGGATCGAGCACCAGATCTTTTTTGTTTGTCACCTCAGAGGATGGCAGGGCAAAACGGTACTTGGAAGAAGAGCGAAGCTGACGAGATGGCTCATACATAAGAACCAACACAGACTGGTATCCTGGAGCAGTCTCGTGCACACATGCCAAAGCAATTGACAGGATCTTATGGTCAAGATATTTTTTTACAGAGAGCAGTGCAGAGAGTCTGGTGTTTTGGATCTTTTGTAGTTTGTCAAAAAGAATGGTAGGGAGACCCCAAAAAGTGCTGTTGCAATAGTCCACTCTAGACATGACAGTTGATAGGATGACTGCATTTGTGGTTGCTCGGGTCAACATTGGACATAATTTTCCAAGAATCGTAAGCTAGAAATAACATTTTCTAACTACATCTTTTATGTGCTTTGATATTGCATGCACTGAGCATTTTGACAGTGGATGGAGAGATGTGCATTACAAGTGGACATCATTAGCATACTATATAAAATCTTAACAGGTAGTAGTTTTTATTGGTAATCATCTTTCCTTTTTAGGTGAGTGCCACAGATGCAGATCTGCCTCGTAAGCTGGAGTACTCGTTCGGGCCTGGCATGGAGGAGATGGCCAACATGTTCGCCGTGGACGCTCACACTGGCTGGGTCAGCTTGCTGTCCAGACTGGACAGAGAGAGGGTCAGCGAGTACAACCTCACCCTCATAGTCACCGACAGCGACGACGACAGCAGGATGAACGGCCGCAACGTGCGCCTATCTTCCACCACCTCCCTCATCATAACCGTCACTGACTACAACGACAATGCCCCACAGTTCAGCAAGCGCGAGTTCTCCACTGCTGTCAACGAAGGGGCTTTGCCAGGTAGGATAAGATTGTGTGGACACACACACAAAATGTATATAAAAATTGAAATTGATGATAAAATAAGTGCAAGTTACTAGTTGATTCTCAGGTACGACCATCTACAAGGGCTGGAAACAGCTTGCTATATATAAGTGGATCACATAAAATGGTCAGCAAGACATGAATTCTTTTCTTTCTCCACAATTTCACAAACTATAATTTTTCTTGAGAAAGAAAATGACACGGTGTGGGTGTGAGGGTGTGCACTCATGACTATTTAAAACTGTTTATTTCAAACTTTATCTTCATCTGTGTTTCAGGTGTATTTTTTTTCTTGGCAGAGAATTACACCTTTGTTGTGTCTGACTGTTTATTAGAACTTTTGATTTCAAACTCAATCGTCTGTGTTTTCAGGCACGGTGATTCTATCTCTGACATCGACGGATGCTGATGTGGGGGTGAATGCTGATGTGACATATTACATCGTGAAGGGGGACCCTATGGGCCAGTTTCAGATCCACTCCACCGGAGAACTCTTTGTCAACAAGGAGCTGGACCGTGAAAGTCAAAGTCGCTATGTGCTGGAGGTCGCGGCTACGGATGGTGGATTTGTGACCTTTTCCGAGGTCACTGTTGTCGTGCTGGATGACAATGACAACGCGCCTGAATGCTTAGAGGTAAGTTTAGACTTCTTTCTTAGTAAATTATGAAAGTTAAAACAGATGTCATTTATTGCAAAGTCTTGAGAATATACATGTTTTGTTAACCATTTTAAAAAAAAATATTGGGGAGGAAGAGGGGGTGACTGCAGGTGGGGGTGGGAGGAGATGACTGGAATCACTTTGCTCATGTGCTTAAGGACAAAATAATGAAGGTGCTAATGTAACCCACCTCTTTAGATTTTCTGTACATCAGGGGTGAGAATTGTCCGCCATTTGGCGGATTTCCGCCATTAAAAAAATCCCATCCGCCAAAAACAATAATGCTTCCGCCAAAAAATAACAAATAAAAAAAATTTACACTATTGCGGTGTTTAGACACAGCGCAACAGAAGTCTCACCGGAAGTGAGAGGTCGAGGTCGTTGTACTTAATCACCGCCATCATGTCTTTAAAGGCTATGATTGTACAGCGTGGTGAAACTTTTCAAGGTTTTGGCATTAAAAACAAATGGAGGTGGGATTGGTTGGAGTACGAAGTCAATGATGATCGGCTCAGCCTATTTATTCGCAAGCTGAAGAAGCCAGGCTTGCCATATTGATGTTGGAGCTATGTTTAGTTTTGGCAGCTGATATTCAGATGTTGAATATACAGCTGTGTACATGTTCAGCTACTATGTACAAATTGTGTGTGTGTGTGTGTGTGTGTGTGTGTGTGTGTACAGCTCTCTCTCTCTCTCTCTCTCTCTCTCTCTCTCTCTCTCTCTCTCTCTCTCTCTCTCTCTCTCTCTCACATAATCACTGTACATGTATACAGTTATATACACAAATCCTTTTTGAATTTATGTTATTTTCTTTATGCAACGTGTCTGTTAGTTGTACATTGTTTATCAGCACTACATCACAGCATTATATTCTTTGGTCATTCAAACAAAAAGCACAAGAAAAAAAGACAAAAAATAATGTTTTTCATACTTCAAAACTACTTACATTTTGCAATCAGAATACGCCAGATTGCACAGATTTTATTCTTGATTTTGAAAATTTTCCGGGGGGGCATGCCCCCGGACCCCCCTAGTTTCCTTTATTTTTCACTTCAGCAATTCCCACCCCTGGTACATAGTTTTGCGATTGGGTGAGGGGATTATTTTCATATTTTCACAAGTGTGAACATTGATTATAGTGTCATTGGTGTTTGTGTTTGGTTTGGTTGTATGAGAAAACTGTCTCGAGCAGCAAGCTTGTGGTTACATTTAACAACAAAGTAGTGGATAGTTATTTCCTGATAAAGTTTCAGACAGTGCAGTATATATATATATTTATATTTATATATATATATATTTTTTTAGGGGTGATGGGGGTGGGGGTGATGTACTGTTTGATAGATTTGCGTTTACGTCCAAGTTGTTGTTTGTTTTGCAGCCATTCATTGAAGTGATGGAGAATGAAAATGTGGCTTTGGGAAAGCTGATTGCTCAGATCAAAGCCACAGATGCTGACGAAGCATCAACAAACAACGCCCGCATTTACTACACGCTGAGCGGGGAAGGGGCTGATAAATTCGTGCTGGTTAAAGAGACAGGTAAGCATGCAAGAAACTTCTTTTTTTTAATTCTATTTATTTCTTTTGCTTATATTTTTTTTTAAAGTTTTCTCTGCTGTTTTCGTTTTATTAGCTGCAAATTCATGATGCAAAAAAATATTGCTGATGAAGAAAGAAATACATTTGTTGCCATTATCATTCCGTAAATTCATAGAAGCGGAAGAAAAAAGTATGTCCAACATTTTGTTGTTGGCGTTACATGTAATAAATAACAGCAATAAACTACAACATTAGCAGTTTCTTCCACAGCTTAAACAAATTAAGTATGATCATTGTTTCAGGCATCCTTCATACCAAGATGCACCTGGACAGGGAAACTAAACAGCAGTACCTACTCACAGCAACTGCTACGGATGGAGGAGGCCTGTACTGTGTGACTGAGGTGCGAATCTTCCTGCGCGACATCAACGACAACCCTCCGGAATTCACCGGCAATTTCCGTGACACTCTCACCGTGCATGAGGATGCCAGAGTGAACACGCTTCTGACACGTGTCACCACAGTGGATAGGGACACAGGTGTGTAATGTCATAGTTTGTTTGTTTGTTTCTTGTTTTGTTTATTGTTTTCCTCCTTTTCTAGTTCATGAACAATGTTAACCCACTTTTACAGCACACAAACTTTAGTACGATGAGGACCTGCTCAAAGCTTGAGTCAGACCTATCCTATTCCTATTTTATCCTGTAACTCGAAGGTCGTTGTGGCACCACAGATGATCGTTTAACCAGCGTACTCCATCTTTCTCTGTTCTCAGCAACCCTTATGGCTTCGTTTAGTGTCAAGCCAGTCCATTCTCGAATGTTGTCCTCCCACCTCTTTTTTTTGTCTCCCTCTTCTTCTGCCACCTTGCACCATGCCTTGCAGGATGGTCTTTGCAAGGCCTGATGCCATGTGGCCATAATCAGAGTTTCCGTTACTTCACCACTGTGAGCATGTCATCGTGTTGTCCAATGGCTTGTGTGATGGTCTGTTGGACTTTGTTGTTGGTGATGTGCTGGATATAGGAAATGCCCAGAAGTCTTTTATAGCACCTCATCTCCATGCTTTGTATTCTTTGTTGTAGATATCCTGTGAGGGTCCATGTTTTGCAAGCGTATAGGTAGATGGAGATAACAAGGGAGTGCAGCAACATTACCTTGGAATGTAGATTGATGGTCATGTCTTTCCAAATGGGCTTCAACCTTGTCTGGGCAGCAGTTGTTTGTGCGATCCTAGAGAGGACTTCCTGTCGGGACCCATTGTCTGATACAATGGCTCTTAAATATTTGAAGCTATGCACCGTGTTAAGAGATTAGCCTTGGACGTTAATGTCTGTGTTGATGCCACGGTGTTGTCAAATGCTGCTGCCTCAACTTCTTCTCAGAGAATTGGGAGGATTTCTTCTTCTTCTCTGTTCTGGGGACATGCTAGAACTGACAGATCTCCATTTGGTGTGTGGTTGTAAAGATCAGAGCAGTACTCTGTCCATCTAAACAAGACTTCTTGTTCTTCTGCAAGGCACATGCCAGACTTGCTTTGGATTGTGGAGACCTTGGTCTTTTTAACACTTGTCAGCAGCTTCACAGTCTGGTAGGCCTTCTTGCTGTTGTTCTTGTTCAGATTGTTCTCTATTTCCTGGTATTGATCTTCTATCTAGTTCTCCTTTGCTGTGAGCATGCCTTTTCAGATGTCATTGTTAATTTTTCGGTAGGCATCAGCTCCCTGTGAAGTGTTCTTTTTCTTTTTCATCTCTTTTGTTTGTCACAAAGGTCCAAAAGTTCGTGTGCGATCCACGGTTTCTTTTTTGGGCAGTGCTATCCAAGGATCTACACAACTGAGTTGAAGGTGGTGGTCATGGTGTTGACATCTACTTCACCAGCTCCCAAAATGAGCAATGGTGCAAATTTCCCTCCAGTTGTGGCTTGGAATATTTCTGCCACCTCCAGGTCTTGCAGTTTGTCCAGGTTGAACTTCAGTCTGGTGCACTTTGCTGTGTTTACTCTCTTCAGGTGGAGCCAGAAAGACATCATCACGAGATCGTGGTCATTTCTGATGTCTCCTTCTGGAAAAGTGCGTGTCCTGTTAATGTTGATGTTTGATCTGAAGCCTTTCTTGACCATGATGAAGTCAATCTGATTGTGATGCCTCCCGCTGGTACTGTGCCATTTTCATCATCTGGATTTTTTGTGGCAAACTCCAAGAGTCTCAGACCTCTGTCATCTGTCTCGTAATTGCAATGGGGTCCACATGTGCCTCACCAGTTGTGGTATGCATCTTGGCATTCTAGTCATCTTGCACTATGACTATGTCCTTTTTCTTCACTTGGTCAAGGACAGCCTGCCAATGTTCATAAAAATCCTTGACTTTACTGTCGTCATATTCTGATGTTGGGGCATAGACCTGGATGATGATGATTATGAAAGGGGCTGCTCTCAGACAGATGGTAATGAGTCAGCTGGAGACTGGGTGGCAACCCATGACAGTAGATAAAATGTTCTTGTGGATCAAGAATCCAATACCGTGTTCGTGCCTGTCATCTCTCCCACTGAAGTAAAGCTTGTGGCCTTTGTCAGTCATTGTTTCACCTAGACCTTTCCAGTGCAGTTTACTGATACCTAAAATGTTCCATCGATAGTAGTCCAGTTCGTGAGCCAGTTCTTCTAATTTTCCCTCTGCAGTTAGGGTCCTAACATTCCAGGTTCCTATTACGATGTTGTCTCTCTCTCGGATCTTGCTGAGTTGTCAGTAACCAACTTATCATCTCCATGCTGGTTGCCAATAGAAGGTGCAGTCCTTGATGACCTGGGCGACGACAGATCCAGTATGAAGTGAGTGGTTCTTTTCATCATGCGGTGTGTCTTGGGCAAGAAAGACCTGGCGTGGTCGTTGAACCTGTAGTAACATGAGGTTCCTCCATCCTGGCCTGTGACTTTTGTGTAGAAGACTTTCGCCAAGTGATGTAGTGCTGACATCACCTCTGTTAGTCGCCTCTTACGACACGCTTGGATACATTGGGTCTATTCTTTTCAGTGCCCAACCCCCATGACTTAACTGTCCAGAGTGGCGCTATGAAAGTTTTTGTTTCGAGTGCTTGTGTGGTTCTGCAGAAAAATAGAGAGTTTTTATCTTTTAACTAATTTCTTTCCTCAGTTAGCATTATTGTCATCATCATCATCATCATCATCATCATCATCATCATCATCATCGGCTTCATCGTCATCATCATCATTCTCATCACCTTTGTTACTACCAACCTTGCTGGTTCTCAGGCATAAACCGCAACACAGCCTACCGTCTGATGAACACGGGTACCCCAGTGTTCAGTATTGACTCCAAGAGTGGCATCATCAGTCTTGTCAGTGCACTGGATAGAGAGGTCCATGCAGAGTATAATGTCACGGTGGTGGCATACAATGAGGTGAGTTTTGTACATTTTATTTGTGGTTAAACCAGGCAAAATCAAAGGATGAGATTTTAAAGCCAGTTTTTATGTGTATAACTATGACAAAACAATATAAAAACCAAAACAAAAAGTTTGCTATTTTCTTTTCTTGGCTTTAATTCATTATTTCATTTTTTTCACTTCAACTATCATTATGTCGTTGTTTCTGGCTTTAAGATTTCACCAGAGCTGTCAGCCACTGCCATGCTGAATATCGTTGTGCTTGATGTCAACGACAATCCACCCACATTTGAGCGCACCAGTTACTACACAGCCATCAGCGAAGGGGCCAAGCTAGGGGATGTTGTGGTTCAAATCCGCGCCACCAGTCTGGACATCGGAGCCAACGCTGCCATCACTTACTCCATCGCTGCTGGCAACCAGCAAGGAAAGTTCACCATTGGAGCCAAAGACGGTGAGTGAACATTAGTTTACAAATGGAGCAAGGTGATTTGTTTTGCGTCAGATACTAGTGTTTATCAGCTTTATTCCATTTTGAGTCTAGGCTTTAATTTTATTTATTTTATTATTATTTTTTTTTTAACAACTTTATTATCTCCGAGGTGAAATTCGGGCACTTTCATTTTCGAAAGTACAGCAGCCCCAAGTGAAGTGCTTTACCCAAGGTACATGCTGGGTGTGTTCTTATCACCGGCACTCACTCGTCTAGGAGATGAGCGTCAGGATCTTTAAAGTCCGTTATGATAAAATGCATGCGACACAGACTAGACCTCAGTTTATACTCTCATCCGAAGGAGTAGGAAACGGGAGTAAAGTGTTTTTCCCAAGCACACAACACAATGCCCCGGCCTGGGCTCGAACCCGGGACTTTCAGATCCGCAAGCCAAAGCCCTATCATTAGGCCACCGTGTCTCCCGTGTCTATTTGCACAGCCCACAGATTTTGATGGTAACTTGTATGTTTTCCTTTAGTAAAATACAGTGGTTTTCTAGCTGATTCAGTAATATAATAATATAATATAATATAATATAATATAATATAATATAATATAATATAATATAATATAATATAATATAATATAATATAATATAATATAATATAATATAACATTTGTCTTTGTTTTTCAGGCATGTTGCGGGTGGCAGAGCCATTGGACCATGAGCTTACCAGAGAGTATTTCCTGACCATATTAGCGCGTGACCATGGCTCTCCTCCTCTCAGCAACACCGCCATCGTCAGCATCAATATCACTGACGTCAACGACAACCCACCACGCTTCAGTCAGGACCTGTACTTTGCTGTGGTCAATGAACTCATGCCCACTGGCACCAAAGTCTTCCAGGTGAGGGTAGCATTTCGTTTGGTGGAAAGACCTTGAACAATAAAACGGCTATCAGTGCTGATGGATGTGGAGACAAGAAATCGGGCAAATAGCTCAATTGGTACAATGCTTACTTGGCGAGCAGTTACTTTCACCATTATTAATATTTAATATTATTATTTTTAATATTATTATTTTTAATACTATTATTATTATTATTAAAAAATGTTTAAAATATTTTAAGAAATAAAATTGTTAAAAAAATTTAAAAATAACTAACTAATAATAATAATGGATTTTTGTATAGCGCAAAACCAAACTTCAAGCTTGCTCTAAGTGCTTGCATGCATTCACACACTCATACGCTCACAAGGTTAAATATCTAAACAATGTGTTAAAACATTATGAAATGAAACAGTTTTACATCATAGGAAATAATACAAACATTAGATCTAACAAAGATAACTATTTGAACAATATGATACAATATTGTGAGATTAAACATGTTAAACATAGTAAATAATAATAACAAGAATTCACTGTATTTTCTCCGTCCCGGATAGAGCACTCCTGTGTACTTAAAACACTCTCATGCACTACAACTGCACTCCCATGCACTAAAAGAGCACTCCTGTTTACTTAGAAAAAAGTGGGTGGCTGGAAAACACTGGGTGGCTAATACACTCACCCATTTCCTGCATAAAATGCAAGGTTAATCACCCATTTCAAGGCTTATACCTCCGCACACTCATACACACACACACACACACACCATCACACACACACACACACACCATTATTCAATCACTCTCTCGCACACTGATTATTCTGGATCTAAAAGTTTTTGGTAAAAAGGTAGGTTTTTAAGTTATTTTTTAACACGGAAAGAGGTTGGAGGGCAGAGAGTTCCAAAGAGTTGGGACAAACACAGAGAAAGATCTCCTGTCAAAGGCCAAAGCGGATACCTAGGAATTGAGAGGAGAGCTGCTTCTTGTGAACGGAGTGATTGAGCAAGTTGGTAGGGACAGAAAAGTTGTGAAAGTTAGGAAGGACATGAATCGGTGGGACAAACACAGAGAAAGATCTCCTGTCAAAGGCCAAAGCGGATACCTAGGAATTGAGAGGAGAGCGGCATCTTGTGAACGGAGTGATCGAGCAAGTTGGTAGGGACAGAAAAGTTGTGAAAGGTAGGAAGGACATGAATCGGTGTGCAGACAGTGAAAACAAAGAGAAGCAACTTTGTAATCGATACAAGCCTTTACAGTCAACCAGTGTAAGGTTTTCAGAGCGGAAGTTGCACTAGAATGACGAGGTTGACAAAGGACGAGGCGATAAATAAATAATATAATATATAATCAATAAATAATAATAAAAATAAATAAATGATAAAATAATGGATGTTATGGGCTTTCTTCATGGTGTTGATGGCGTGTTCTGTATCTGTCTTATTCCTGTTGGCTATACAGGTGATGGCGACGGATGATGACAGTTACGCCAATTCCGTCATCACCTATAGCATCATCGACGGCAACACTGGCCAGCATTTCCTCATCGGGCCGCAAGATGGTGTGATTCACATCTCCAAGCTCTTAGACGCAGAAACTGTGAGTTTGATGCCCTACAGTTTTCATTCTTTTGTATAGTATATAGTTTTGTACACTGATTTTTTTTTCCCTTCTTGCCTCAACCCTCTTTCATGCGAATGGTCCAAACAGGCCCAGGCACTGTGAAAACAATCTGATAAGAGTACGTTTTTGTAAATAGTTTACTTCAGCATCAGGTGTTTCCAGCTTGCGTTCAATTCATTGTCCTGTCTTTGTAATTCTTATCCGCCGAAAGGATGTTCGCAATATCGTTGCAAGGTATAGGTCACAGGGTCATCAAATGTTAGTAAAAAAAAAAGACCATTTTTCATACAATTTCACTTTTTTTTCTTGCTAAAACATACAAAAAATAGGTCCTCTTACAGTGGAATGGCTGTTTATTTAACCCATAGTATGCAACAACATTGGGTTATTTGATCAGACATGTACGGGAGAACATGTGAGGATCAAGGTCATCCCAAGGTCAAGGTCACCGAAGATCAAGGTCACAGTTTTTTTAAAATTTGGCTTAATATGACTTTTGCTGTAATTTATTTTATAGTAGATGAGTGTATTTGGAGCCAGAGGTCAATGTTATCTCAAGGTCAAGAGCTTCGAAAGATCAAAGTCAATATTTGCATTTTAATGCCACCATCTCATTTTTATTTTTTTTAAATTTTTATTTTTTGTTGAAGGGGCACTCATTTTTATGTTAAATATTCCGAGTTCCGTAAGGAGCACATGAGTCATACTTTATAGAAGGTGGCCAACTGAGATTTGGCTTTTCTGGGCAGAGAGAGTGAAATACTGACAATTGGCTTATCTTTTATTTGGTTCTGTACAGACGGAAAGATTTGTGTTGACGATGGAGGCAAGGGACTCGGGCAACCCCATGCTGTTTAGCACTGCCATCGTCAGTGTGTCAGTGGAAGATGCCAACGATAACCCACCAGTCTTTTCTAAAGACAACTACACTGCGCAAGTCCAGGTAAGAAGTTCTTCTCCCCTTTCCTGTGGGTGAAATAGTGTATTGGTCTGTGACATAGAAATGTTGAAAGGGTTGTACTCCTGAACTTACTTTTTCTATTGTGTGAAGATATTTGAACTAGTCTTGATTTTGTCGTAATCTAAAATAGGTGAGTCATTTTTGAGTGAAGTATTGTGAATGGGTTATTATTCCAAACTTTTCTTTTGGTGTAATCCTTATGCAATTATCCTTTTGTGTTCTATAGCAGTAAACCCAAGAGATGTCAAGTCATTTTGGATTGTAGTAATGGTGAAAAGATTACATGTTTAAAAATTATTGTTTGTCATTTTAAAAATAACCCAGAGACCTTGAGTCATTATAGATTGAAGTTATTTGTAAAAGGATTATTTGTTTGAAGATATTGAACTCTCATTGTTTGTCGTAAACCTAAGACATTTTGAGTAAATTTAAATTGTTGTCGTTGACTCATATATGTCATGTTTTACTCCTGATGTCTCACGTTTGGTGACGGTTATCTTTGACTGGTATTATTACCAGTCCTAATTGTTTTTATCGTGTTGGGAAAGAAATATAGTAGACTATGTATGCGAATTTTTAATAAATATTTGCTATGCCTGATGGGCAGTTTCTATTTTAAACAATTAATGGGTTTTAGACTAGAGCGTTGAATAAATGTTCTGTTTTTCCTACGGAAAACTATCTATAGCAGATGACCAAGAAAGTAATAACTACGACTGTATTTGAAAGCACTACATTTTACATGGCTTATTGTGGACTATGAAGTCTTACGGTTTGTAAAGTTTGTAAAACAAGCCTCTGTGGACTCTACAGCTATCAAATCAAGACGTCAACAATGTTAAAGCATCAATATTTAAAAGTATATTTGGAACTAGCTACTACACGTTAACGAACCTACTGCATTGAATAATCTAAAAGCAATTATAAAGTGCAATATTATTGTGTAAGATTTTGTAATGAAACAGGTACGATGTTCACAATGAGAAATGACTTTGTGGCGTAGCCTCACGTTGAAATATTACACTTGATGTGTTTTGTGTCTGCGGTACAGCGGGTTGTGTTTACGGATGTGAGTATGGATGATGGAATGACAAATTTAACGGTAATTAACCCGCCTGCATTTTTGCACTGGCATGGACAGTATTTTATTTTCTTCAGTGGTTGACTTTTTAGTCACTTTTTGACTTCATTTTCACCTATAATTTGCTTTTCTCTGGGGTCACGCTAGCACTTTCAGCTTTTCCATTCCATTGAACAGATATTTGTTATCGTTAAAGTATTACGCACAGCTGTTTGTGTGTCCTTGCAATAAACCAAAGCATTGCAAAATAAACGATGATGCTTTTAAATATATGGCCTAATGGGCCTTGTACGCAGAGGTATAGACATTTTTTATGACGGTTGCCACAAACATTTGCACCCACACTCAAAGAATTGGTATAAGCCCAATTTCCCAAGAAGCGTGACCCCTTCTTTCTGCCTCAGTTTGATCTTTTTTTTAAAAAACACAACTTCCGTTCTGTTAAGTGTTTACGCAGCTTTTCATCAAGAAAACACAAGAAAAAAATGTTGTTTGCTTTATTGTGAAAATGTTTTTGCTGTAAAAGTTTGGTTCAGCTTAATTTGTTTTGAATGTTGTTGCCAAGAACAGAATAAAAGTCAGATGTGCTTGTTTTTGGACAATATTATAAGCGCGGCAGTATCTTTATACTTAATGTAATTTCTTCTTTTTGTTTGCTTCTTTTTAAAAAGAAAATCATGAAATAAATCTAATTCCATTCATTTTGCTCACAATCAGGATTTGAAAAAGATGAAATATCACTGATTGTTGCCATATTAAGGGAAGGAATCAGTGACTGTAGGTACTGGTTTGAGAATTGTGTAGCAGTGTAGTAAAGAAAGGTTGAACATTTTTGTAATATCTTCAGATTGATCCTACAGTTTTGATTCTTGTGGTATCACTTTTCAACCTCTTCCTTCTACCATTATTTTCACCAGTTTGGGAGCTCACTGAAACAAAAGGATGCATTTCAGTGATTAACGATCACAGCATCGCATTTAAAAAACAAAAATCTTTAATTAACGTTAGAATGATGAATTACGACTTTTGGTATCCAATGGAAACCATATAAAAGTTATAACTTTTAATGTGATATGTTGCACACGAGGTTCTTTATAATGCTTATCACCTTAATAATTTCGTTGCCCAAACCTTGATAATATAATAATAAGGGTATTTATATAACGCTTTTTCCTAGTGACATCAGTTCAAAGCGCAATTTTCATGCCTTAAGATTAACATCAAAATACATATAACAAGAAGTGAAACAAAAAACTAGAAAGTAATAAACTATGCAAAGACATAATATAAACATGAAAAAGAATAATTACCAGTTAACTATAAAAGACGAGGGAGAAAGGGGAAGGAGGAGAGCAGCTAAGAAATGGGGGAATGGGGAGGAGGAGGTGTGGTGTGGTGGCCGTGGTCTGAATCAAAGAAGAAATTTTGCTGGTGATGGGAGACAAGATCAGACATTTTTAAGGAAGAGATGAGTTATCATCACCCTTTAATTTGCTAACTTCCATCATACAAATCTTCTCCTTTTTCTTGTCCCTATTTCTGGTTTTGAAAAGTTTATAATTTCATTGCTCAAACATACTCTCATCTTCCAGAACTTAATAATTTGGTCAACATGCAGTTTTGTAGTTCTGCTGACCCTTGTATTGTGTGAAACATTGGTGGTTTTGTTGTTAACAGATTCACTACACTATACATTGTAATAAGTTATGTTTTGAGTTTGCTTGCGGTGTGCCAAAAAAACATAAGTCACTGTGTTCACTGCGGTTAAAGCTCCAATACTTTGACAATTATAGCTTCTCCGTCTCTTTCTCTTGTACCTTATCAGTATTTCCAGTCTCGTAAATATATTTTCCTATGGTCCAAAGGTGAAGCCCACACTTCTTGTAGTCGTGTTATAAACTGTTAGGTTTTCCTACCTGATGTTATCATTGTCTTGCGTGTTATGGAAACTAAAGATTATCAGTCTTTATTTGTGTTAATTTGTATAGGGCAGTAACTTTCCTGTTTTAGTGTGATTCTTCCATAGCATGTCTCATGAGTATTGAACACACATAGGCCTGCATGGGTTCAAGCAAAGTTATGTGTGGTAACACCCTATAGTAATGTGATAATAATCTCTTTCTGTGTTGTTTTGTTGTGTTCATCGTGAGAGGTTTGTTATGAGTGAGAGAATGTACTTTGTAGTGTGATGCTCTTGTTTTCTTATATGTCTCGCTATTACTTTATTAACTGCAAGGTTTGGAAGGCATGTGAGAAAATATTTTTTTTACATTTGAGAGATATTCTGACAAGTATTTCTAGGCAGAAACTGTTAACAGTCAACGTAAATTATAAGCATGACTATTATAAACCATGTATTTTAATTTTGGATTGCCTAAAAGTAGATGTTGTTTTATGAAAGCATGTTTTCATATTTGTATCTGCAATCTGCAGTGTTGTTTTTTTCATTTTTGGTGCTGTATTATTACTGTTGTTTGCTGTGTTTGTCTGTGCTTGATTTTCTGTGGAATGGAATGGAATCTTATTTACATTATTTGTTAAGAATAGTTATTGTTAAAAATTTAGCATTCAACAAGAATCTTTTCGTAATATATCATATAATTAAAATCATTGCAATATTGTTGACTTTTCACAAATCTTTTCAGGATAGGAGTTAAACTAACATTTTTTTCCAATGCCTTTATTGAGTTTGAAGTGCCAGCAGTATGGCAGAATTTTCTTTTTGGATAACTGGCAGTGATAAAATCTTGTGTTACCACAGTGTTTATGAATTTAATAGTAATATTTAGTTATGCTATGAATGAACGACAACTTATACTGTTCATAAAAACTTCCACACCTGTAGGCGTGATCATTAGAGTTTAATAAAGTTTAGTATGTGAACAAAAATAGTAGAAACCTACAATCATAATGATTGCAGCCCTTGAAAATGCTAATAACCATTTAGAGGTTAAGGTGCTCAGAGCTCATAAAATTATCGCTGTCATAGTTGGTCCTTGTTATTTTGTTTTTGATCATCCATCTTGGTATATACTGTATTCCTTCATTTGACTTTTGCAGGAGGGTCGTAGAACAGGCATAGAGATCCTGAAGTTTGAGGTGACCGATGCAGATACTTCACCAGAGAACAGTGCCCCCTTCACCTTTGACATCATTGCTGGCAACAATGAAGGAGAGTTCCATGTGGATAAGGGCATTCTCTTCACTGCTGGGAAACTCTCGAAGCAGGTATGGTTTTGCTAAGGGCGGCATGGTACAGCTGTGCTTAGAGCAGACTTTTATTTCTATGCTAAGCTAATTCCAGCTTCAGTTGGAACTTGAATTGGTGACTCGTGCCCCAAATGGAAAAAAAATTAAATATTGAACAAAAACTTTATCCCAGCTCACACAGCTGTAAATGGGTTCCTGGCACTCTTCAGAATCAGAGAAGTCAAGTAGATGGTCACAGCTGCCCTCACAAAGCTGACAATGCAAAAACGGAGGTCTGCAACACCTATTAATTATTACTCTACAACCAAAGGTTATAGGAAAACCTTTACCTTTGTTATATCTCAATAACAATAAGGAAGTAATGTGTAGGTATTGAAATGGTAGTCTGATGACACTTTGTGGTGTAAGACTCCATAGTTACATTTTGGTAATTCTTTTCTTTTAAATTTAAAAAAAAATAAATTGACTGGTGTCATTTGGGGTGTTACACAGGTGAAGGAGCAGTACCATCTGACGGTGCGGGTGTTTGACAGCGGCACGCCTTCTCTTCACTCTGACACGCGTGTGACAGTTCACGTGGTGGACGACAGTGTCTACCCTCCTGACGTTCGCAACCTCTCCATCCACATCAGCTCCTGCATGGACGCCTTCCCTGGCGGGGTCATTGGCCAGATAGAGGCTTCTGATCGTGACCCATATGACACTTTGTCCTTCAACATTGTGTCGCCCAACCGCCATCTGTTTGACGTGCATCGCGATGACGGCAGGCTGATTGCCTTGACTGGCCTGGATGAAGGGGAGTATGTCGTCAACATCAGTGTCACAGACCAGAAATTCACCAGATTTGGACGAGTTCGTATTTTTTTGTTGTTGTTGCTTTGTTTTGTTTTAAATGTTCTTAACAGTTTTGGTATTTCAGAGTATCTGTCGATTTGAGAGTTTTACATTGATTAGTAGATACGGCTTCAAACAAGTTCACACATGATTTATTTTGATTGTGTGCTGTCATTGTGACCCACATTGTGAACATGTCTTGGGTGAGAAATATTTGTATGCATTTTAAATTGATAATTCATTCAGATGGTAATTTATACATCAATTGGGAAAAAACTGATGAAAGGTATGTGTTTTCTTGTTTTGTTTATTTGTTGTTTAAATTAATTTTTTACTTCAAGTCAGTTGCTCTGATATGTGTTTGCATTTCTGTGGGACAGGTGTTGGTGACAGTGGAGTGCATATCACAAAATATAGTGGACAACGCTATCACCATCCAGCTTGCCAACATGATCCCAGAGCAGTTCTACGCCACCTACAGGGCTGACTTCCAGCGTGTGGTCAAGCAAAACCTCAACGTGCGTCTGAGCGACGTGGAGATCATCAACGTGCAGCCGGCGGCTGAGACCATCGCCAGCAGCAACAGCAACCGATACAAGCGCAGCACAGGGAACAACGATCTTGACGTTCTCTTCGCAGTCAGAAAATCCCCTCTCCGATTTTTCACTCGACGTTCTCTCAAGGTAAAATGTGTGCTTTAAAAAAAAATATTGTTCTAGCACGTGTTCATATTCTTGTCCAAAATGAGAATGCGTTGTGTCTTTACTTTTCAAGATTGGATACGTTGAAGCAAGATATATATTTATGCAAGATTTCCTAGCATTTGGGATTCAAGAGGTCAGTTTTTAATATATTCAATTGATCTTTAAAACTGGGTAATCTTTTATAACAAAGATAATTAATAAGCAAGCCAATATCAAAACTTGATTTTAAGTGTGTTTAAAAAAAAAATTTTTTTAACAGACTTGACATGTATCTGATCTTCACTTAATAGCAAACAGAAATTGTATAGAAGACAGATATTATATTGAATAGAATCCATTATAAGACGACTTTCTTTGTTGTTTTCGTCGGCAGATGTAGACTCGAGTGCCTGGTACATTGTTTTTACAATACAGAGAAAGTGGTGTATTGAGAAGGGAAGGAATAAAGAGTTTAACATTATATTTTCCTTACTTAACGCTAATCAACGTTGTTTTGGTTTGTTCTCACTTTGCAGCGTAAGGTGCAGAAGTTTTCCGATGCCCTGGCGATAGAGCTAGGGGTGATTGTGCTGCGAGTGTTCAGTGATGTGTGCACCAAGGCCACATGTCTGTCAGGCACCTGTGTGGGTAACGTGGTGCTGGACAATGCTAAACTGGTGCCTGTAGTGGTCAACGGACAGAGCTTCGTGTCTGCACGACACTACTACTCCCACCAATGTGTCTGCTTGGAAGGTCAGTCAGGCGGCGTCTTTATGTTTCGTGGTTCTGCTTTTTACATTTTATTTCTCTTCACTGGTCAGTTGCTCTTTTTTTTTTTTTCCTATTCTATTATCTCTCTTCTTGTCTTCCTGCTTCTGCTACTTCTTATTCTTTCTCTTCTTCTTCTTTTCTACCTTTTTACCGATTACCTCTGCTTTTTCTTCAACTCCTTCATTACTAAACTCCTACTCCTGTCCTCACCCAAGTCCTAGTTTCCCCCATCCCTCCACTAAGCGCCCTGAGCATACTGCTAGCATCAACGATGCTGCACCTTAATAAGTGGACATCATCATCATCAGAACCTGATTTAGCTTGTTTACTAAACACGAATATTGAGAGGAACTTATACAAAATAAACAAAATCGTTTTTAATTTCAAATTGTTGTGAACAGGCAATAAAGCAATCTCTCTTCATATTTTGAATGATGGGAGTTATAGATGTTGCCTGGTCTAAGAAAACTGCTATTCCTCTTGGAAGGTGAGACAGTGCAGCGATTCAATAAGGTTTGTGTACAACACGGATAGTAATAGTGGATTAAGTAAACCAGCTCAGCTAGAGCTTGGATTGGTCACATTCAGACCTAGAGAGAGGTACAATTGTGAGGGAAAGCAGACATGGCAAGCCCTCATTGAGAAAAACAAGGTCCCTATTGTCCCCTTCTGTCCTACTTTGGAAATATTTCCCTATTCCCGCACTTCTTGTGCTTGCACTATCATTTTCTAAGAAAGGTTCAGAGTTGCAATTGGAATATCGATTTCTCTGCCATTATTGAG
This sequence comes from Oncomelania hupensis, assembly GCA_036898135.1. Lineage (NCBI taxonomy): Eukaryota > Metazoa > Mollusca > Gastropoda > Littorinimorpha > Pomatiopsidae > Oncomelania > Oncomelania hupensis. The sequence continues at coordinate 55,998,519 of CM072518.1, forward strand.
AACTGCGTTTCATTCATCAGGGGAGTGCCAGGCCGCGACATGTGGAGAGGAGAGGTGTCAGGCGTACGAAGTGTGCGGTCGGGACGTTTTTGGCGACCCTGAATGTCAGTGTCCCGAAGGTCGCAATGGACCTCAGTGTCAGAATGTCATCCCTCTTTGCACTGGCAGCAAGTGTCCTATTGGTCAGTGTACTCTTTCTTTGTATGTGTGTGTGTTAATTTACTTGTTTTACTTTGTAAGGAGGGTGGGAGTTGTATGTATTCCTGTTTGTGTGTTAATGTATTCTGATCAAGTATTTTTTGTATGGTCGGTATGATGGATGGTTTGCAAGTGTAACTCTTTATCAACCCAGAAAGATATTAAGAAGTTGTCATTAAAAACTAGCTACATCTTAACTTTATTTCAATTTAAAATGTGTTTTCTGGACAGTGAGGGAAGTGTAGTGATCAAGTGAAAATCCCACACAGCACAAAATGTATGACTTCATTACTTACTGTGGGTTTTTTTGTTTCCAGAGCGCCCAATGACATTTTCTGGCAGAAGCTATGCCAAGTGGACATTGGGCCACACTACACAGAAGCGCATGTCTCTCTTCCTGAGGTTCCGCACAAGACAGACGTCTGCCATCCTCATGTATGCCAAGGGCCAGGTCGACTACAGCATCTTAGCTGTAGGTTTCGATTTATTGGTTTTACAACACTGTACAATACAATACAATAAACACAATACAATGCAACACAATCCAGTATATTACCCAGTACAATACAATGCAACGCTATGCAATGCATCTTTATTGTCCATATTTATACACAAAATACACAACTGTGGAATTTTGCATTTTTTGTTTTGTTACTCTGGTTGTCAACATTGTCATAGTTGCAATGAAGATAAGATGGTTTCAAGTATGTTGATATTCAAGCACTACTTATTTTCATGCCATTGTGCAGGTGATTCTTTTTTGCCATTATTGTAAACGGATCACATTCTTTCTTCATTGTGTTTTTAGTAGGACCGCTCCTTGAAGTTTCTAACTGTACTTTTTTTAAGATGAGAGAAAGGTATAGCCCCCTATCATTAGTATTTGTGTATTGAATAGTGTGTGTTTTTGTATGCAGACTGACTGGTTGGTTGTTGACTGGTTGCAGATTGAGGAGGGCAGCCTGGTGTATCGTTTCAACTGCGGCAGCGGTGAGGGTCAGGTGTGGGTGCCTGTGGACCTGAGTGACGGCCAGTGGCACAAGGTGTCCGTGGAGCGCACAGGCAGAGTGGCTGAAATCTTGCTGGATGACGTCTACACTGGTAGGATTTTACACGCCTCTCTTTTTTTAAATTTATTTTTTGTTGGTGATGATTGCAATAAAGTTTGGGACTTGTACATCGCAAACACCCTTACTAATAAGGCATGCTCAGTGCGGTTGGACTTTGAAGCCTTAAGCCCAGCTAGAAGATAAATATAATTTTAAGCTGCGGCATATAGTTGAGTTACATTTAATTTTATGTTGTATTATATAGTTGAGAGTTTGTTCTGTTTTCCTCAGCTATGGGTACAGCACCAGGCATCCATGATATCCTGAACCTAGATTCAGAGGAAGTGTTCTTTGGTGCTAAGGTGGACGTACTGAGAAATGGCTACAGGGACATCAGCAGGGGATTTGAAGGCTGCATGGAGGATATCAGGTAAGTTTGGTATTTATCTGTTCTTTTATGTCTTGAACTGTTATTTATTTGTATTTAAATGTGGTGATGTGCTTATGGAATGTATAGTAATAGTGTCTGAATGAGAAGTAATACACACAAATGCATGTTTAAAAAATAAATATATTTAGGATTTGGCCTCCTTCAGATTCTGATGGATGTTGTTTGTCTTTGAATTCTATATTTTTAAGGTGTTTTTTTTTTTTGTTGCTGTTGTTTTTGGGTGGGTGGCGTAAAAAAGGAGGGACGGGTGCCAGCAGTATAGGTTGCTGGTATCTTTCTGCCTTGACTTGATCATATGGATTATTTTTGTTTTTTACTGTGTACAGCTGGTGCCTATGAGTTTAGTACATGCCAGTGGTTGTGATATGTTTAGTATATAGAAGGTTCGGTATCTCCTGATCGCGATCTAACCCAGTAGCATTTTGTCTTCAGAATGTTCAACGTACCACTTCCTTTCACTGGTGCCAACAACATTGCTCACTCCCAGGAGTTTGAGGTGGTGGAGTTCCACTGCAAGGACTCTAAGACAGCTGCATTGCCTGCTGCAGGCACTACTTCTAGTGAGTTTAATTTTCCATATAATTATATCCTTGTGTGTCCGATAGCTAAGTGTGCCACTAGCTGGACCAAATCTTGTTTGGCATTCCCATCAGTTCTTCTAAAGGTTTGTTCTTTTACAAAATTATTTTGATTTTATTATTTTGGAGGAATTCGGTGCCGTTTTACCCTGTTTTTCCTTATTATGCTGTGTTCTGTTGTCTGCAGCAAAGTACTTGATATAAGCAGGAATCTTTCGCCAATGAAGAATGTGTTTGGATTTTGAGGTGTTTGATGTTAGCTGCAGTGAACATGGGGTGGTTAGTGATTTGAGGGACAGGAAGGAGAGGAAACCAAAAGGAAATGGAGGAGGGTAGAGGCAGGTTGATGTGAACCCCACTCTGGAAGGCAGCCAGGAGGGTTAGCACTGAGGTAGTGTGCCTGTAAACGTTATTTTCTTTCTGCAGATGTATGCAGCAGTTCACCGTGCCTGAATGGAGGTGTGTGTCAATTCTCCGGCCTGAATGCTTACATCTGTGTGTGTCGTGGACGATTCAAAGGCACCAAGTGTGAAATTGATCCAGACCCTTGTCAAGACTCCCCTTGTCTCAACGAAGGTTTGCGAATATTGAGTTTGCTTTTTGTTTGTATTGTCTCGAATATTTTACTACAATCAGTGCGCAAATATAAACCTTTGAATGAGATTCATGTCTTACATGAACCGTAGAATATGCTGCAGTGGATATTTTGAGTTTAATGAAATATTAGCACAGGACTTAACCACAGTCCTCTGTCTACTCCACAGGCCAGTGTAAGGTGGACAGCGAGGCCCCCAACACGTACACCTGTCACTGTCCTGGCAACTTACTGGGCATGCGCTGTACATACGGCTTCAAGTGTCGACCTAACCCGTGTCTCAACGGTGGGACGTGCATCGAGGGTCCAACTTCAGCCCTCTGTCACTGTGCACCTGGATTTGCTGGTAAGTGTTTCTCAAAGTCTGTCACGTAATGGGTCTGTAAAACTATTGAGAATGGATATTGGAATTAATGAAATAATTGAGGAAATAATTTACACATCCCAATCGTGTTTCATTCATTTTTGTTTTGTTTTTTTGACTTGGGCTAGAATCACTTCTGTATGCTAAATGAAAGAAAGAAATCTATTTTATATTTTTATTTATTTACTTATTTATTTTTAAAGAATAATGCTTTAAACGGCAAATGAAAATAAATAAAGCAAGAAATCGGTATTATTTACCAAAGTATGGGAATGGCACTTGTAGGAATTAACATTATTTTGGGGAATATGAGACGGATTTAATTTATATAGAGAATGCATACAGAACATTGGTGAGAAACAGTTAAGAGTGAGAACTGAACACAGAATAGCAATAAGATGGATCCTCTGTGCAGGTCTGTACTGTGACAAGACGATTGACGCGTGCGACTCTGCGCCATGTCTGAACGGTGGTGTGTGTCAGGGGGCATCAGGCGGCAGATTCACCTGCAACTGTTCCAACAGCTACAGCGGCAGATTCTGTGAGGACATCAGCCTAGCTCCAATCACCTCCAATCCTACTGGCCTCTCTGCTGAAGAAATTTACGGCATCATTGGTAAGTGCAGACGACATACATCTTCCACTCACAAAACAACAACAACAAAATCACAAGTAGCTCATTTAATCAGTGAAAAATTTGAAAGTGTTGGCCTGCTTGTCACGTAGTACATTGCTAAGGACGTTTTGGCATTATTGGCAAGTGCAGAGGACGGTGGTGAAAGTATGCTTTGTTTTGTGTTTACCTCAGCTGTTGTGGCTGGTATCATTATCCTGGTGATGATCTTCGTGTCGTGTCGCGTGTGGAGGCGCAGAAAGCGACATCGTCGACGCCACATCATGCCTGACCTTGGCGACGACAGCAGTGAGGTCATGCTGAACGGATTGATGAAGGACACGTCCTCTGACCTCAAGCGCAAGGTCAGCAACCCTGACCTTTCGGTGCCGATCAGAAATATTCCATCTCAGGTGAGTGGCTATGTTTTCCCAAATGGCACATTTGTGGTCTTTATTGGACAGTGAAGTTGTATATTGTTTTATTTTGTGTTGTATTTTACACTGATTGATGCTTAATAGGTATGATTCTTATGGTTTAGTTGCGGGGTTGAATAGGTAGGTCTTTTGGCTAATAGTAGTTTTGCATGATGCCAGTTGTGTCAAATGGTTGGATATATCTTTGCAGCCCCCTCCAGTGCCCAACAGGCCTGTGTCCTACACACCCAGCACCCATGACTCCCTCAATGTCCTCAACAACCTGGACTCCGTCCGTAACTACGGCAGCGCCGCCGATGAGCTGGAGACCATAGGCACGCGAGAGCGTTTACCAGACTTCAACGAGTATCTGGCCTCGTTTTCTGCACCTCCAGGCTCCAGGACTCGCTCTCGCCCCTCCAACACCTCCAGCCTTGCCCCCAGTCTGCCTCCTCCCCCTCCCTCCAACCCACCCTCTGACACAGAGTCGCTGCAGAAAGCACCGTGGGAGTTTGAGTACCCCAACATTCTGGGCAACTATGAAGGTACCAAGATGTTTGTCATCTGTGTTTAGTAGAACACGATGCTGGAAGTCTTCATTGTTATACTGAGACACTGGGCGCTCATTTGTTTCTCTTTCCAGCTGGTTAGAATTGTGAATTTCAGAGGTCTACTCACTTTCCAGAAAGAGTAAAAAAAAGCTTTAGTCGGACTTGCCTGGGACTGTTTTGTAAACTGAGAATACATTTTTACTTTGTTAGCATAATCTCAAATAAAACAGTTCGTATCATCACCTTGAAACTGAAATAATCAGCATTATGATTGTGGACCTTCAACTGAAATAAGTAGAACACATATGGGTAAAATTATAGCATATAACCTCTGATGTGAGGTTCTTTTGTGTTTTTTTCTTCCATTGAGAATTTATCCAGTTTACTATGTTATAGGCCAACCTTGGGAAGTGTAATGTGAGAGTACACTGCTGAGTGTGCATGTGTTTTATATCACCTAATGTTTGTATTTGTGTTTTCTATGACCTAAAGAGTATATTTGTTTTATATGGCCTAATGCTTATATGTGTGTTTCGTATGTTTATATGTTTCTATGTGTATTTATGTGTTTTAGATGACAAGCATCGTGACAACCTGGCCAAACAGATGCCAGGCCTCAACTCGCCCATGATCAGCAACCGACCCATTGGACAAGCTGGAGGGCCAGGCAACCCTGATGCCAGTTCTGTCAGTAGTCTTGCTGTCTCAGAGTCTGAGGATGATTTGAACGGTAAGAAATGTGCTATCCAAACATGGTGTGTTGTCGTGTAGAATCCAACATTAGAAATGATGTGTTTAGAGTGTGATATGGAAAAGAGGAACGTGGACCTAGAATATGGTGAAGCTTTGTGCTGAATACATTTATTCTAAAGGTTTAGTGCAAACCAAGCTAGTGTGGTTTCTGGTAGCTGCAATGTTTTGGCTAAACAGTGGCAGTATATAAAATTAGTAGTGAACTGCTCTGTTATTATGATGCTATGTCATTCCATTCATTGTCATGTTAGATGCCATTTGACAACCACATTTCCTAATTACTGTGTCATTTCATTGCTATAGCACAAATCTGAGTACCAGTCTGTGGAAAGACATAATATAGCCACGTAAGATTTGTTAGTGAAGACTTAAGCCAAATTGTAGATCCCACTATTGAAGACCCAGACACTTTAACTAATAAAACTTGTATGACTTTTGTCTCATGACTCGGTGTTATACTTATAACAGGCACTGAAGTAAACCGGTTCTAATGTGTGTCTACAAGTCTTTAGTATGGCATTCGTAGGATGTTTAAACACAAATTGTGTGTTAATAAATAATGTCCCTACTTGAAATTGACTAACTGACTGCTCTTGACTATTTTCAAAACGCTGCTCTTTTCTATATTAACTGGTGGAGTCTATTGCTAGTAATCATTCTCTTATTAGTTTAATTCTGCTGTCACAATAACCCTTCTGAAACAGTGCTTTCAGTTTTATCAGTCTGTTTCAAGACTATTTTGAAGTCTTTATCCATTTCACTGCCATGGATTGAGCTTTAGGATGTCAAAACTGTCCCCATAGGCAAAAGTAGTGAGCCCTTGCAGAAGGTAAATGGCATAAAATCTAAAACTATAATTTTCAAAGCGCCCTTTACCCAAGAGCTGTTTGACACTGTTCAAACTATTATTTCTGTTAGCAGCAAATTCTTGTGTTAAAAGTCAACGGTAGCTTGATTTCCTAGCATTCTTTTGTTTACCTGCATTTATTTGAAAATACAGACATTTCGTCCCAGCAGCAGGCATGTTTTTAATGGATTTTTGTGCGTGAATGGTTATGCAGTGGATTAATTCAGTTTCAGTTGAAGCTTTGGCAAATTTTATGTTAATTCGTGAAAGTCTGATTTTTTTGTAAAGCTTTCTTTGGAGTATTCACAATTTTTGACAGAATGATCAAGTGAGCTTTTTGGTGTTAGGCGTTTGAGGGTAGGATGTATTTAATGTTTCCGTGCAGTTTTGAATACTTCCATCCGTCACATTACTGCTTGACCTCATTTGGCCACATCATCGTTTGGCTAAGCATTGTGATCTGTTTCGCTGTTCAGAGTATCAACTTTCAATGTTTATGAGTTTTTGCCTTTTCTATGATGTGATGATCGATGTAGCTGAAAATGTTGCTGTCTCTGTGACTTGATGATTTAGCTGTAGGAAGAGAATGGCAGAGGGTCAAGAGAGTAAATTTTAATGAGGGTAGTTTTGATTGCTGTTATTACAAAACCAATGTAACATCAGGTGTGTTATATTTTATTTTCTGTCTTGTTCTCTCTCTCCCTACAGCTCGTCAGCCGACACGGAAAGGTAGCTGTGCTGTAAAAATCGGATGCCCCTTACCTTTTACTTATCTTGTCACTTATCTACCCTTGTACAGCTAACTTACCGCATCCTTGGTTCAGTACTGGATGTTGTATTCAGTGTTTCTTAGGATGCTTGGCAGTTATTTCAGCACGGATAGTACTGAACGCATAGTCATTATCTGAGATGGATTTTTCGTTTTCCTTATTTTTGCCAACTTGATTTTGTTTCCCATCATTTTTTAAAGTTTTGATATGATGGAGGGTGTTTGTTTTTTGTAATTGATGCACGGAATATTTGTTTCATATTGAATTTGTTTCAGTTTGTTTGTTCTTTTTGTGTGTGTTTGTACATCTGATAGCTTCTGCCTTTGCTTTCTTCGTCATGTTGAAATACCTTTTGTTGCTTGGCCAATGTTGCAGATTATTTTCAGCTTATCGTTAATGTGCCTCTTTAACAGTTCAGCGTGCTAAATATGAATGACACTGTATATATATATTTGTACAATGCATTTCTTTTGTTTAATTCTTTCAAGATATTTGGCATGCTGTGCATGTTTTAAAATAAACATAAATATCAGTATTTATTGTGTGTATTCTTCAAGGTATACACACCTATAGCATGCAAGAAACTTCTCCATAAATCATAATATTCTTGCTAAGCTGAAATCCACAAATTAAAGTCTTTAAGTTATTAGGGGTCTTTCGGAACGGGTGAAAGTGCAAGTGATTGTGTGTTCGTTTCGTCCAACGAGAGGCACGCCACTGATTCTTACGCCGCGTTACGAAACGAAACGAACGTGTTTCTGTGCGCTTTCGATTCCAGCACCTAGTTTCGTTGTGATTTTGCTATTACTATTATGCCTAGGCTACGTAAGGCTTCTTCTAACAAATCATAATTTGACATGAATGTAACGATTAGGTTGAACTTTAAAGATGGATTAGTGCTCTAACATTGAAGATAGTTTACATTCTAGCTTCGAGTTTCATTTTTGTCACATAAAACAGTTTTTGGACTGCTGATTGGTGATACAGAATAGATAGATTCTAGACAGCCATGACGGCATGAGGGTTTGGACACTCTTTTCAGTAGCTCGTTTAAAAATACGTTTTAAGTCTGAGACCGAGCTTAGATCCCCATTATTACTTCTAAAATGGTTGAGTAATGTACCATATACAAATTCAAATCATTTTAGGACATTTTACAAACGATTTAATAACCAAAATGTACTCACGAACATTAGTTCGTGGAAAACCTGATTTCCACGAAGTTTTATTCGTTGTGGTAGGCAGACTTCGTGACCTTTCACCACGGGAAGTAAAAGCGTCACATAAATTGCTGACGTCACAACAATAAGTAGTCCCGATTCACATTCACTTTCACTTTCACCCGCTTCCGAAAGATCCCTAGTAATATTACTGGTTGTGGGTTTTTTTCGGGAAGATGCACACTTTTTCGGGATTTTTGTTGATTTCTGACATTATGTCAGGGTTGGTATTTTGAGATCTCATAATTATTTCTTGAAATTTATTCTAAATTTCTTCAAACGCCCTCACCCCCTTCCCCTTCTCCCCACCCCCTTAATCCTCCATCCTCTTTACATCTGCCCCCCTCCGCAATTTTCTTGCGGAGTGCAGTGTGACACTACATTGTATGTTTATTTTAACTTTCGTTTTCATTTTGGACTTGAGTTTCTTCATGGTGCAGAACCAGATTTCTAGCTGAGTGAGGGTTTTGTGGTGTGAATTCAAGTTTTTATGGTACATTTGGTTTGGTCTTAATTAGCTAATTAATTTATTTTGTACAAACGACTTTTTCAGAGGTTTGAGTGAAACAGTCTCCAGGGTAAATAGTGCATCGTCCAATGACCAGGACCAACACTTATTTCTATTGTCATGTCCCTTGTCTTCCAGTGTTCAGCCATGTAAAATTTGTTTCACCCTTTAGGCAACAAGGTAATTCTGCACAGGGGACAAACCAGTAATAATGTTTACTGAAGTGGTATTGTATATGGAGAGATCACGAAATTCCTCTTTATATATTAATAATTGATGTGTTTTTCTTTGCCAACAGTTGTACAACAGGGTGTTGAAATATGGTGCAGGAGATGGGAATACAGAAATTATTAGTTCTGACTATCTGTTCTCAGCGTTATTAGTTTATTTACAATAAAATCCTCCTCTTGCATGGACTTAGGGTGGGCTGTTTTGGGCTTTAGTTTCCCTCTTGGTAAATGGGACATGTAGAGGTGTATATGTTGTTGTCTGCAATATCAGTGAGACGAAGGTATGTGTTACACAATGCTGGTAACAAAGTGTAAATAAATGATTGAATGAATGAACGAACAATGGGAAGAGGTGGGTGGTGGATTACTTATTGCAAATACCCATGTTCACAACCACTTAGAGACCGGCACATTCCAATCCAAGGTATAACACAGGTACTTAGTGACCGGCACATTCCAAACCAAGGTAACACAGGTTCAAGCATACACTCTCTTCTATTGTACACAGTTATATTGTATTGACTCTGTTTCTAGTAGATAATTCCGCGTTGTAAAAAAGCATCTGAGAAGTTAGTTATTATTAGATTGACTGTTTCTTGCTGACAGTTCTACTTTGGAAGAAGCATCTGAGAAGTCTGTTTTTTTTCCCTTCAAAGTTATACGAGAAACTTGCATAAAGTTTATGAGATTTGTATGTTTGTTGCATTTATGAATAGATACAACTTCCCCCCCATGTTGCACACAATACTACTAACACATTCTAAACAGAAAGTATTTACCATCACATTACCATTGTCGGATACTATTGTATTAACAATAAGTACTCACGATGACATAGACTTAGAGAATGCATGTTATAGACATGACTATTCATTTTTAAACACCCTCATGTCCTGAGAGGCGTTTTTGTAAGTATATTGAACAGTGCAATGCGTATTATAAAAATGACTACACAATTTTAAACACGCTCATGTTCTGAGAGATGTATTGTAAGTATATTGAACAATATTTGCTTGTAAAGATACACACTACAAATGTATGCATACTGTCACAGAGTTCTGAAAAATGTCCAGTTCTGCATGTGGTTTCCTTTCCTCTACATTTCATTGTTCTTTTCCCTACAATAATGTTCTTGTTAAGAGTACTGACGAAGGAATCCGCAGTATCAAAGTTATTTTCCATTATATGGTTTGCTTCCCTATAATGGCTCTCTTGAAGTGCGAAGGAATGACTCAGCGGTATACAAGTTCTCCCGATACATTGTTCAGTTCAGTTGTTTTCCTTCCTTTCAGCTTTATTCAGATGTAGGATTGTTTAGCGCGCTGACTGAGATCGCAGGTATCTGAAAAGGAAGAAGCTAGCTGTCTTCTTCCTCATCTTCCTTGACAAGTATTTGGTTCATGACCAATGTAGTAGTACTTTCTATCTTTTTCTATTTCTTCTTCATCTTCCTCCTGTAATATCCATCTGTCATACTCGACAATTTATGAAATAGTTTTAGGGGGGTATTTTGTAGGAAGGCTCTGTGAGTTCTTCACTGGAGGCTTTGGAATTAAAAAAAATATAACACCTAACTGAAATGAAATATAGCACCTCACTGAATTGACATTTTGTGTCTGTGGGGGAGGAGTGGGGAGTAGGAGGAGAGGGACGGGGGAGTTATAGGAGACAAAGAAGATGGGAGCATGAGTTATCAGCTGCAGGAGGGGAGGTTGCCAGTTTTCTATGCAGAACGTCGTGGATTCGATTCCTGCAAGAGGCAAACATACGAGGCTATTGAGGTCACTGAGGGTTTTCTCCAGGTACTCTGGTTTCTTCCCTCCCTTCAATAATGGTGTTAGGTGTGGTCAATCTAAATTTTCACAAATAAAATTTGATTTCCTTTCCGTCTTCTAATAGCGACTTTCCTTTACACCACATGTTTGAGTGATGAATGTGTGTTTGCTGTGTATGTGGGAGTGTTTGTAACATGTTTGAGTGATGAATGTGTGTTTGCTGTGTATGTGGGAGTGTCTGTAACATGTTTGAGTGATGAATGTGTGTTTGCTGTGTATGTGGGAGTGTCTGTAACATGTAAGCGTGTATGCTGGTTACAGATTACCACGTTTTGAGTCTGATCTAGGAATAAGGCGCGTATAGCATCCAGTGTTATTATTATTATTATTATTATTATTATTATTATTATTATTATTATTATTAATGCATGCATTTGTTTTGTAGTTTAGTTTTTATGTCAGGTGAATGTTGCTCTGATCTTGTCTTATTTGTTTTTGGTTTTTTTTCCTCCCTCACAGACTGTTGCGATGAAATTAGGACCTGGATATTTGCTATGGTTTTCATTGTGTTTCCTGGTTTTAGATTTCTCTGTAGAACTTCTATTTCCTTGTGTTTTGTTTCTTTGTTCATCTTGGTCCTTTATTACAAAATAAATTAATTCATATTGCTATAACATTTGAATGGTTTTGTTAGGCTCGGGAGAAAATTTCATGAATATTTTACATTGATCATTTTGCTAGACCGAGGAGGAAATTTCTTAAATATTTCACATTTATCATTTTGCTTAATTGTAACAGTTATTTTTTATTGATTTATTTATTCAATCAATTTTATATAGCGCTTTTCAAGCTAAAGGCGCTGGCTGATACAGGATCTAACTCAAGCACCCAAGACACCCTTATGCAGCTTTTTGGGAGCATAGTCTTACTCCCTGATGACTGAGCACAGTTCTGGGCAACCAGGGATGGGGAGTATAGACCTAGTGCGTGCTGGGTGTATTTGTGTACCCGGCACTCACCCGTCTAGAACATGAGCATCAGGATCTTTAAAATTTGTAAAATCCATGCAATGGAATGCGTGCGTGCACAGACTAGACCTCATCGTTCTACTCTCATCATTTAAAAAAGAATGAGAGAGAGAGAAAGAGAGAGAGAGAGAGAGAGAGAGAGAGAGAGAGAGACTGTGTGTTTCACAAGTATTGTTTTAGAAGATCAAGTTACCTGTGGAAATAAAATGCTGTGTTTAAATTTGATTCTACATTGTTATATAAAAGTTTTTTATATAGCATATTTGTTTTGTTGGAAAGGCATATTTTGGATAGTATCACATAACAGGAAGTAATTTGGGGAGGCAGACATTTGAAATAATTATTTTCAATATGCCAGTATCAGATTTCATTTCATGTTTGTTGGGCCTGTAAAAAGATTTTTGTTATGCAGCAAAAAAGGTAATTTGAGTATGAACTTGCAAGTATATACTGTATTCTCAACACTTTTCAAACACAAACGGAATCACAAAACAGTTCTATGGACTCGAAGCAACACTATGGAGACAAATGAATGAGTCAGGTAGCATCAGGATGGCATTAAATTGCAGTGTTCATTGTGTAACATTTGTTGACCTTGATTGATTGAGAAATTGGAAGTAATGGAGTGTTTGGCTGTTTCAGGGTACCACTGGGACACATCTGATTGGGCTCCAGGACCCTCTCTGCCTAACATTAGTGAGATCCCCGCAAACGAAGTGGCAGACTCCCCTTCCTCTTCCTCCCCCAGCTGTGACAGCAACGAGCGTATCCCCTACCTCTCAACCACAGGCGCCACAGCCACCACGCCAGACGCCATGACCAGCAGCATCAGCGCCATTCCTGACCCAGACTACATGACTGACTCGGAGTACGTTGGTGAGACGGAGAATGAGCTGGACTATGATGATCGTGAGGACGGCCTGCTCCCTCCCCCTGGCTATGCGGACTTGCCCAGCTACGACCAGCTGCTGTCTATGAGAGAACTGAACGACAGCTACGAACTGCCCCACAACCTGAACGTGCATCCTGACCACTATCTGCCCTACTACCCCAACCTGGACGCTGACAGTCTGGGGGGATTGCAGACGGAGGATGAGGCGGGTAATCTGAGTGATGAACAGAACAGTGAGGTGGACGCCGCAGTGGCAGCCAGCGTGGCTGAGAGAACTGCACGCAGACAGCCTCCGGGCCGCGTGTTCCTGTCGCCAGGCTATATCACCAGCGGAGAGTACAACACGGACATGGAGGCCCCATCCAGAGCCTCCTACATCGACGATATGTCCATGAGTGTTGGAGGCTACACCTCTAACGCCTCCTGCTCTGACATTTCAGGTCTGTGTGAGATTGAGGACTCTGAGGTAAATGCTAGCGAGGATGATCTGGACGATGAACACTCCCCTTGCTTGCCATCCCATCTGCACACACAAGTCTAACTGTCCCGACAACATGCGTGGTATACCATGACCCCCCCCCCCCCCCCCCCCCCCCCTCCCTCAAATTTTAGTCATACCTTTTCAGTGACCTGCATTTGAGAACGATCTTTGACAATGACGCAGGAATGAAGTTTGACTTTTCACATAATTCTGTTGACACGAAAGGAAGAATCAGAAAGTGTTGAGTCTAGGCTCTATACCTGCTGGCCTTGCTCTCTGATGCTTGTATCTGCCTGGGGATAGTTCTGTGGGAAAAAAAACCTCATCAGACATAAAGGAGTCTTTTCATGAGGTGGTTACTGATGCTGAAATGGAAGCTCAGGAGTGCTTCATACAGTGTTAGAGCTTAATCCAGAGCCTGGACTGGAATAGAATGTGTATAGTGGTGATGAACAAGGTGATATGATAATGGCTTATTGAAAGCACTGATGTCTTGAAAGATATTACTGAAAAAGATGAACCCCTACGAGTTGTTTACAGTACACACGGTATTGATGTCGTTTTCCCTTTGTTGTGCCAGTTGAATGAACTTAACAGAAAGTACAGAATTTTAGCGATGAAACAAAACTTAACAAGGGAATGATTGACTATTTGACAACTGTAAAAAAAAAATTTTGTAAGACAGATTGACATGTGCATTGCAAGATTTCACTATAATCATACTAAAACCTTTATTTCCTTCATTTAATTAATAATATATTTTTTAAACTTGTCAAATTATTTCGTAAACAATACATTGTGGTTACATGTAGCTGGACAGAAAATGGCAGTGTTCATATAATTCAAAAAAATATATATTATACCGGATTTTGACCAGTAATATTCCATGGACTAGAACAGAAGGATGAAATCATTCTTATTTTAAGTGTTTCAGTCATCATGTAATTAATATATTTTTACATCGCGTTTACTTTAGCTTTTATTGTTTTAAATGTAGTAATGCTGATGAGTGCACCACAAAACAGATTTCACTTTGTAATGAGATGTTTTTTGGAACACCCAGCAGCATTGTAACATGGCTGTTGGTTGAAGTTTTAATAAAGTATACAATGGTAATATGTTCTCATCAGCTCATGTAACCTATCTGCCAAGTGCCAGGTTGGGAACACTGAGCTAAACCCTTTGGTCTTTGCTGCATCATGGCAAGTCTTCAAGCTTGGACAAATTGCGGCCATTTTGAGAAAGTTAATAGGACTATTTTATTTATACGTGAATTTACTAATGTACTCCAGATTTGTAGAGGACAGAATTAGATCATTTGCACTTTTTGGAGTCTTTTACCCTTATTTGACATGTTTTTTTGTGCACGCTAACACAATCCTATAAAAAACCATCTGGTAACCATTAGGTTATTGTAAAGTTTGGTGTGGTTGGTCCATATTTGTTACTTACTAGCAAAACAGAGTGTGCATATCTCAGGAAAGCAGTCGTGTGGTAGCTTAGCTGTGTCTGGCCAAACACTTTGTGATGTAGCAGACTTTTTGAAGTTATTCATAGGTTTTTATTTTTATTTTATTTTTTGCCTAATTTAGTTTTAGATGCCGAGTTGTTATGTGAAACTGAAACTTAATAGTACAGTTGGTATTTGGCAATTGTTAGAGTTTGCAATTCTGGCTCTCCTTTTCCTCCATTGATATTGATTTTTCGTTGGCAGAGCTTTTTTTAACACTACATTTTAGGTGGTCCCTGATGATCAGTTCCAAAATGTTGCACCTACTTGTCATTTGTACTGATTTGATCTGTAGCTTTGTGCAGCACATACTTTTGATTAGTAGGGTTTTAAATTTTTTTACTTTTGTTTTGGTGCGTGTGCGTTTTTTTTCTAAGCAACAGTACTTTCATTTCATCTGAAGTTTGATCTACCATTTTTATGCTTCTTTAATTTGAAACATTCTGCATTAAGCGCTGTGAGCATGCCTCCGGTGTGGAAGTTTTAATGCGCTGTACAAGTTGCCATTCATCCAATCAGTCATTCACACTTTCTGTACAACTAAAAATGAAAAAACTCTTTTGTCTTCTTTTGTCGCATTTAGAAGTCGGGAATCATTCAGTCACATATAACATGTAATATGTTGCTAGGTTTGTTGGTTGCGTTAGTAATTTGTTTTCAAGTTGTACACACATTTTCTCGTTGGTCTGTTGTTGGAATGAAGTAAACTGTATCCTGAACTGTTGTTGTTGTGTTTTTCTCTTGCAGTACACTGTAATATTGTACTAAATAGTTTAAGTACTGCTCCAAAGTGAGCCGGTTGTGTTGGTGTTGTTATGGAAATGATCATAATGGTTGAATTGATTGCAGATTCAACACTAATATAATTTTAACCATAACAATTATTAAAGCTGCCATACTTTTTATTTTTTAAATGTGTAAATATAAAAACCCTTGAATATGGTGTGACTGAATTAATGATTTGTGTATAAGGGTATATATTATACATGAGTCTAAATGCGAAGTTTGCTTGTGTTTTTATTATTATTTTTGGCACCTTTGTAGTGTCTGTATCAGGCGTATGTTGATTTTTCTTTGTCTGCATTAACCAATGTTTGAGCCTGGATCAAATGTTTGTGCCACTGTTGTTGGTTGTCCGCATTGTGCTAAGAACCTTATTGTACTAAATAACAGGTCACAGCCAGTAATCAATGCTCTGATTGTGGCTGCTCAACTCAAGAAGAGAAAAACCTAATTGTGAAGAAAATGAGGAATTATCACACCCTGACCTCTCTGGTTGATGCTACTGTTTGCTCCTGTTTGAAGTCAGTGAACTGCATTATTTAATTAAATACAAAATTGTATTTAGGCAATTACTGCAATATGTGTCTAATTATAAGAACTCTTTCTTCAAACACTCACCCTCCCTCCCCTCTTCCTTCCCTAAGCTTTTCCATTTCCACTCCCTTTCATGTAAAACACCTCATTTCGCCATATTAGATTGTGGTCAGACTGCAATTGCAAGAGAGAGGGGGTGGGGGGGGGGGGGAGTTGTAAAGATACAGTAATTTGTAATGGGCAACTTTGAGTCATTGTTCACAATAAACTAGTATGCTACTGTGAATATGTTGTGATAGATTTCCTGTCTTGTGCTTAGATTGCCCTGTTTGTACTAGATTGTCTTGCTTCCCTATTAGCATTTTCTGTTGCAGTCACTCTTTTGCTATCGTTTGAGTTCTTCAATTACATTGTCATGAGATGCTATAGTAAGGAAATAAAATAAAATATGCACAATGCAAGTTCCGAGTTTTAAAGAAATATTTACAGGCCTTTTTAAGTTTATTTTTGTAATACGGCATGTTTGTAGACCTGCTTTGCGGTGTTTTTCCAGTAAGGACAGAAAATAAAGTTGAAGTCATTGTACTAAAATTCATTCTGGAACAATTTCGTTGTGAACATGCACTGCGACACTAAGGAAATGTATTCATTATTGAAATGTATAGAAACAATAATAACTTCATTTGTAAAATACTTGCGATTGGTACTTTTTTTTTCCAATCATTATAGTAAATTGTACTGTTATTTCCATCATTCACCTTCCTTCTTGAATTTAATATTGTTATTTCTGATCACAGTTTGTGGTCATATACAGCACAGAAGAATGCACAGTACAACATCTGTTTGGTTTTTTAAGTTTCACATGTTTTGTGCAAGATCTCAAACAACATCAGTTCTCAAAAGTGTCATGAATATAACTGGGCGAGCAATGCTTGAACCCAGCTGGTTGTGATTTATTTCTTTCTTTTGAAATTAAAAAAAAAATCAGTCAACAATTACTCAGTTTCCTTGAAAGGAATGTGATGTAGGTGAATGACACAAACAAGGAACGTTAGGTATAAATGTATGTCTGTACTGTGGCCTGTATGTTTCTGCGTGTTTTTCGCACATTGGGCGATAGCGAGTGTAACACCAATGGTTGTATAGGCTGAGAGAGGGAGGAATTAGTCCGTAACGATCAGCTTAACAAATGAAATATGCTACTTAAGCCCATCGTAGATGGTAGAAAAATATTTTACTACAAACACACACACACAAAAAAGTCCTGCTCTGTATCAAATGCATGATTTGTGAGTATATGTAAGTGAATGGACTAGTGACTTTGCATGTTAGTGAGATGAAAATGGGAACAGTGTGTTTTGTGCTTGCAACTGGGCATTTGTTGTGATCATTTAAACCTTTATACTATTAGTACTGCAGATTTTATTCAGTGTTATAATTTTTGTCAATTCCTCAATTTTCCATTTTTTCATTGTATGTATATCATTTTTTTTCTGTTTTGTTATTGTGTTACACACATTGGTAAAATCAATGTTTCACCCTTGTCGCTTCTGTGACCAGTTTTCAACTTCAGTAACTTATATAATCATGATGTTTATTTTGTGTTCAGCCACATCGGTAATCAGGCCAAATGACGTTTTGTAGATTTGCGGTTTTGGAGAAGCTGAATGTGGATAGCATTGTTAGACGCTTTTCCTTAACTTTAGTCATGATACTTTGGTATCTGAATACACCTTTTTTTTTTAGAAGTTGGGGTTATTTTATTTTTTTAAAAATAAAGTTGCCACAATCTTTTGTTGAGTGATGGTTTGGTGCGTAAAACAAAGATCTTGTCAATTCGCTGTGGTTGTGACATCTGTGAAGACAAAAACCACTTCAGTTCCAAGATCTGACTTATGCACAAATGATGATTAATATATGTTTCACTCCAATACTTGGGGAAGTTGAAGAATCATTGCACTTGATGGAAAAAAGCTATATAGTGCACAGAGAGAGTTTTCTGTATAGTCGTATGTCATAATCATGTTGGATGCACTCAGTTTGCAACACTGCACCATCATGACTTTCATTTCATAAGATACAGGTAGTTTTCTTAGACTATGTTCCGTGTTATGTTTTTTTGTTTCAAAATATGCTGAATTCTTTTTCCTTTTTTTTCTCTGTTTTCCTGAATCATTGCATTCTGTTTGATTTCTCTCTCTTTTTTAAAATTTATTATTTTTTTTTCTTTTCAGATGTTTATTGTTTGATATGTGAATAAAATGATTTTTACAAAAATTTCAATAAATGCTTAAAGAAAATAAGCTAAAACATTTTCATTTGTGTGTGATGAAATCATTCGATGTTTGTGAATTTATTAAATAGTGTTCAATTTTTGTTAATGTACAAACTTGGATTCTTTGTAGTCACTATATAGTATAAAATGTTGTGAAAAACTTTTCTATTATTTTTCGTTGAATAATCTACAGTTTTACCTATGTCATTCACAAGAATAGTGTCTTTGTCATGCATATTTTTTTCTTTTACTCTGTGTGTTTATACATTTTCAAGACCTTTTTTTTTACATTTTAAACTAGCCTGCACAAAGAGAGATGATGCAGATTTTTATTTTCCAGAGAGAGGGAGAGAAACTGCAAAACCCTTCAGAATATGTTGTGACAGACGATGACAACTAAAGACGAAAGCTATCAGAGAAAATGCATTGATCCATATTGTGGAAATAAATATATGTCAGATTGTTTTGTGGAGTGTCTTGTTGTTTTTATTTCTCACCTATTTGATCATCTCTCTCTCTCTCTCTCTCTCTCTCTCTCTCTCTCTCTCTCTCTCTCTCTCTCTCTCTCTCTCTCTCTCTCTCTCTCTCTCTCTCTCTCTCTCTCTCTCTCTCTCCTGTATCCTTCAGGATATTTAATGACAGATTTTATTTTTTTATTTGTACAGGATTTCAATAGTTCTACTTTTCAATACTAAAGATTATGAGATTTTAAGTTAGAACTAAATTATATTGTTTTCATATTTTGCACAAAGAACAGGTACAAATCTTATTCCTGTGCAAGCAGGTCCAAAAAACATCAACATGACAATTTTTTTCCCATTTAAGTGATCACTATAGAACTGCAGAGATGAAACTTAGAGGGGAGGGATCTGAGAAAGTACAAAATATGAATTACGTAAAAAGGCTGAGCAGTAGTTAGAGTATCTGCATAGCTCTTGCCTAATTACTTTTGTTTACTGTCTTGTTAATGTGGGGCTCGGCAAAGGCTAATTGTATGTCGGCTAGAACACCAAGATATATCTTAACAGATGTCAACTTCAGATTACATCTCCCATCACCATGTTGCAGATTTTGTTCCCCAAAGTGCATACCTTGCATTTTACACTGTTTTAACATAAGCCATATTTTTTTGGTCAATGCTATTCATTTGTCGGTGCTCTTCTGAAACATCATTTTAGATTTATGGCATCATCCACCTCAGTATAAACTTTTGTATCGTCCTACCCTGTCCCGTAACTCGAAAGTCGTTGGGGCACAACAGATGATCGTTTAACCAGCGTACTGCATCTTTCTCTGTTCTCAGCAACTCTCATGGCTTCGCTCATTGTCAAGCCAGTCCATTCTTGAATGTTGTCCTCTCACTTCTTTTTTCTCATGTCTCCAACTTCTCCTGCTCCCTTGCACTGTGCCTTGCAGGATGGTCTTTGCAAGGCCTGATGCTCTGGTGACCTGGCCATACCATCGATCGTAGTTTCCGTTTCTTCACCACTGTGAGCATGTCATTGTGTTGTCCAATGGCTTGTGTCAGACTTCGTCGTTAGTAACATGATTCTGCACCATCATACCTATATGACTGCCTTGAGCTCTGCATGCCATCTCGTAATCTCCATTCTTCTTCTGATACTCTCACTCTCGCACTCCTCGCTCAAAACTTGTGTCTACAGGTTCACGCTACTTCTCTGATTTTGGTCCAAGAACCTGGAACAAATTGCACCTCTCTCTTTGCAACTAGCAGCATACTCCGTCTTTCTCTGTCCTCAGCAACCCTCATGGCTTCGCTCAGTGTCATGCCAGTCCATTCTCGAATGTTGTCCTCCCACCTCTTTTTCTATCTCCCTGTTCTTCTGCCTTCAAATCTGCTCTCAAAACTCGTCTCTTTCCACCTTCGTGATCCGTCCAGTTTACCCACCCACTGTACGTGATTGTTTATTTTGATTTGCTAATAATCTTCTCTTCCTTGATATTTGATGTTCTTACATGTCAAGGATATAATGTGTATGTGTGTGCATGTTGCAAAATTGTTGGTATGTAGACCGTTTTTGTCTAGATTTGGCGGGATAGAAATGTTCGTATTTATTATTATTATAAGTAGTGGTAGTAGTAGTAGTAGTAGTAGTAGTAGTAGTAGCAGTAGTAGTAGTAGTAGTAGTAGTAGTAGTAGTAGTAGTAGTAGTAGTAGTAGTAGTAGTAGTAGTAGTAGTAGTAGTAGTAGTAGTAGTAGTAGTAGTAGTAGTAGTAGTAGTAGTAGTAGTAGTAGTAGTAGTAGTATAGTAGTAGTAGTAGTAGTAGTAGTAGTAGTAGTAGTAGTAGTAGTAGTAGTAGTAGTAGTAGTAGTAGTAGTAGTAGTAGTAGTAGTAGTAGTAGTAGTAGTAGTAGTAGTAGTAGTAGTAGTAGTAGTAGTAGTAGTAGTAGTAGTAGTAGTAGTAGTAGTAGTAGTAGTAGTAGTAGTAGTAGTAGTAGTAGTAGTAGTAGTAGTAGTAGTAGTAGTAGTAGTAGTAGTAGTAGTAGTAGTAGTAGTAGTAGTAGTAGTAGTAGTAGTAGTAGTAGTAGTAGTAGTAGTAGTAGTAGTAGTAGTAGTAGTAGTAGTAGTAGTAGTAGTAGTAGTAGTAGTAGTAGTAGTAGTAGTAGTAGTAGTAGTAGTAGTAGTAGTAGTAGTAGTAGTAGTAGTAGTAGTAGTAGTAGTAGTAGTAGTAGTAGTAGTAGTAGTAGTAGTAGTAGTAGTAGTAGTAGTAGTAGTAGTAGTAGTAGTAGTAGTAGTAGTAGTAGTAGTAGTAGTAGTAGTAGTAGTAGTAGTAGTAGTAGTAGTAGTAGTAGTAGTAGTAGTAGTAGTAGTAGTAGTAGTAGTAGTAGTAGTAGTAGTAGTAGTAGTAGTAGTAGTAGTGTGTTCTTATATTTATATTTATGATAGCAGGTTTCCACAATAACTTTGTAACCATTCATCTTCTGTAAAAGCCCTCCACCTATTCGCCCTTCTCAAGTTTTAAGAGAGCGCCATTGAAGAAATACGTTTTTAGGAAAATCTGTTCAGTGGTTTATAAGATAATGGCGTGCATCGGATCGACAGCAGAGACCGATCTACAGGCAGGCCAACAGACAAAAATTTGATTCGATCTCATTCCCGACTAAACAGACAAAACATAAGCCACAAGAATTTAATTCAAACTGATTCAGACTAAACACATTCACCCCCACTAGCAATAACCAGATATAATTCCCTCATCCTTGTAGGCCTAACAGCTCCAAAGTCATTTGGCATTTATTATTTTTCAGTTATTTACATTTTATTAACAGAAAGAAGGCCATAATATAAATGAACACATACATTGCAGACAATACAATGTATATTTATATTGTCTGCAATGTAGGTGTTCATACATTCCGTCGGAAATATTATGTTTCTCTGACCGCGAGCCAAACAAGCATGCGTGTATGTGCAGGCCTAATATTGGACGCCCCTGCCTATTTGGACTCCGGCGTCCAATTGGGTCTGACATAGAAGCCTAATTGGACGCCCCTAAAAGTATTGGGCACCCCTGTTATTATTGTTTTTATTATTGAGGATTTTTATAACGCACTTATCTCGCCGTACTTGACCAGACTCTAGGCGCTGACCGATACAGGATCTAACTCAAACCGCCCGAGACGCCCACCCGCAACCTTTGGGCGCATGGTCTGACGCCCGGACAACTGAGCACTATCCTGGCCAGCCAGGGATGGGGGAGAAGGACCAAGTGCATGCTGGGTGTGTTCTTTTTACCGGCACTCACCCGTCTAGGACATGAGCGTCAGGATCTTTAAAGTCCGTATGATGGAATGTATGCGACACACAGACTAGACCTCGGTTTATACTCTCATCCGAAGGCGTAGGAAACGGGAGTAAAGTGTCTTTCCCAGGGACACAACACAATGGCCCGGACAGGGCTCGAACCCGGGACTTTCAGATCCGCAAGCCAAAGCACTACCATTAGACCACCATGCCTCTGTTCTAGAGCATACACATGCCGGAACCTTCTTACAGTTCTTTGCTAAGTAAAGGTCAGACAGATACAAATTAATTACCTGAATTAGTCTCATTTGGTATAATTTATCCTAAGTATGTTTTCTTTTATTTATTTATAAATTTTATATTCAATACAGATTGTCATTCTTCTTATACATACATACATACATACATACATACACGTTATTATTTGTCAAATGAAATATGTGCACTACGTGCCCAAAAGTAAAAGTATACACACCAACACACAACTCATAAACATGACTACCACATTCGATCGCTCCTGCTAACAAAATGACGTTGTCGTCATTTCAGTCAACGTGAAAGCATAAAATTGTCAAAAGGAGTTGGCAACGATGCATTCACTAAATCGGGCAATGCTTGCGACTTTACATGTAACAATTAAATAAAAGCTGTATGACAATTATGAAAAACTCATAACTGAGCATAATACAAAACGTAAGAATTTAGCAAGTAAAACACACTATACTAACACACAAATACTGACACACACACATACACAATGCATAAAAATGACTGACAATAAAATGTTCTGACACATTTTGGTGACTACTTGAGATATGAAATACTTTAAATAAAGCCCTTTTAGCTTATACAAATTAACTAAAGAAGTGGAGATCCTCACCATGCTACACGCCACTGCACAACAGGTCCGAAAAGCGCATCTAATAACATTGTCATTTCCTTTGCTCCGACCACCCCAAATCTGTACCAACTCTATATTCAAACAAGCATGATGAGGTCAACAGATATGAATAAACTTTGAGGTTCATGCTATTCTAAAATTCTAATAACAAAGTTTAAACTAAACTCGTCCTTTAGTTACTGAGAAATAGCCGTTATAGACACATACACATACGTGAACACACAGACACGAGTGAGTACATATCCCATCTTCCAGTTTATGTCTGGAGGGGTGATAAAGAAGTCGCAGCAGTCATGCACACGTCTCCACCTTCAGACTCTGGAGGTAGCTTTTATTTGGTGGCAAGGTCTTGGATCTTGTAGATGTGGCCCTTCTGCACGCTAGCCGCATCTAATGAATACCTCCTTCCTTCACCAGCTCAACATTCAGACTGATCAGCTCACCAGCATAACCCTAAAGGTCTCCCTCTTGTGGGGCCCAAAAAACAGCTTGCGGTGAGACCCACATTTGATGCGCCCGCACTTATGTATATTATTACCAAAATAAAATAGAAATAGTAATGAAATATAGGCCCATATAGGTTGAAAGAAGAAGAAAAAACTAATGTCATAGTAACACTCAAAATTATTACTTTATGAAAATGATTATGAATCTATTACTGACCAAGAGCTTGTAGCCTACTTGAAGGTTCGCATTTAGAGCAGCGCGGCAATTGTGCATAATATTTGCACCCATGTGAACAGATCAAATAAAATTGTTATTGAATTTTGTGTTTGTTTTTTGAAAAAAAAATTGATGGACTCCGTCAGCCCCTCTACAACTTATATGGTGCTTGTCAATCAAAATGAGAAAGTAACACAATAAGATCTTCACCTCTTCGTAAATTGGAAGATTAAAATAAAACAACAACAGCAACAACAACAACAAACGATCGAGTATTCTGAGGAATCTGCGTGCTTTCCTGGATAAAATACACCTTCAATTATACGAAACTGCATATATATATATATATAATTATATACATAAATATAACTTATCCCACTGAAGGTTTTTCGAATATGGCGCGTCCGTGTCTACGATTAAGAAAGAGCTGTCGTCAAACAAGACAGTCGCCATTTTTGTTCTTGAAGTAAGCATATAGGGAGATGTGCTTGGCTTCGCTTGCCAAGCGTCTTGTTTAGGTCGCAACTTGATTTGCTTGGCTAAAGAAACGCATCTTGTCGGAAAGACGGTGTGCAGTAAGTACGAAAAGAGCGAAAAGGGGACGAAAAGGGCAAAAATAAGTGAGAATGACTCCAAAATAGGAAACAGGAACCTAATTTAGCTCAACCCATAATAAAAGAAGCAGTTAAATGGTCCTATCCTATCCTATCCCGTAACTCGGAGGTCGTAGGGGCACCACAGATGATCGTTTAACCAGCGTACTCCATCTTTCCCTGTCCTCAGCAACCCTGATGGTTTCGCTCAGTGTCAAACCAGTCCATTCTCGAATGTTGTCCTCCCACCTGTTTTTCGGTCTCCCTCTTCTTCTACCTCCTTGCACTGTGCCTTGCAGGATGGTCCTTGCAAGACCTGATGATTTGGTGACGTGGCCATACCATCGGAGTTTCCGTTTTTTCACCACTGTGAGCATGTCATCGTGTTAAGAATATTATATGACCGCTGACAGACAGAGAGCGTCAGTTGACAGCTGCACCGAAGAGAAGGATTTGGGGGTCACTTTTGATAAAGGGTTAAAATTTGATAAACATATTAATACTGCAACTGCAATGGCAAATAAAATGCTGGGGATTATCCGGAGATCTTTCACCTGCCTTGATAAAGATACATTAACATGTCTGTATAAGACACTTGTCCGACCTAATGTGGAATATGCAAATGCTGTATGGTCACCGCTCTTGAAAAGACAATCGTCAGTGATTGAAAAAGTGCAGTGAAGAGCGACAAAATTGGTAAAATCCTTGAAAAATCTGCCTTACAGACAAAGATTAAAGAAACTAGGCCTTCCGAGTTTGAAATTTAGAAGAGTTAGAGGTGATCTTATACAAACATAAAAAAATGTTAAATAACATCGACAAAGTCAATGCTAATACATTCTTTAAGTTTCATGATGGACGCGATACTAGAAACTCAAAAGACAAAATCATTCTTTATCCAGCACTGTCATACTAACAAAAGAAAGCACTGTTTTAGCCATAGAATTGCACCACTCTGGAACAAACTACCATTACATGTTAAAAAAGCCAACAACTTAAATACTTTTAAAAACCTTCTGGAAAAGGTAAGTTTCATTGTGGAATCCAAATTTGATTTCGATGAATGATTTCCAGTTACATTCTAATTCCCAGAATAACTGCAAAACTAACCGGAAAATTTAATGTTGTATAAAAACAGGGACATAAAAAAGCTGTGAAGCTTAACATAGTCCCTTGAACTGAACTGAACTGAACTGAGTTGTCCAATGGTTTGTGTGATGGTCTGTCGGACTTCGCCGTTGGTGATGGGCTGGGTATAGGAAATGCCCAGAAGTATTCTGTAGCACCTCATCTATGGTTAAATGGTGAATTAATTTTCAATGTTTTTATGTCAAATTACACTCGAGCTATTCGGAGATGTCCCTTTGTAATGGAACCCATCGATCCAAGACCAGCAAAAAGAGGAACGTAAAGCGCAAAAAGAGGATTAAAAAAGCGAAAATGACACGTAATAAACAAAAAGGATTAAAAAGGCTTTCAATGAATTTCAAAACATGGTTTTAATGGGCACATTGGATTGCATATCAATGAAAAATCAGCTGGATGCGTCCGATTTGAAGGCAAATTATATGAAGGGACACTACTCCGAGACAGAAAATACAAGCCAGTTTGAAAAACCCGGGAATAAAATGAGCGAAAATGGAAAATAGGAGAGCGAAATGGAGCCTAAATATGCAAAAGAGATTCAAAAGAAGTTCAATGCCTATCAAAAGATGCGTTTAATGGGGACAAACCGGCAGTATCTGGTTGTATCCCCAATTTGTAGGGAAATAGAGCAAACAGCAATTGGTAATAGTTTAGTTTGTGTACCAGTTTGGCTTGGGAATAAAAGCAGATTTTGCCGACAAACCAAACAAAACCAAAAGTTGTTTATGAAGTCGTAGCCTTTCGACCACCGGATTGAATGTTTACAGATGGCGCTGCTGCGCGTGTGACGTCGACACCTAAACACGACCTCGACAGAAGAAAATAATGAGGTCGAGGCATTTGAGTACGGACAGTCACAGGAACTAACATCGTTGTTTCATTAGCGATCTTATTTCTGTATCTTTTGAATGCATTCTTCTGCGTCGTCTTCATCATTTGTCGTGTAATAAGTGATAGTGTGCAGAGTTTACAATGGAAGACAGCGTTTGCGGCTGTGTTACATGCGACAGCGAAGAAAAGACAAGATGGAGGACTCACAGCTTTGTTCAATATTTTGTTGTTGTTTTGATGGTGTTGACAATTCCTGGATCACACGGATTAGAAGATTCGCATATTACTTCAGATAGTCCAGTTTCCTTTTACTGGGCTGAAGTCAATTTTACGTACATCGATCCGGTTACTAACAAACAAGTACACGAGTCTGAGATGGGAAGGTACGGTTCCAAAGGTCTTGTTGAGCCGAGAACAGGGTTGGTGGCCCATGTCCGAAATAAGGACAACAAAACGCATGGGTGTGATGACTACGTAATGAAAATTCCCAAGGAAAAATGGATTGCATTAGTGGAAAGAGGGCATTGTTATTTCACGGACAAGATCACGACGGCAACGAAAAAGTACAACGCCAGTGCTGTTGTGATTTACAACTCCGAGCCTGGAGTTGATAAAATAATGATAATGCACCACACAGGTAAGTAAAAGATGGAACACAAAAAAAGTGTACTATGGCATCATGTTTTAATGTGTTGTGATTTAAATGTGAGCAACACACTGTTTCCCGTACTCTTATCATGCGATTCAAGGTACAATAGGTATTCAGTGAGAAAAAAAAAGTTGTTTGGACGAGTAGGTTTTAATTTAATGTAAACAAGCGGAGTTTAAAGTGATATATAGTTTGTGTGTGTAATATTATATATAAAAATGTGTGTGCAAGTCACTTACTAATTAATTCAGTCAGCAGTGTGCATAATTTGTGATTGGGGTTAAAGGAATAACGTTTTTTAACATCATACCATTAGTCATTACATTATGACTGAATTAGCTCATCTTCTAATTATTTAAATCAGCAGCTTAAATTCATTAAAAAAATATCTTCATGAAAATTACTAATAATTAGCGCTGTATCATTTTGAAAAAAAAACATTTCGAATTAATTTCCTCTGTTGCTGAAATATTAGTATCATTCAGAACAATGGAAATTTATTTAAAAGGCTTATTAACATTGTGTTTTACTGAATTATGCGTTCACTTGTAAATTAAAGTTTAAATAAAAAATTAGTAATGAGGTCTCAGATAACATTAACAGTGTGTGTGTTTTTTATTACATGTACTTTGACCAACTTCATATTTCATGTTAAATATATTATTTGAAGATAAAACTGTTACTCTTAATAACTTCTTAATGGATAGTTTTGTTTTAATCATTATATTACCCTGATTTGAGATGTTTTTTTCACTTAGATTTAAACACTTCTGGAAATTATTAGGTTTATTAAGTGTTTTCCGAAAAATATACTTTGATTTTGAACAAAGTTTAGATTGGTGTTGAAGTTTGCTAGTCTAGAACTTCTAGTAGAAGGCATTCAGAACTGTCGGTACAAATTATAGTTTGTACTCACAGCATGGCAAAATGGATCAATATTGTTGATGATGCAACTTCCTCTTTTCTCTGTAGCCATATAAACTTCTGTAGTGCATGCTCATCATTTCTCATTGATGCACCTAGTTAAACTATGTAAAATGTGTTCTATTTCTTTGTCCGTTTTGCTGTTTTGTATGAAAGGTTAAACGTACCGATTATATAAATTTTGTATACTGAATCAGTGAATGAAGCATAAAGATAAATACATTGCTCTAGTAATACTAGTAGTAGTATTGGTATAATTCTATGCTAGTGTCATAATATGTACTGTTACTGTACTTGTTAACAGTATGAATTAGCATTATTTTCTTCTTTGGTAGTATTGTAGCTTGTTCTTTTTCATTTGTTCTCTCTTTATTTGTAAATAATTGTATAGAATGGAAGATCTATAGATACATATTATTGACTGTACATAGCTTCATACTGTGCCATATT
The DNA here is from genome assembly GCA_036898135.1 of Oncomelania hupensis. NCBI lineage: Eukaryota > Metazoa > Mollusca > Gastropoda > Littorinimorpha > Pomatiopsidae > Oncomelania > Oncomelania hupensis. Next base: position 56,026,863 of record CM072518.1, read on the forward strand.
TTTGAGAACTTCCTAGTACAGTTAGGTCATGGCCAATTATGAGGACAGGCAGTGGTATGAATTTTGCGATGAAAATGAAATTCAGCTATTAATATTATACTTAAATTAATCAGACTTACCAGTGTTTGAGCAGTGATTATAATATATTTAATAATAATTATACACATTTTTATGATGATTATGTCATTTCCTGTCATGGTAGTTTATCACTATCAATATCAGACTAGTAGTGAAAGCATAAACAAGAGATTGCTTATTTCGTCAGCATGTTTTCTGCATATTGTCATGCATTTTTAAAGTTTATGTATGTCAGTCAGTAAGGCTTGTGCAAAAAACCGATTTGCTATCCAGTGGTGGCCAGCTCTTCAAACATGAATCTAAAACAAAACATGCTTTTTGAAGCTTACAGAACTTTGCACTTCAGATCATAAATATCAACACAAGTCTTTTGGAAATTGATGTTACATGTATACTGCAATTTCTACCTTGCCTGATTTGGTTGTAAAAATTCCAACATTAAGAAAAAAGAAGGCGCTATTGAGGCCTGACCCACTTTTGTGATATCTAGTCTGACTTCACTTTTACATTTAGTACATGTGATTGCAGATGCAAGCGTTTGTCAAGGAAGGGAGTCATAATTTATTCATCTTTCTTTAAAATGAAGCTGAGAACTTTGGCATCATTTTTCACCTCACACTCACAGATTGAAAATTCTATGCAAGGCTCTTCTTCTAAAGTAAAAGAGAACAGAGACAAAGGAGGCAAGTTCTAAAAATTCAGAGCCATCAATTGTTAAAAATGTGCTAAGTAGATTGAAAAACGTCCTTTGGTGCTTTGACAGTTCATTAGCTATGCCCTTTTGCGATATATTGCATTACTGGATAATAATGGAAATGTTTTATTAATTTCTTCAGTTTCATGCTGAAGTACTGATGCTTTATGCAAATTTGCGGCAACTTCTCCTAAGCCGTACTTGGTTAAAAATATATTAAAAACTAGTGCAATCCTGCAAAGGTCATGGACTGTTCATATAATCACTGTTACTGTTAGTTGTTTCCTTTCTTTACTTTAGTTTCTCAGTACTATTACTGTACATGATTTGTGACACACATTATAGCCGAGTTGCAAATAAAATGTAAAGTACTTAAGTAATAATTTAATGTTAAAAGCTCCAAATAATTTCATTTTAAATAGTAAATATATATTTTTATTTAATAAAGAGTTTTAAACTGTATTATTTTCAGTTCTGAGTTCAAACTGAAGTTGTGTTAACATTAAACTATTTAAAGTGATGTCAGCACTTGTAGATCTATACATTTGTATGCTACTGAAGTCTGAAGATTTTACTTTATAATAAATGTGTACAGTGTGACAATGAGTCACCATTGGCATTTTTTTCTGCCATTGTCTGATCCAACCCTACACTGAATAAGAATAGAGAGCCATAAAATGTGTACAGTGTGACAATGAGTCACCATTGGCATTTTTTTCTGCCATTGTCTGATCCAACCCTACACTGAATAAGAATAGAGAGCCATAAATTGTGTTACACTAACTTCACTAAGGTAAAAGTAGGTGACCCACTATGGTGTAAACAGAATAATAAAAGCAATTAAGGCTTTCTTCAGATACATTGAGCTTGATTTAGGCAAGTTATCTTATGTTTAGTATAAAAATATTTTGGAATTTTTGCCAAATATCTGACAAAAGGTTTACATAATTTAGTTTCTAATGTTGTGCTATGATTGTAAAATACCGGTTAAACTGAAAAGTAATAGATCTGTTACTATATGTGCTTTGTATGTCTATGTATTGAAGTAGTAGTAGTGACAACCTTGTTACAGTGTTTGTGTAAAAATCTAAATATTGAAGCCACACCAACTGAAAATAAATTGGATTTGAACACGTCACACCCATATTTTTCCACAGTAACACAGGAAATTTGGAATAACTCAATTAATTTAAATTAATAAGATTTGATCATGTTTACTCAACTTATGCATCAGATATTAATCTTATAAAACAATTTCAAAAGTTGCCCGGTTTGAAAGAGTCGGTTATTTTTCATGAAAATGACTGTTACTTGGGAAATTGTTGTCACTTTACGTGATTAAAAGATGCTATAGTGGGAATGTGTTGCTCAAATCGATTAATAAGCGGTTTAAAAAAAAAATTTATGTAAAATTTCCATCCCATGTATCTGTATGTAAACAGTCTTTTATTTTTTTTTTTTAATATTAAGCTTATGCATGAGCAGGCTGGCTTGGCTGTGGTAAACAGTGTTGTAGGCCTAACGCTCACACTCTGTGCAATTATATGTTAAAAGGATCTGTAGTGCTGAATTGGTGATACTGGGGCACTTTAAATTGTCATTTTTGTGTTAAACTTGCTGGGAAAATAAAGAAAGAAAGGTGGAGTGCAATGAATTGGAACAAGTTAGTACTAACGTTGGAAAAACAAAGTCAAAACAACAGAAACATTCTTTGTTTAAAATTTTGCTCTTGTTAAAAGGGAGCTGCCGTTTACATGTTGCATGAGAGAAGATGCCTTGCAGACCATGTAGCAAGAGAATATAGATGAGAAGCATTGAGTATTTTGGACCTGGTTCAACTATGCTTTGCTCATGAAAAACAGTTTGGCTGTGAGTGACTGTAGTGTAGGCACTGTGGTGTTGGCAGCGTTGCCACTGTAAGTGTAATATGTTACTCAACTTACTTTGCTCACAAAGAATCGGGCAATGGGGACAAACGATGGGGAAAAACTTAGCAATGTTCAGTGCTAGTGGTAATTATTCAAGGGCTTGCATGTAAATCCCATCTAAACAATTGTTATAGTATTCATACATGTATACATGTATACTCCCCCTCCACCCCCACCCCACCCCCACCCCCACCCCCCTCACCACGTCCTCCAAAAAAAAAAGAAAGAAAACAAAAATAATTTGTAGATGGTAACGTTGTTTTGCTGCAAGATAAAGCGGATTGTGTGAGTTCTATAGATAAACTGTAACAGAAGTGAAAGGCCATTTTGAACATAATTGTTTTGTCTTTTGCACTGTCCATACTAGCGTGTGCGTTGAGCTTTGGTTGGGAGGATGAGGGGGGTATATTTAAGTTAATGCCACAATATGGATAGTATGATGTTATTGTACGACTCCCCCACCATCCTTACCTACCATCTTCCCTAGTGTTAAAACATACAAGTTTATGCTGTGATTCATTTCAACAAGTGCTGCAAATTGTCAGAACACATTGGGCAAAGATAATAACTTCAGGTGTGACCTTCCACTGGTGCAGCATAATGACAAAAACAGACTGTTGATATTATCGCTCACTTGTTCTCGTTGATACTACACAGGGTGGAGAACAACTGAATCAAGAAATCTCTGAAATCCGGCCGCGGCCCAGGGGCCAAGCCCCGGTATTCGCCCCCTGGAAGAAAATGAATTTATGCTATTTTGAAAGTAATTTAGGGCCTCTCCTGAAAGCAAAAAGCACAAAGTAAACATGAATAGAAACAACAACAACCAAAAAAAAGAATGTTTTATGCACATGTCTTTCAAAAAAGTTAAGAATCTTGATTTGTAGGCCTAACAAAGTTTGAGGTCCACCACTGTTACACACACAAACTCCACATTTCAAATTTTACTGGGCACACGTTTGTCTATTTTTTAGCTGTAAACAGGCAAGAATTTTTATAATTTTAGAGATATTTAGGGGTACGTTAGTAAAAACACTACATCTTAGGTATTAATGACTAGTGTATAGATTTAAATGAAATAAAATGCAAAATGAACAGAAATAAATCTCTTTTGATTATCTACCTTTTTATACTTCTCTTGTCATGTCTTGTTTTTGATTACTCCATGTGTATACAATAAAAAAAGTTTTAAAAAGTCCAAACAAGCCCCCTCCTCTTCACTTTCATGCTTGTCTGAAAGATCGTATGCATGCACACTACCGACACTAATTGTCTAATGACTAATCTGTCTAATGTCAGTACTCAGTACCGATCTCTTCCTCCGACTCCAAGTCCATTTCTCTCACTTTAATGTCTAATAAATGGAAGCCTGTAAACTCCCCTTCATCAGTCGAAGAATCCAAACCATCCATTTTAGACACACACACGAGAAAATTTGAAAAAAAAATCGAAAAAACGAACGCATCACAGAGAAAACTTGTGGAAATGCAATCGAATGTTTTCACAACAGAATTTAACCGGAAGTCAATTGCCGGAAGTCTCGCAATCTTTCAAACAACGCGAGAATATAACAACATGGTTGATACGGACGCTTTTGGACGTTTTGCCTGTTTAGACCTTCGGCCGCTTTTGGCCGCTATGCCCAGTAAAGGGTAGCCCTCAGCTTCTTACACTCGGAACTCAATATTTTTTTCTCGGAAATGCAAATGCCTTCCGCGGAAATCCGCGGAGAATTCTCCACCCTGACTACATCAGTGCATGCAGACATCATTATTTGTTATTTTTTGCTGCTTTGTTTTTTTTGGCATGAAATGGTACTTAACGTTTTCATAAAAATATTAACTAAAGCGTGCAATAGTCACCGGAGGTTAATGAGTAGCGCTGTTCAATGTTTATTGAAAGTGATTGAGTGTTATACTTAATTAATAATAGTAAGGATTTTGTTAAAATCGTATTTATTTGCTTATAAGAAAGTCCCAACTTTAAGGGAAAGGTCAGTAGAGAAAAATTAGTGAAAATGTTCTTGGAACTTGCAATCACTGATCCTGACAGTGCTAAAATATAAAACTTAATGCTTCCTTTATGCACTTATCATAGTGTGGTACCAGGAACACTGAATTAGGGAATATTAATTTAATGTAAATGAGATGTGTTATGTCCTGCATCGGCCAGCTTGAGCTGGTAAAGCTCTATAAAATTATACTATAAATTATGAATAAATGACTGATAATATACTTGTATATTTAATTTAGAAGTAGCGAATGACTGTCAGTTCAAGTGCATTGATTGTTCACTTGTCATTGTTGTGTTGAGTGATACAATTGTGTTGACCTGTTAACTCGATTCCTATCCTATCTTATTCTATCCCATAACTCAGAAGTCGTTGGGGCACCACAGATGATCATTTAACCAGCGTACTTGTTCTCTGTCCTCAGCAACACTCATGGCTTCGCTCAGTGTCAAGCCAGTCCATTCTCGAAGGTTGTCCTCCCACCTTTTTTTCTGCCTCCCTTTTCTTCTGCCCTCTTGCACCAGCCTTGCAAAATGGTCTTTGCAAGGCCTGATGACCAGGTGACGTGGACATACCAATGGAGTTTCCGTTTCTTCACCACTGTGAGCATGTCATCGTGTTGTCCAGTAACTTGTGTGATGGTCTGTCAGACTTTGTCGTTGGCGATTTGCTGGGTATAGGAAATACCCAGAAGTCTTCTGTAGCACCTCATCTCCATGCTTTGTATTCCTCGTTATAGGTCTGCTGTTTCGCAAGCTTATAGAAAGATGGAGATGACAAGGGAGCTCAGCAGCTTTACCTTGGAATGTAGACTGATGGTCTTGTCTTTCCAAATGGGCTTCATCCTTGTCAGGGCAGCAGTTGTTTGCGCAATCCTGGAGAGGATTTCTTGTCAGGACCTATTGTATTGCCAGATACAATGGCTCCTAAAATATTTAAATCTATGCACTGTGTTGAGGGATTGGCCTTGGACTTTGATGTCTGTGTTGATGCCATTGGTGTTGTTGGTCATCATTTTGGTCTTCTCTGCACTTATTTCCATTCCATAGGCTCTGGAGGTGGTGTCAAGCCTGTGTACAAGCTGTTCAAGTTCTTGTTCCTCTCCAGCCAATCCATCAATGTCATCCGCAAGATAGTAGGCATCCTTGATGCATGCCGATTGTTGTTCTGAACCAGTTCCCGATGCCGCTGTTATGAAAGAATGCACTGGAAGCCTTGTCATGCAGGTTTTTTATGACTTCAACAATAGGGTGAATGTTGTACACTTTCATGGTTGCCCACAGATCTGCATGCCAGACTCTGTCAAATGCTCTCTTGAAGTCTACAAACACATGATATATCTATAGATGTTGTTGGTGCTGTAGGTATTTCTCTCGCAGATTATTCTTAGGTTGAAAAATCTGTTCAGTGGTACTTCGCTCTGCCCTGAATCCTGCTTGTTCTTTGGCTGTGATTTGTTCAGCTTGGGGTTCCAACCTGTTGAGTATTATTTTCAGGAGGACCTTGCTGGGATGGCTGTTGATGCTGATGGTGAAGTAATTTTCAAACTTTTGAAGGTTACTTTTTGGGGGAAGAGTGATGATAAGCGATTGGGTCCATAGTGTAGGCAACTCCCCATTCTGCCAGATCTTGTTACAGATAATGGTGAGGGCATCATTCATCGCTTCTCCTCCTGCTTGAAGCAATTATGTGGGGTATGTTGTCCACTCCTGCTGACTTCCCCTTCTTCAGCGATTGCACTGCTGCCTCAACTTCTTCTCGGATGATCGGGAGGATTTCTTCTCCTATTCTAATCTGGGGACATGCTAGAACTGATGGGTCTCTGTTTGGTGTGTGGTTGTAAAGGTAAGACTTTCAAGAGAAGTACTCTGTCCATCTATCCAATACTTGTTCTTCTGTAAGGCATATGCCAGACTTGCTTTGGATCATGGGGACCTTGGGTTGTTTAACACTTGTCAGCCGCTTCACAGTCTGGTAGGCCTTCTTGCTGTTATTCTTGTTCAGACTGTTCTCTATTTTCTGGCATTGATCTTCTATCCAATTCTCCTTTGCAGTGCTCATGCCTTTTTGGATGGCATTGTTGATTTTTAGGTAGGCATCAGCTCCCTGCCCATCATAGGGGTGCCGGGGGTTTCTGTATCCCCACTTTCTGGAAATTTAGTGCTTTAAATTCCCATTGCAACTGTCTTTCTCCTTTGTTCTTTCTCATTCCTACTCTGTTCGATCAATCTACTATACTGTCATCTTCGCTAGACCAGTCACCTACCTTTTTTCTTGAAAATTCTTCTAAAACTCCTCATTTGTGTATGAGGTCTGTGGGCCAGCTTGGGAATATTGGACGCCTTCTGCCTAATGGTCACTAGGGATTCCTATGATATTTTTATTTAGCAATGTAGGCGTTTTATGTATGTTTTTTGTTGATATTTTATAATGATGTTTATATTCTATTTTGTTTTTGTAAACGGGGGGTTTGATAAATTAGAGTATAGCGTCAGCATCCCCTGCGTGGGATGCCTTTATTGTAAAGTGACCGGCTGGTGGAGTGCCTTTAGTGTTACAACTAGGGTTGTTTCAGCAGATCTTTTATGTGGATCAGGGGTGAGTCCTCTTTCAACCAAATTGTGGTCCTGATTTTATGGTCCTGATTCGGCTCTTTGCAGTCCGCTAGACCCTGTAAGCAATGAATTACTAATTAATCAGCTTTCTGTGAGGTTTTCCTTTTCTTTTTCATCTCTCTTCGTTTGTCACACAAAGGTCCAAAAGTTCAGGTGTGATCCATGGTTTCTTCTTTGGGCAGTGCTTGTCAAAGTATCTCAGTGGCGGCATCTGTCACAGCTGAGTTGGAGGTGGTGGTCATGGTGTTGGCATCTACTTCACCAGCTCCCCAAATGGTGCAAATTTCCCTCCAAGTGTACCTTGGAATATTTCTGCCACCTCCGGGGTCCTGCAGTTTGTCCAGATCATACTCCAGTCTGGTGCACTTTGCTGTGTTTACTCTCTTCAAGTGGAGCCGGAAAGACATCATCACGAGATAGTGATAACTTCCTTTGTCTGCTCCTGGAAAAGTGTGTCCTGCCAATGTTCAATTCAATTCAATTCAATTCAAACAACTTTATTTATCCAGATTTGGCAATTACAATGGGGGTATGAGTGCTCTCTAATTTAAAAAAAAAATCACAACAATATCTGATATACATGAGGATGTCTACAAACAATAACAACTTGCACAAAACAACTTGCACAAAACACAGCGGCAGCCCCCTGACACCATCCGCACATACACACTGCCCATGCACACACATACATCCAGTTCATAGACATTTACCCAACACAGGCATACATCACCAGCAGCACTCACCACAGACACAGGCATAAAAATAACAAGGTAGAAGATTCATTAAAGGAAAAAGCAGCTAAGATTAGTTATTATCAAGCTAATTGTTTTACTTTTAGTTTTATGCATTAATTGTTCTTACTCTTGTTCATCAACTGTATTGCATGAGGCACAAACGATTTTAAATACCGATTGGTCTTGCACTGTGGCATTTTAAACCTCCTCCCAGATTGCATCAAAACAAATTCCTCAGCTAGTGCATGATGTGGCATAGAAATAATCGACACAGCCCTCCTGTTTGTTGATCACAAAAAGTACTCAGGTCTCTTTGCCTGTCACCAATTATTTTTGAACATATATTTACTATTGAGTGCAGACTGTTCTTATCCTGTACAGAAAGGCTGTTAAACCAGCAGACAAATGAAAAACACAACAAGCTTTCTATGAAAGACTGATAAAAACGGCTAAGTATGATAGAGCTAACAGAGAAACTTTTAAGTTTACGAATAAGATACATTCTTTGTTGGCCTTTTTTTTTATGATGTTCGCTTTTTTTTAATGATGTTCGCAATGTTGGCGTCCCATTTTAATTGACTATCAAAAACAGTTCCTAAATATTTAAATTCATCCACTTTTTCAACAGGCTTGCCATGAATCGTACTACTCACATCCTCATCTTTCTTCCTTCTAAAATCAATATACATTTCTTTTGTTTTTAATACATTTAACTCAAAAAAATTGTCATCACACCAATTAACAAATTCTGCCAAGCTCTCTGTATGACTGCTTTCTTTACCTATAAGGAGAGACAACAAGATGATGAAAAATTGACATGGAACGACAACTTAGATCATATTGTCAACAAAACACACAGCCGTATCTATTGCCTGCGCAAATTAAGATCTTTTGAAATATCACATAAAATACTGCAAATGTACGTTCTTCACATCTGTTGTCAGCAGTGTCATGACCTTTGGCCTGTCTTGCTGGGGTGGGAATGTGACAAAGAGAGACAAAGACAGACTGGACAAAATCATCAAGAAAGCAGGTGGGGTGGTCGGGAGTAAGCAAGACGACATACAGACTATTCACAAGAGACAGGTAGTGAAGAAAACGACAGCAATTCTGGCCGACAGAGATCATCCTCTGTACATGGAATTTGCCAGTAGGTTGATAGAGAGAAGTGGTAGATTTAGGGCAGTAAAGACGAAAACGACAAGGCACAAACATTCATTTATTCCGACAGCCATTCAGATGTACAACGAGCAATTAGATAGGGCAAACACAAAACACACGACTAACATACTGACTAGCTGCATTCCCACCTGGGAGGGACTCACTACCGCACTATAGAATTAACATGCAGTATGCTCTTTTTAATGCTAAACTACACTTTTATGTTTTCATGTGTATACATTCTTAAATAATAGTCTTTTATACCCTTTTTATGATTGTAGTTCACTTTTGCTTACTATGCGTTATATACTTTTTGACTCCCATTGCTATAAAAAAAAAAGTATAATGCATGCCTAAAGATAAGTGTATGTGGTGTTTCTCTTTTGCCTGATTGTTAGCATGCCGTCTTTAATGTTGCATATTACATGTATGTCTTTATCATATTTATAATTGTGCTGAGTGAAAGATTTCCTTGACGACATTGTAATTTCCAGTTTATGGATTATTAAAGATTATGACTTATAAGGCTGCATCATCAGAAAATTTAACTGTGCGGTTATTGTTGTGTGGGTGAGAGGTATGACTTTTGACACAGTATAAAACACAATAGACGACACAGAAAGCTAACACGATTTATTCAAAGACTGTTGCCATCTTGGCAGGAACCCGGTACAAGCCCCCGGATCAAAACGTCATCAACTCACGTCATAACCTTAGGTCATGCATATAATTAACCTTACATCCTCCTTTGTTTCTTTTTTTTTTTTTTTTTTTTTAATATGAAACTAACACAACTTAAAAATTACTGTCTTGTAACTTGTAACATCAAACTGAACTTAAATCAATAATCCTCTACAAATGACAAAAACAGTGATTTCATTAACACGCATTCGCACATGTGCTCTGCCAGTTCAAAGATCAAGTCTCTGGGGCGGCTTCACTACGCGGCCACTTCTGGTGACAGTGAAGTTTGTGTCAGTATCCCGCGATTCGACGGGTGGTGGAATTGTCTGCGGCTGTGACACTGAGTCCGGCTCCAGATCTATCTGTACTTCGGTTTCTCGTGGACTCGGAAGGGTAGAAGACACTGCTGGGTTAACCTTCACAGGTGTCGGCGGGTCTGACCTACGCCGATTCAAGTGACGTCTGTTTCGTCGGCGTCTTCCTAGTGGCGTCTCGACTGATTGATTGATTGATTGATTTATTGTTGCTTTAGGTCCAGCGGACTCTTCCGAGCCAAATCAGGACCGGACAACCCCCGATCCGCATAAAAGATCTGCCGAAACAACCCTAGTGGGAAAATTGAATGCCCTCCACCGGCCAGTCACTTTACAATAAAGACATCCCACGCGGGGGACGGCTGAGGGTTGACCTCAACTACGCGAACACCCCGGTTACAAAAACAAAATAGAATACAACCATCATTATAAATCATCAACAAAACACATACATATAAAATGCCTATAGTGCGAAATAATACAATCATAGGAAGCCCTAGTGACCACCCGGCAGAAAGGGTCCAACACTCCCAAGCTGATCCAACAGACTTCATACACAAACAAGGAGTCTTGTCCAGGAAGAGTTTTCAAGAAAAAAGGTAGGTCATTGATCTAGCGAAGAAGAAGAAAGTATAGCAGAGTGATAGGACAGATCAGGAATGGGAAAGAGCAAATGATGAAGACAGCGACAGTGGGAATTTAAAGCACTAAATTTCCAGAAAGTGGGGATACTATTTATACTGAAACCCCCGGCACTCCAACGGGGGGAACTGTTGCCGCAGTGAATTAGTCATGCCTACAAAGGCAAGACAGGTTTTCAACTGGGGCTTTCACTGTTCCCTTTATAGGTTAGAACAATCTACAGTGACAAGATTGCTCATGACCCCAAGGGGTGGCGTCTCGACTAAGTAGGACGTTGGACTCACGGCTTTGACGATCACAGCTTTCTCGTCTTTTGGCTCCTTGATCCACACCGGATCTTTCGGCGACAAGGCTGGCAGTGGTACGACCTGATGTCTTCGATCAAAGTGCTTCTTTTGGGCATCTTTCTGGATGGTCTCTGCTTTTTTCATGTTCTGCAGCTCTGGCCAATCTGGAGTCAAAAGAGAGGGAACCACTGGCACTCTGGTTCTCAATCGCCTTCCCATGGACATTTCCGATGGGCTGTATCCACACTGTAGTGGAGTCGCTCTGTACTGTAGCAATGCTAAGTACGGATCTCCAGATTTCTCTAGGAGACCTTTTACTGTCTTGACTGCACGCTCGGCTTCACCATTCCCCTCTGGGTGGTGTGGACTGCTGGTGGTATGGGAAAACCCATACAGCTCTGCAAACTGTGCGAACACTCTTGATGCGAACTGCGGCCCATTATCTGAATGGACGTTCTTCGGAATTCCATGTCTGGCAAATATGCTCTTGCAGTGCAGGATCACTGTGTCTGAGGTAGTAGATGAACAAAGGTGTGCTAGCTCTATGTAGCGTGAAAAGTAATCCACAACCAAGAGATACTCTTGGCCCTTCCATTCAAATAGATCCATTCCAACACGTTGCCAGGGGTAATCTGGTACACTGCTTGGCTTCAGTGGCTCTGGTCTGTTGCGTCGCTCCCTTTCGCACATTGCACATTTTTCTACCATGTCCTCGATCTGTCGGGACAATCCTGGCCACCAAACGCAGCTCTTTGCTAGGGCACGGCACTTCACAATGCCCTGATGGCCATCTTTGTGTATACGGTCAAGTACGTCCTTCCTCAAGACTGCAGGAATGACCAATCGGGTGCCAAACAACAAGAGTCCTTGCACCGACAGGTCGCTGCGTGCAGCATAGTACTGGCGTAGCTGTGTTGCCAGCTTCTTCTTGTCAGCAGGCCACCCGTCTCTGCAGTATTCCATGATCTTGCTGCAGTCAGTGTCTTCCTGCTGCTTAGCCTTAATTTCGGCGAGCCTCATCTCGCTTGCTGGTAGTGTGTCAATGACAGACTGCACAAACGCTCTGGTGTCGCTCTCCATCCTCAGGTCAGCATCCTCAGGTGATCCGGCAGGTGCTCGGGACAACGCATCTGCTGTAGTCAGGTTTTTACCTGCTGTGTGGATCACATGGTATCTGAAACGCATCAGACGCATTCTAAATCGCTGTATGCGGGGCGACAGTTCATCTAGACCTTTGGTCTTCAGCAGGGCTAACAACGGACGGTGGTCCGTCTCTAGGGTGAACAATGGCAGGCCAATCAGGAAGTCGGCAAACTTCTCACATGCCCAAGTGCATGCTAATGCCTCTTTTTCCACTTGCGCATAGCGCTGTTCCGTCGCCGTCAGTGATCTTGACGCGAAGAACACAGGCTGCCATTCCCCATTCTTCTGCTGTTGTAGCAACACACTGCCCAATCCATATGATGAGCTATCGGCGGACACCTTTGTCGGCCGATCTGGGCTGTAATGAGCAAGCACAGGAGGGCTGCTCATCTTCTCTTTCAGCTGGACAAATGCACGCTCTTGGGCGTCATCCCATGTCCATGCTACTTCTTTCTTCAAGAGTTCACGAAGTGGTCTCGTCACTTCTGCGAGATCTGGTGAGAACTTCTGCACAAAGTTCATCATCCCAAGGAGACGTCTTACTTCTGAGACGTTTGAGGGGCGAGGAAACTTCTGTATCGCCTCCACTTTCAATGGATCCATCTTAATGCCTTCTTTGGAGATCACATGACCCAGGAATCGGACGCTGCTCTGACTGAACTTGCACTTGTCATTCAGTGTGACCTCAGCCTGCTCCATTCTCTGTAGTACCGTCTCCAGTCTCTGATCATGCTCGGCTTGACAACGCCCTGCTACCAAAATATCATCAATGTCACATATGACACCCGGAATGTCCTGCAACAACTGCGACATGCGACGATGAAACACTTCCGGTCCCGATGAAATGCCAAAGGGCAGGCGAGTGTAGCAAAATCGCCCAATCGGTGTAATAAACGTTGTCAGTTCCTGTGAGACCTCATCTAGCGGCACCTGGTGAAAACCCGAGTTACAATCTAGCTTTGTAAATACTGTGGCGCCTGCCAACTGAGCCAACAGCTGATCAGTAGATGGTAATGGGTAGTTCTCCCGCCCGACGTTTTCATTTAACCTTGTCAGGTCTACACATAGTCTAATGGCATCACTGTTCCCCTTGGGCACCACCACAATTGGAGCGCACCAATCGGTAGGTGTCGTCACTGGACGGATCACCTCCAAATCTTGCAATCTTTTCAGCTCCTCTTCCACTTTCTTCTGTAATGGCAGAGGAACTCTTCTTGGCGCTGACACAGCAAATGGCACAGAATTTTCTTTCAGCCTTATCTTGTAGGGCTCTCTCATGTGTCCTAATCCTGTAAACAGCTTGGGGTGTGCCTTTCTGTGCTTATCTGCCGGCAAATCTGCTTGCACTGCTTGTACTAGCTTCACCAACTGCAGCGCTTCAAGGGCTGGGCGACCCAGTAAAGGCTGCTGTAGGTTATCCACCACGTAAACATCTTGTGTTGTGGACACTCCCTTACATTCCATCACAGCACTGAACTTGCCTCTCACTATAAGTGAGTTCTGCCCCGGGCCAAACAGCTGTTTCTTTGTCTTTTGTAGCTTGCTCTTCTTTGCATAGCTAGGCGGCACAACTGTCACATCGGCCCCTGTATCCAGCTTGAAGTTCACCATCTTCCCATCCACCTGGACTCTAGCATGCCATGGCTCTGTCCCATCTCCCGTGACAGGCCCAACCACTGCTTCTGTCCTCTCGGTGGAAACGCTTGGCGAGAGCTGACCCTGTCCTCCACCACGAAGGTGTGGCATACGCAGGTCACTCTGCTTTTCATTGGAGCATAGGTCCTGTCCTCCACCACGCAGGTGTGGCTTACACGGGCCTATGTCCTTTTTACCTGAGATAAGGTTCTGTCCTCCACCACGCGGGTGTGGCTTACGCGAACCTTTCTTGGTGTCTTGTGAAACTTTTTTAGCACTAAACACTGTGTCCAACAGACCATGATCACCATCCACTTCATGAATGTTCTTCTGTGAGTGTGATTTTCTGTATTCTGTCTGCGACTTGCTGTAACACACTGCTGAAAAATGTCCCTTTTTCTTGCATTTATGGCATTCAGCATTCTTGGCAGGGCAGGTTTCTTTCTGTATGTGATCATAACCACACTTGTAGCATTTTATTTTTGCTGGCTGGCCACCTCTCCTTCTCTGGAGAGCATCTACTGCCTATGTACTACCAGTCATGGCTCTTGCTTGTGAGTGTGAAGCTTCATGTGCTCTGCACATCTCAATTGCTGTTGACAATGTCAACCTTCTGTCCTCCAGCAGTTTCTGTCGGATAACGTCATCTTTGACTCCAAAGACCAGCCTATCACGAATCATCCGCTCCTCTTTATCACCAAAACCACATGTCTTGGCTAACTTGCGAAGTGCAGCAACATAAGCATCTACTGTTTCACCCCCTTCTTGGTTTCTACCATTGAAGATAAATGTTTCATAGATCTCATTGGTTTCTCCTATGCAGTACTGTTGAAACTTAGACATCACCACTGCAATGTCATCTTCGTCTTCCTCAGCTGTGTATGAAAATCCGTCACACAAATCAAAAGCATCCTCGCCAATGATTGAGAGAAATACAGCTTTTCTGTACTTCTTATCTTCTGCATCTAACCTTGTTGCTGTCTCATAATTGTCCCACTGCCTCTTGAACTTGCGCCATGTAGCTTCTAAGTTCCTAGAGTGGACATCCAATTTTCCTGGTATTGGAATATTTGGCCTAAAACACTTCGCATTTTGTGTTGCTGGGGCTACTGCTTCGTGTTCCTCCATGTTGGGAATTTTTTTTTTTTTTTTTTAATGACGCAATAGCTTTTCCGCCCGGTTGATTGTCAATACAATTTCAGAAAAGTTTAAAAGTCACCTTGTTTCCTGAATTATCAGTGTCAAAAGCTCCGTTTTCTGACACCATGTGCGGTTATTGTTGTGTGGGTGAGAGGTATGACTTTTGACACAGTATAAAACACAATAGACGACACAGAAAGCTAACACGATTTATTCAAAGACTGTTGCCATCTTGGCAGGAACCCGGTACAAGCCCCCGGATCAAAACGTCATCAACTCACGTCATAACCTTAGGTCATGCATATAATTAACCTTACATTAACAAGATAAGTTCCCTCCCTTGAGCTTCTACAACTGTCAGTATACAAAATGTATAAAAAAGGTGACGGACAACATCCCTGAGGTGATCCAGTGTTTGTTATAACAGTATCAGAAAAAAGACCATTAACATAAACACGTTGCTGTCTACAAGTAAAAAAAATCTAAAATCCAAGAGACAAGCTGATGTTGAATGTGAAAATCTGAGATAAGTCTTTGTATTAAAATATGTGGTTGAACAGTATTAAAAGCAGAGCTAAAATCTGCAAAAAGAATTCTGGCATGTGCATTTGGTTTCTCTAGATGTTTATACAGAGTGTTAAGGATGAACAGCTTGGCATCATCAACCCCTCTCCTAGCTCTATATGCAAACTGTAATGGATCTAAGAGTGATTCTGTTGCAGATAAAAGTAGGTCTTTAACAATTTTTTCCAGTGTTTTCATAACTAAGCTTGTTAATGCTACTGGGCGAAAGTCATTAAGATGTTGAGGATTGGCAATCTTAGGCAAGGGCACGATATTGGAGAATTTCCAGAGAGCAGGGATAGAGCCAAAGTCGAGAGAGAGCTGGAAGATGCGAGAAAACACACCGCCAAGCTGTTCTGCACAACAACGCAAGACACGCCCACCTATCCCGTCAGGCCATTGGGCTTTATTTACATTTATTTTCTTAAACAAACCTGTTACTTGCTCTTGTGAAATAACAATATCATTTTGGGGATGCAAAGATTCTTTAAAAGCTTTAATATTATCAGAAAAATCATGTTTCTCAAAACGGTTATAGTGAATATTCAAAGCGTTAGGAAGGTCACTATCATGTACATTATTGAATTTACAGTTTTCTTCTTGATATCTGTAGGTTTATTTACATTTGCCATTGTCTTTATTCCATTCCAAGCTGCTTTCAAGTCCCCACAACTGTAACGTTCTTCTATTTTGTCTTTATATACCATTTTTGCTTTTCTAATTTCATCTCTCACTTCCCTATTTACCCTCTTTTTATGCACTACCTGTAAAAAACACCCTTTTCTTTTTATTCAACACGTTCTTTAATTCTTTCGTTACCCAAGGTTTATTATTAGGAAATATAATAATTTCTTTAGATGGAATAACATTATCTACACAAAAAGATATATACGAAGAAACAACATCCGTAAGTTCGTCCAAAGTCTCGCATGCATCATAGAACACATCCCAATCAGTACACTCAAAACATCCACGCAAACATTCAATGCTATCAACAGTCCATTGTTTCTCTTTCTGCACAACACACTCGACTCTCTCAAACACAGGCGCAAGAAACACACTATTATGATAGGAAGCGCCAAGTGGAGGTAAAGCACGTGACTTGTACGCATAAGGTATGTTGCCATAACACAGATCTAAATGTTGACGCTTGATCTGAAGCATTTTTTGACCATGATGTAGTCAATCTGGTTGTGATCATGGCTGTGCCATGTCCATCGTCTGAATTTTTGGTGGATACTCGATACCACTAGTAGTATGACTGTTGCGAAGTAAAACCCTCAGTCCAGCATGGTGAAAATTGCATTAACGGATAAGTCATACCACAAAATTTTATTGTTGAGAAGTAGGGGCCTCAGTTTGACTTCTAGAGCTTTGGTATTATGCCTTTTTATCAGGTCAGAATGTAATAAGCAAGTTTTATGGAGACATATTTAAATGCAATATGATATAAATTTCTGTTTCTATATTTATATATAACTAATGTATTTAGATCAACACATTTGTGAATGAGTCAGTGTAACATACTTCTGATTGTAAATTAGAACTTGAGTGTGTGATTGTTTTGAAAGATTTATCCAGTTTTAGTTTATTGTTCCAAGTGAATACTGATATAATGTAATAGATTATAATATGAACGGCAGAAATTTGTTCGATCCAACTCCAAGCAATATTTTATGATTATATCTAAGATATTTAACCTAAATTGTTACATTTAAGTTCTTATTTGTGTGTGTTACATTTTGTTGAAACTTCCAGTAAAATGAAATCTGATTCTAAAGAATATTTTGATTGGTAAAACTTGGAACTTCTAGACATATTGATCTGGATGTCAGGAAATTTCATTTACGGACTGGTTTGTTGAATCCGAACAATATTCAATGATTATTACCTACAATATTTTGCTCAAAATTGTTACATTGTTAACCTCATTTGTGTTTTTGGCCTTTCAGTCAAATGAAAGTTGATTCAAAATAACATTTTGTTGTGTAAAACTTGGAAGGTCTACACATACTGATTTGGATATATATTAGTTATCTAACTCGACTGGATTGTTCAATCCAAACAATATTTAATGATTTATTTGCCTGAAATATTTACACTATGTTGTTTGTTTCAGGTTACTTACAGTTGTATGTTAAAAAAAGGAATCCCTACATGTTCACATTTCATCTAATGTAACTATAATTTTTTGGTTGGTTTTATTCAGTGGAGGACCAGGTGTCAATATTTGTGGGCAAAGAAACAGGCCAAAAGCTTAGTCGGCTGTCAGACCAGGGCGTGCGTGTGATCATCACCATCACTCCAGGGGAAAAGGAGACCACAACCTCAAATAACGTGAACAACATCAGCCAGACCAGCAAGACCTCTGTTCTCTTCGTCTCAATTTCATTCATCGTCCTTATGATCATCACCCTTGCCTGGCTCGTCTTCTGCTACACCCAGCGTTTCCGCTACACACATGCCAAAGAGAGATTGGCTGTGAGTTTGGCCTAACATTATCTTTCTAATTGTTTAGTCTTTCTCCCTCTCCCCTCCCTCCCCCCACCCTCCCTCCCCTCAAAAATCTTGGTCGGAATTATAATAATGAGAAACAAATGGAGAAATAAACTAAAAGGATGTTAGGACAAAAACAATATGCAAATTTTTTAGCTTAGCTCTTTATCAGGTAGATAAAACGCAAAAGAACAAACCAACACTTCCCTACAGAAGTCCCAAAATGAATGGAGTTTTACTGGAAAATTTACATTATATTGTTTGGTCTTGTTTGCTTTCTGTCCAAATGTGTATTCTTTTAGTTTATTTATTCATTTGTTCCTCATTATTATAAATTTGGAATGCTGGCAGTTCCCTGTTTTGAGAATAAAACAGTTTCACGTTCAGTGTTTGAAGACGACGTTTGAATACACTCACGTTCGCCTAAATACTTTCTGACTTTCGTTCTCCTAAATATTTTCTTAAAAACTTGGTTGGGTATTTGCATATCATGTGTGTTTTTCTTTTAAGTTTGAAGATTGCTGAGAGATAGAAGTGACTGCTTTATTTTCTGGCAGTAAAGCAATAATGACTGCAGCTGGAGTTTGGATTGACAAGTTTATAGACTGGATGACTCATCATTTTGCATTACAGGCAATTACACTTGTATTGCCTCTTTTTTCATGGACTGAACTCTGTCGTTTCATGTCTAGACAACAGACTGTATTTGCGATAAATGTCAGATTGTTGCTAAGTATAAAATATTACATGATAGTGTCTGTGGATGGGAGGAAGAGGTTTAGATTGCAGCTGATGTTTTACCATTGATTAGCTAGCTTTTGAGTTGTTTCATAATGATCACTTTTAATGCCAGGACTACATCAACTTCAGTCTGCAGTTTCCAAACTTTAATTATTGATGAACATTTAAAGCGCAAGTGTCAAACTCAAGGCCCGTGGGCCATATCAAGCCCGGCGTACAATTATATCCGTCAAAAATATTTGTCAATGGTCCTGGGCTATAAAGTGCAAATCGAATGTCTTAATTAGCAGCCTTGCCGAACGATAGGCTAACTCAGCCCTCGACCTTATGTGTGATTTGAGTTTTGGCCCACAGGGCGATCAAGTTTGACACCCCTGGTTTAAAGACTAGTAATGAATTACAGTTCCAGTTTAGCATTTGTGTGGGGAGGAGGAGGAGAAGGTGGGGAGGTGGAGGGCTGTTTGTAGTGCTACAGAAATTGACAAATTACTGTTCTTGAGATGGTAGTTTTTACTTTTCAGACATCAGTGAAAGTATGGAAGGTGAATTAGTTGTTAGCTTTTCATCATGGACTAGTGGTTTTTTACCCTGGCAAGCCAGGGTACACAGGTTGCTGTTTAAAATGTAGACAGAGAGACAACTGTTGTCTGCGAGTTTCATTTGGACGATGATACCTCCCCATATCCCCCTTGATACCTCCCCATACCCCCCCCCCTGATATCTCCCCGTCCCCCCATGATGCCTCACCATACCCCCTTGATACCTCCCCGAACACACTTGATACCTCCCCATACCCCCTTGATACCTTCTGTACCCCCCTTGTAACCTACCTGTACCCTCCTTGATACTATCCCGTTGATCGTTTCGCAGGTATGGATGAAAGGAATCGACCATCACCATACCCCCTTATATATTCCCGTATCCCCGTTATGCCTACCCATGCCCCTTTAAACCTACCCGTAGCCCCCTTTTACCTACACGTACCACCCCATCCCGATCCTTGGTACTACTACTACTACTACTACTACTAATACTAATACTAATATTGAATATAGAATAATACAAATAGAAATCATAAAAAACACCAAGGTTTTAAAAGAAAATTTGATATAAGATATAATAATAATAATAATAATAATAATAATAATAATAATAATAATAATAATAATAATAATAAATTAAAGGTAAAAAGCCTAAATTAAAAAGAAAAATATCCATATTGTAGTGTAAAAAAAAAAACATAAAAAAAATATGGCTCGCGTGAGATTTGAACTTGGGTCGTCCTGCACGGTAGGCGAATGTTTTACTAAGTAAGCTACCAAGGCTTCCTAGAAAGACCATCAATTTTTTGGTCTATATGGGTGTTACACTCGATTCGATGTTGGTGTTTTCCTTTATCAGTATCCGATTCAGCCCCAATGCTGAATTCCTGATAAGGTGTAACTCAGATTCGTTTATCCACGCAACCCGTCCAAACAGCATACAAGTCACAAAGTCGACGTATGAAGTTTTCCACTTTTATTCAGCACACACCAACAACTGCATACAATTCTCAACTCAACTCAACAACTTTCACAGCAACTCTCTATCAACAACAACTCTCATTTTTGAAACAGCGCAGCGCTTATATAGTCTCTACATACACGGGAACAAACGAGAATAATCCTACATAAAACACCACAACCAATCAAAATTAATTTCATCATCACGTGACTCACGTCATACAACCTCATTTGGAATGGAAGCTTCCATGGTAACCAACAGAATAATCCACACGCTTCGATCGATAGTAAACAACTAATTCCCGAAAATTCTCAAACAATATCGACCAACTAAAAACACTAACGTTACACAAAGCCTCTACTAATAACAACGCAAAATCAAATCAAAGATAAATACACTCTATTACTGCATGCGTTGCAAAATAAAACGAACAGATCTATCGCGCGCGTCACACACAAGCATACCATTGCACGCGCTTCACACATAACATCGTGCGCATTTCATACGCACCATTCGCGTTTCAACGTAACATAACCCCCCACTCAAGAAGAAATTTACCTAATTTCTTTCAACAACGTTGAAACGTAATGCACAAACAAAATCAGAAATTAAAACTTATCTCAGACTTTCTGAATACTGTCAATGCGCTCAGTCTATCCACACAGAGTCAATGGTTTTCATCTTCAAGTCTGTCCGGATATTGCCCATGTTCTCAGTTCATTCACACACAGTCAATGTTCTTTCGTCCGCAAGGAAACGACGCCCTCGTCAGTTGCGGGTGTCATCGGCCCAGGGTCAAAGACGACGATCACGTGGGCTTCCCTGGAATCAGTGCGTCCTCCGTTGTCTCCTTTTTCCATCGGATGTTCGACACAGTCGACGTTGTCAGCTCCCAGGATGCATTCGCTGGGTCTCACGGTCAGGTTGGCTTCTGCGGGACGGTGGAATAGCTCCCTCAAGGTCTGCAGATGCTCTTCCCAGGTGCGAGTGTGGACCAGCAGGTCGTCCCAGTAACACACGACGTTGTCCATCCCATTAAGCATCTTCCTCATTCCTCTCTTTAGGGTAGCTCCGCTGTTGACCATGCCAAAGGGCATCCTTAGGCACTCGTACGTCCCATCAGGAGTTATGAAAGCAGTCTTTGGTATGTCCTGTTGACGCACGGGGACTTGCCAATAACCCTTGCTGAGGTCAATCTATGAGAATATTTTACTCCCCGATAGTTGGCGGAAGAGGTCTGCTGCGGTAGGCATCGGCTCAGGGTCGAAGACGGTGATCTTATTAACCTTCCTGTAGTCGATGCATACTCGGTTGCTCCCGTCCTTCTTCTTCACGACCACGACAGGGGACGCGTAGGGGGAACTGGACTCCCTGATGATGCCCATCTTCAGCATCTCATCGATGTCTTTCTTCAAGGATTCACGGGCCTTGAAAGGGATCGGGAAGGGCTTGGATCGAACAGGGATATTCGAAGTGAGGTGGACTTCGTGTTCGACCAAAGTTGTAGAGCCAGGGACATCGCTGAAGTTGTGGGGAAACTCGCCCATAAGGTCCTTGAGCTCCATCTTTTGACCTTCCGTCAAGCTTGGTCCTAGCTTAACATCATCGATGCCTTCTTTGCTATGGAAGTCTCCCAGTTCCAACAGTTCTTCGCTGTCAAAGCTGTTGTCGGTCACAGCTGCTGTGGCTGCGTGCACAGTCTCTGATGGCCTTTCCACGTACAGCTTGAGGTTGGCGTGGTATATCTTGGAATGCTGGCCGACCTTCACCTTGTAGTCGTTGATCCCCACCACGGTCTCCACTTCGTACGGGCCTTTCCACTGCATCAGCAACTTATTATGATCGGTAGGTAGCAGCACCAGCACTTTGTTGCCAGGTTTAAACTTCCTGTTCACAGCCCTACGGTCATAGTAGTGCTTTCCACAGTCCTGGGACTTCTTCAGATTTTCTCTGGCTATCTCGAGAGTCTGCTCCAGCTTCTCCCGTAGCTCAAACACGTACTGGTAGCTGTTCTTCACCTCTGGGGTGTCTACTTCTTTCGTCCACAGTTCTTTTAGGATGTGCATCGGCCCTCGGATGGTTCTTCCGTACAGCAGCTCGAACGGAGAAAAGCCGGTGGACTCCTGCGGTACTTCTCTGTAGGCGAAAAGTAGGGCGTTGATGTAGCGATGCCATTGTCTGGGCTGCTCGCTGCACAGTTTCTTCAGGGTGGACTTTAACGTAGCATTGAACTTTTCGACAAGCCCGTTGCACATCGGATGGTAGGGTGTCGTAGTCAAATGCCGGATGCTCAGCAGTCTGTTGACCTCCTTCATACAGTCAGAGACGAACTGTGTCCCGAGGTCTGTCAGAATTTCTTCAGGCACTCCAAGTCTACTGAACATGTCCACCAGTGCCTCTGCTACAGTTTCAGTGTCAATCTTCTTCAGCGGCACTGCTTCTGGGTACCGAGTCGCATAGTCTACTAAAGTCAGTACCCATCGATGACCTTCTTCACTCGGAGGTCTTATTTCGCCGATTAAGTCTAAGGCCACCCTCTTGAAAGGTCGGTCGATCAGAGGCATCCTCTGCATAGGCACTTTCGGGACCCTTCCTCGAGGTAAGGTCTTCTGGCAAATGTCACATGATCGACAGAAACGGCTGACGTCCGCATGAAGTCCTGGCCAGTAGAACACCGCCTGGATTCTGTCTGACGTCTTCTTGATGCCTAGGTGACCTCCCATGATAGAGTCGTGAGCTACTTCCATCACTTGGCGCCTTAGGGGTAACGGTACCAATACTTGACGTAGTGGTTTCCCTCCGTTGACCCTCGGGTGCTGGAAGATTCGGTACAGGATCTTGGCCTTCACCTCGAAATAGACCGTGCCACTGCCCTTGGTCACGTGGTCTTGGCGGTTCCTGTACTTGTTTAAAGTGCTATCAGCTTCCTGGAGCTGGATCAGCTTATCTCTGTCCACGATGGCAGCTTTGGAGTTGTCGGCGACCTTCAGTGGCGTAGACGTCTTGTCTCTCTTGGCCTGGGCCCTGGTAGTAACAGCACCGACGATCTCTGGTCGGCAGGGCTGAGCCGGAGTAACCACATTGTCCCATAGCAGCTCTGTAAGGTCTCCATCGGGAAATGGCAATGGATCCTCCTCCACAACTTCGACGTGTTGAGTTGAGGCAGGACTCCACTCTGAATCGGGGTCGTCGGGTCGTCTCGCGCCGTCGATATTCCCGATCATTAAATCATACAGCGGCTTCTTCAGGCAAACCGCTTCGACTTCGCCTACGTAGAAAGGGGTGTTGACATGAATTTTTGCAACTGGCGCTTTCACACATTTGCTGTCGGCCATGAGTGTCCATTTTGAATCGCCAGTGAACTGTTCTTTAGCGATTAGGTCTTCTCTGACGATGACCCCACTGCAGCCAGAGTCTCTTAAGACAGTCACTTCATGATTTCCGACGCGTCCCTTGGAAACAGGCATGTTCTGGACGGTCATAGCTGCGCTGGCGACGACGGGGATGGATTTCCCGTTGGCAAGGAGAAGTTGGCCATCGGTTATGCACTCTTGCACGTCCGCAGGAGTAGCTGTGCGCTCGGTCTCACTCGGAAGAATGACGCTCCCGCCGCACACTTGATGGTCAGATCTACTGGTTTGCCGTTGATTGGAGAAACGTCTCTGTCGGTTGCCCGCCGCTGCATTGTCCGTACTGCTCCGCTGTCCGCTACTTTTGTTTTGAGGACAGTTAGCCGCTCTGTGGTCTGTAGCGTTGCAGGTGAAACAGCCTCTTGAATGCCCTTCCCTGGGAGGAGGCGTGGAGTCCGTCTGTTTCTGGTTCGTCTGGCTCCCCTGGATCTGGTTCCAATGGTTTCCAGTCTTCTGAAAGGGTTTTGTCGCCTTGGGTGGTCCCAGCGTCTTCTCATGAGCGATGAGATATCTTTCAGCAGCTTCAGCAACGTCTTTTAGCGTCTGCAACTTTTGTATTTCCAAGTGGATCGCAAGGTCCTTAGGGCAGGCGTTGAGTAATTGTTCCCTCACGATCAGCTCATGGAGACTCTCGTAAGTCTTCCCTTTGCCTGATAATTCCACCCACTTGTGTAGATATGATGACAGGCGCTCCACAAACTGCTTTGGTGTCTCGTCTGACTTAGGCCGGCATTCACGGAAGCGTTTACGGTAGCCCTTCTCTGTAAAGTTGTAGCACTGCAATAGGGCCTCTTTCAAGACGTCGTAGTCTTTAGCGTCATCGTCCGACAATCTGGTGTAGACGTCGAGTGCTTCTCCCGTCAGAAGTGCACTTAGTCGAATCGCCCAGTCTTGAGGTTGCCAGTTAGAGCTTTTGGCAAACCTTTCAAATCTCGCCAAATAACTGTCGATCTGGTCCTTCCCGTCGACAAACGCTGGCAATTTTGGAGCTTTGTTGTCACTGATAACTTGTGGCGCATTCTGCTGTTGCTGGATACGCGCCATTTCTAGCTGGAACTCAAGACGCTTCAGCTCGAATTCTCTGTCTTTTTCTTGCCGCCGCTGTTCAAGTTCTCTTTCTTCACGCCGACGTTGCTCTTCTTTTTCTTCCCGTTGACGCTGTTCTTCCTTATCTTCTCGGCGTCGCTGCTCCTCTAATTCTAGACGCTTCTGTTCTAATTCTATTTCTTTTTCTAGACGCTTCTCTTCCAATTCTCTTTCTCGTATTCTCTCCTGAGACTTGACGTACTCCGTCAGCTGCTTGCCTTTTAGATTCAGTTCAACCCCTTTCTGCCAGAAGTCAGCCATCTTGATGCTTCTGGAAAGTTCTTTTCAAGAAAGTTCTTTTCTGGAAAGTTCTTTTCTGGAAAGTTCTTGACTGTGCTGTACCTTTCTAGACTGTTCTAGAACAGCACGCTTTCTGCAGTAGCGCTGATGCTTGTCACTAGTCGCCTTCGCTGACGCAGGCCCCGCTGTCCTCGTCGTATGCGACGCTGCACCACGCTGGTGTTGATGTATACACTCCTGTGCTGAAGTAGACGCGACGTCCGCTCGTCGCTCTCTGTAACACTGGCGATGTAGCTCCGAGACTGTTCCTCGACGTAGTCTTGCGGCAGCTACGTAGTCCCGATCTGTTGTTCGCTCACGAAGCAACTCTTCAGCGACTACACGCCCTTGCAGTCAACCCGAACCTATCGGTGATGTAGTCCCAGTATGTTGGCCCCTCTCGACGCAACTCGTTGGCGGCTACCCTCGATGACTGCCTCTCGTAACGTTGACTCGCTTGTTGTAGCAGTTGAACCCTTGGCTATGGCGTGAATCCCGGCTTGGCCCCCAAACTCGATTCGATGTTGGTGTTTTCCTTTATCAGTATCCGATTCAGCCCCAATGCTGAATTCCTGATAAGGTGTAACTCAGATTCGTTTATCCACGCAACCCGTCCAAACAGCATACAAGTCACAAAGTCGACGTATGAAGTTTTCCACTTTTATTCAGCACACACCAACAACTGCATACAATTCTCAACTCAACTCAACAACTTTCACAGCAACTCTCTATCAACAACAACTCTCACTTTTGAAACAGCGCGGTGCTTATATAGTCTCTACATACACGGGAACAAACGAGAATAATCCTACATAAAACACCACAACCAATCAAAATTAATTTCATCATCACGTGACTCACGTCATACAACCTCATTTGGAATGGAAGCTTCCATGGCAGGGTTCCCACAAGTTTGGGAAAACAAAATTCCATACTTTTTCCAGACTTTTTCCATGGCTTCCTAAACATTTTCAAGACCATCTTACACACACAAGAAACGAACAATTCTACATAGAATACTTATCACATAAAAACACCGGTATTAAAAAAAGGAATTGTGAGCCGTGTACTTACAAAATACAAGACAGCCCATGATCTGTGATACGATTTTGATTATGATTTTAATAAACAAATAATATGCCCTGCATTTTTTCATGTGTTTAAGTTCAACTTTCATGAGAATGAACACACAATTCACAATTACTGTTTTATTTCTTTGAGCTTCTGGTCAATTTGGCACTCTAGAGTAATGGCTTCTGCATCTTTTTTTGTCGCTGACCTGCGCAAAGCATTGGCCTTGGACAGAAGTGATAGGCTCTCACTCTGCTCTGCCCTATCTGCAAACTCATTTGCAGATTTAAGCAGGTCTTTTGCACACAGTTCCAATCGTTTCTTCTTTGACTTCAGCTCTTCAATTTCATCTAACACTAACTTTCTTTTTTCTAATGTCTCTTTTTTCTCTCTCTTTTTCTTCTCTTCTTCAAGGTAAACCTCATATCTGGATCTTGCACTAGCTGCATTGAAAAGGAGTGCTTTTGTAACTGGCACCTGACTGGCTCCACCTGCCTTAGCCAAATGGTCTGCTATAATTCTCTGTGCTGTTAGGGTTTTCTGTGACATGTTGTCAGTCATTACTTCTTTATTAACAAAGAATCCCCTCTCCACACTGGCCTGGCCATGGCATGAGAAAGGAGCAGCACTTCTCTCACATTCACAACACTCCAAAGGCCACTCAACTCCTTTCGCTTGGCCAGTGCAGAGAAGAAGAGTCTGTCTAATCTGTCTTTATCCCTCCCTGTCAAAAGACTGAAAGTTATCAGCAGAAGCACACTCTGATAAGAAGTCTGTGTACTGCAAATTGATTCTGTCCACATCTTCTTTATTCTGTTCTGCATCGGCCGGATGAGAAAGAAAACAGTAGGTTTATTGTGTCTTTTTTTTTTTTTTTTTTTTTTTTTTCCCTTGACATCTTCACGTGCGGAAGAGTTCAGTCCCCATAACGTGCGGTAAAAACGATGCCCTGCCTCTGTTGTTAATATGTGCATGCGTGCACATTGTCATTGCAGGAGCTTGTGCATAGCATCATATTCTCTCATAATTTTGTATGAAATACATGTGCCAACGTCTTTAAACTGCAGCGTCAGTGACTCACTGTGAGTATCCGCCATTTTCAACCCTCGATTGTGTACTGTACAGTACTATTATAGCGGTCGCTTCGCATCGCCGAAAACAAACGCTCGAACATTGTTGATATCCTTAGAGACTATGTAGCCATTGCTACTATTGTTTTAGTGCAGGATGTGTTTGCATAGACTAGCCTTTGAACAATTACGATCGATGCGGTCTGCCTTCCTGGCACAGTGACAGGCATATGACATCTAGCCCACTGCCACTCGTAGGCCTCCACTTTTGTAGACACTAAAATTAGTGCAGCTGAAATCTGACAACGGATTAGACCAGAATGTGTTCATTCAGACTCGCCCTCGGGCTCTTTAGTTTGTTTTTGTTTTGTTGCCACATTGGCACTCAGCGATCATCACACTCCAACCTAAAAACACCGGGTCAGTTTTCTGGGAGAAACATCAGGAAAGTTATAAATATAGACTCAAAGCAGCCACGCCGTCAAGCCAGTGCTCTTGCTTTGCTCTCTTTGCTGCTAGCTGGAGAAGTTCATCTCAACCCCGGCCCACGTGGAAAGACCTATTACCCTTGTGGTCTGTGCGATAGAGACGTTGAGTGTTGCGACTGCATTCAGTGTGATGACTGTGACATCTGGTACCATAAATCATGTATCGAACTCTCTACACCTGTTTTTGAAGCCCTTCAGAAGTCCAGTGCAGTTTGGATCTGCCCGAAATGTGACAGCCTAAACTGTAGCTCATTCACATTCAGAAGTTACTCCCTTGACTCGGAGAACTACTATTCCCCCCTCCATTGTCTGGATGGTAGTATCCCTTCACTGAACCAGAGTAGCAGATTTAGCCCACTGAAGACCAGCAGCCCCCATGGTGCTTACCCCCACCCCACCTCCCCCACGGCAAGTAAGCGTCGGTCTGCAACAGCATCAACAGACAGCCGGAACACCGGTCCTCATGAAGAAGACTTACGTTCCTCACCACCACCACCCCAGGACCCCCCATCAAGCCACTCTGCGAGCACCAGCTCCATTTTCGACCTGCCCAGGAAGCAGAACCTACGGATAATGACAGTCAACTGCCATAGCATCGTAGGGAAGAAGGCAGAGTTTGCAGCTGTTGTAAACTACACCAAGCCGGACGTTATCTGTGGAACTGAGTCGTGGCTGGAGGCGGACGTGCAGCAGAGTGAAGTCTTTCCTGACGGATACATCAGCTACAGGAAGGATCGTAGTACACTAGCTGGCGGTGTTTTCATTTTAGTGCACAAGAGCCTGGTATCGTCGCTCCAACCTGAACTTGATGCAGACTGTGAACTGATCTGGACCCGTATTCACCTGAAACGAAACAAGGACTTAACAGTAGGGTGTTTCTACATGGCACACCGGAATCAACATGACCTCGATGAACTGGATGCATCCTTAAACAAGATCACAGCTGGCGACCGCCAAGAACACGTTCTCCTAGTGGGCGACTTCAACTGCCCGAACGTGAACTGGGGCAGTGGCGCTGTAGAGGCAGGAGCTCCTGAGAGGCCAGTGCAGCAGTACCTGGTTGACATCACCTCAGCCAACTTCCTCACCCAGATTCACGACGAACCAACACGTGAAGACAACATACTCGATCTGGTCTTCACCTCCAACCCATCACTTTGCAAGAGCTCCAGGTCAATTCCGGGCATATCTGACCATAGCATAGTCATCACCGATGTGGACATCCACCCCCACCGTATCAAGGAAAAACCGAGAAAGCAGCTTATCTACTCAAAAGCCAGATGGGACAACATCACCACTGAACTAGACCAACTAGCAGAAGAAATCAACACCATGAAAGAGAAGGGTGAAACTGTAGAGGCCATGTGGACCCGCTTCAAATCGTCACTCATGGCAGCCGTGGAGCGTTTTATCCCATCCACACTCCGGCGAAGCAACTACAGTTTACCGTGGATCAACCGCAAGATGAAGAAGATCCTGCAGTGCAAGAAGAGGCTCTACAACCAAGCAAAGAAGACTGGCAACTGGTCAAACTACAGATTTGCTCAGAAGGAGTGTCGACGCCAGATGCGACAGGCGGAGTGGAACCACATCAACCAAACCATCGAGGATAGTCTGAAGGAAAACAACACCAAACCCTTCTGGCGATATGTCAAGTCACGCCGACAGGACAACGCTGGAGTCTCGCCACTCTACAAAGGAGGCTCCCTACACAGCGACAGTACCTCCAAGGCCAAGATACTACTGCAGCAGTTCCAGTCTGTCTTCACGAAACGTGACGACTCTCCTCCGGAGCTGAAGGGTGCTCCAGTCCCATCGCTTGAGAAGCTTACCATCACCACCGAGGGCGTTGCAAAACTCCTAAGGAACCTCAAGCCCAACAAAGCATCTGGCCCAGACAGCATCCCGAACCGCATCCTGAAGACGTGCGCCGACTCCATAGCTCCCTCCCTGACTGCTATATTCAACACCTCCATCGAGGCAGGACAACTACCAAAGGATTGGCTATCGGCAAACATATCTTCCATCTACAAGAAAGGCGACAGAAACAAAGCAGAGAACTATCGCCCAGTGTCCTTGACCTCAGTCGCCTGTAAACTATTAGAGCACATCATCTGCCACCACCTTCACAAGCACTTTGAACAGCACGGAGTGCTGTCCAGCCGCAACCATGGCTTCAGGACCGGCCACTCATGTGAAACCCAGCTGCTCACCACCATGCAGGACATCCTGTCGTCACATGATGCAGGCCACCAGACGGACGTCGTCATACTCGACTTTAGCAAGGCATTCGACACAGTACCGCACAGTAAGCTACTCCACAAGCTGGCCCACTACGGCGTGCGGGGCACTGTCCACACCTGGCTGACCAATTTCCTGACCAAGCGGACGATGAGGGTGGTACTGGAGGGGGAGACATCTGAAGAGGTAGAGGTCGAGTCCGGCGTCCCACAGGGTACAGTGCTCGGGCCGTTATTGTTCCTATGCCATATTAACGACTTGCCGGACACCGTGAAGTCTACTGTCAGACTGTTTGCGGACGACTGCCTGCTGTACCACCAGATCCGCTCCTTCCAAGACCATCTAGCCCTACAGGTCGACCTCAATAGCTTAGAAGTGTGGGCCGCCCAGTGGGGGATGAGATTCAACGCGCAGAAATGCTACGTACTCTCCACCCGATCCAAGTCTCACTTCTTCTATAGCCTCGGAGACACCATCCTCCAACAGGTTGAGCAGAACCCCTACCTTGGCATCCAAATCTCAGCAGACCTCAAATGGGGACCACACATCACCAGCCTATGCAAGAGGGCAGGATCTACACTTGGCTTCCTACGCCGGAACCTTCGGAACTGCCCACAAGAGTGCCGTCGCCTTGCCTACATCGCTCTTGTTAGGTCCACCCTTGAGTATGGGTCGGTGGTATGGGATCCCTACTACAAACAAGACATTGAGAGACTTGAACGCATCCAACGCCTGGCTGCGAGGTTCATTACCAAGGACTACAAGTCCAGGGACCCAGGATGCATTGGCAGGATGCTTGAGTACCTCAAACTTCCCACACTCCAGGAACGTCGCCAGCAACTCCGGCTGACGATGCTCTACAAGATCGCCAATGGTCTTGTCCCCGCCCTACCCCCTGATTCCTTCCTCACTCCTGTGAGCGGCACTCGACGTAGAGTCAAACCCACAGCGTACGACGGGTACGTGAGCCAGAATATTATACAGAGACAGGCAACCAACAATAGCCGCTGTTTCAAGGCTCCTCCCTCCAAGACAGAGCAGTACAGAGGCTCGTTCTTTGTCAAGACAGTGATCGAGTGGAACAACCTCGACGATATCACCGTCACCATGCCCACGCCCAACGCCTTCTCAGCAGCGTTAGGGCGGCAGAAACCAGTGTGAACAACCCTGTGTTTTTATCAAGTTTTTAACCGTTTGGATTATAACCTTTTAAACAGTCAGTGTACCCATTGCCTACATCTGGGCAAACGGACGGTTAAAACCGCTAGGTACAGCAGCAAGAAGACCAGCTGAAGTGTAAATATTACTGTTAAAGATTTTTCTTAGATGCGCACACCCTAAAACGTCACGTTGATAGTCGTCATCGGCTTCTGTGGCGCACCCGCCAATCAACATCCACAGGCGGGCTATCCAGATCCAGATCCAGATCCAGATCCAAGGGAAATAACCGCGCTAAAAGAAAAATTAATTTGCTACTTTCGGTTTCAATCGCAACATCGCCGGGCGAACATCTCAAATAAACGGTATTTTCATTTTTCTTTCTTTTGAAGAAAAATGCTTGTCAGACTGAAAAATTGCCTTGTGTTTTTTTTCCATGACTTTTCCATACCTATCTAGACAAATAACTTTTTTCCATGGCTTTTCCAGCCCTGGAAATCACTTTCTCTATTTTCCATAGCTTTTCCAGACTTCCATGACTCTGTACGAACCCTGCCATGGTAACCAACAGAATAATCCACACGCTTCGATCGATAGTAAACAACTAATTCCCGAAAATTCTCAAACAATATCGACCAACTAAAAACACTAACGTTACACAAAGCCTCTACTAATAACAACGCAAAATCAAATCAAAGATAAATACACTCTATTACTGCATGCGTTGCAAAATAAAACGAACAGATCTATCGCGCGCGTCACACACAAGCATACCATTGCACGCGCTTCACACATAACATCGTGCGCATTTCATACGCACCATTCGCGTTTCAACGTAACAATGGGAAAACATGCTGAAACCTCAATTTGATTTTTAATGGAAGCGCGCGGAATGAGGCTATTGCAGTTTGTGGACATTTTGTTTATTTATTTATCTCAGAAACGGTTATGGAGATTTGAACTTGGGTTGTCTGCACGGTAGGCGATTGTCTTACTAAGTGAGCTACCAAGGCTTCATGTAAAGACCATAAATTTTTTAGTCTATATGGGAAAACATGCTGAAACCTCGAATTACGGAACAGCACGTTCTTGACACGGGTTGAATCGAAACCACGCGCGGAATGAGGCTATTGCAGTTTGTGGACATTTGGTTTATTTAATTATATCAGAAACGGTTAACGTTCGGTAAGGAAATGTCGGCTATAACGATTTCGCTGGTTTTGAGCACACAGCAGGCCGATCCGCAGTGCCCAGCAACTGCCCAGATCAGCGTCCATACCGGACAAACTTTATAGTAGAGGCGAAGAAGGACTTCCGGCTAAGCAATTTATATATATAGATAGTGTGGAAGGTGAATTAGGTCTTTAGTTATTTTCATATCATGTTCCATTCTTCATCCTTATTTCCAATCAGATTTTGAACAACTAGTCAGTCACACGTGTCAGCATAAACTCGTAGCATGTGTTTATAGCCCATGTTTTGTTTATGAGTGGTTGGTTGGTTGGTTTGTAGACTGGCCTTTGTATTTTGAAACCTGTATCCTTCATGTCATTGTTTCAATAAAACATTTTATCACTATTAGCATTATTCATGACGATTTTTGTTCTACTTTCAGAAGCGCCTAGCAAGTGCAGCTAAAAAGGCCATGGCAAAAATACCTCAGAAGACGGTGAAGTGTGGAGATAAGGTGAGTGTTTAAAGTTATAATTCATCAATAAGTTATATCTAGTATATTAAAAAAAATGAACTAATTAATTTCCCTCCCCTTTTCTCTAAAATCTATATATATAAATTGCTTAGCGGGAAGTCCTTCTTCACCTCTACTGTAAAGTTTGTCCGGTATGGACGCTGATCTGGGCAGGTGCTGGGCGCTGCGGATCGGCCTGCTGGGCGCTCAAAACCTGCGAAATCGTTATAGCCGACATTTCCTCACCGAACGTTAACCGTTTCTGATATAATTAAATAAACCAAATGTCCACAAACTGCAATAGCCTCATTCCGCGCGTGGTTTCGATTCAACCCGTGTCAAGAACGTGCTGTTCCGTAATTCGAGGTTTCAGCATGTTTTCCCATATAGACTAAAAAATTTATGGTCTTTACATGAAGCCTTGGTAGCTCACTTAGTAAGACAATCGCCTACCGTGCAGACAACCCAAGTTCAAATCTCCCGCGGGCCATATTTTTGTTATCAGACATGAGATTTCTCCGGCTAAAACTGGAAATCCGGTTTTTTAAACATGCCAGGCATCATTTCTGAGATCAGTGTAAATCCGTTGAGAAATTATTTTGAGGGGGGTGAGGTCTGAAATCGCCGCGAGCCAGCCATCACTCCTCAGCCGACATCGCAACACTGTTAATTCTCATTTTGTTCAATCTCCACTTTATCAGTGTTGGAAGGCCTACGGATGGTCGCAATGAATAACCGGAAACCGGTCAGCTAAAGCTAACCTTATTACTCTTTCGTTCGGCCGTTTTTTTTTCCCGCATCTAACATACATTTTAACTTATGCAATCAGAACCATGTTTGTACCGCTAAGAGCTAGCGAAAAATCTCGTGTGGGTGAAATAGACAGCTTAGTGAGGAACAAGTGGAATTTTAAATGGATAGAAGAAGAAGTGGAGATAAAAGTTGGCAAAGGGAAGGAGAAGAAAATCGTGACAGTTCGTTTGCTTTGGGTGATTCCATCGACAAAATCAAATGAAGTAAAATGCTAGTTTTTATGTAATAAGTTAATGAATCAAGCAGATAGATGCAGTGACTTTAATGTGAGATGCTAGTGTACACAGCTTATCAAGCAGAAAGATGTAGTGACTTTGAATTGAGATGATAGTGTAATTTGTCAAGTAGCAAGATTTTGTGAATTTTAAGTGAGATGCTAGTCAAATACCAAGATGAAGTGTGACTTGCTAGTTTTTTTTAATCAATTTATGTACATCTGTATCAAGCAGAAAGATGAAGTGACTGAAGTGAGATGCTGGTTTTTTATGTACTTCTGTATCAAGCAGAAAGATGTAGTGACTTTGAAGTGAGATGCTAGTGGTTGTTTTTTGTATGAATAATGTATAAAACAGAAAGATGCAGTGACTTTTATTTAGGGATATGCTATTTATATTAATGCATATTATTCTTCTACAGACAGTAAAGTTGGTGTGTAATCTTACAGGTGAGAGCACCACAGTAATTCTTAACAGATTTTTTCTTTCAAGAAATAACTATCACTTTAAATCCATTTTACCATGCATTGTGTACTGAGAATATTAATGAAAAAGAAGAAAATGTGGTTTTATTTTTGTATTCTTTTCTTTTTCTCACTTTCACTATTCTTTTTTTTAACCCAAGATGCAAACACGTACACATGAATAACAAGCATTAAAATGCAGTTGTCTTAAAATGTTAAAAATATTGTTATTTTTGTTTTCAAAATCAGATTTTATTAAAAAGAAATATTTTACTAAAGTTGATGCCACCTTCCAGGAGAGGCCACCTAAATGGTTAGGAAATTGCAATTTTACTTCTTCGCCTAGGGGGGCTTCGCCCCTGGACCCCACCGGGGCCTCGGCGGCCCCTGGACCCCGGCCCTTTTCAGGTTCTTTTAACTTCATCCAATCTCATGCCTGTTTATTTATTTATTTATTTTTTACACTACAATATGGATATTTTTCTTTTTAATTTAGGCCTTTTACTTTTAACTTTTTAATTATTATTATACATTATTATTATTATTATTCTTTATAAACTAATAATAGTAATAATAATAAATATTATTATTATTATTATTATTATAATTATAATATCTTATATCAAATTTTATTTTAAAACCTTGGTGTTTTTTATGATTTCTATTTGTATTATT
Organism: Oncomelania hupensis; assembly: GCA_036898135.1. Classification (NCBI taxonomy): domain Eukaryota; kingdom Metazoa; phylum Mollusca; class Gastropoda; order Littorinimorpha; family Pomatiopsidae; genus Oncomelania; species Oncomelania hupensis. Next base: position 56,061,890 of record CM072518.1, read on the forward strand.
CTATATTCATTATTATTATTATTATTATTATTACCAAGGATCGGGATAGGTTTGTACGTGTAGGTAAAAGGGGGCTACGGGTAGGTTTAAAGGGGCATGGGTAGGCATCATGACTTTCATTTCATAAGATACAGGTAGTTTTCTTAGCCTATGTTCCGTGTTATGTTTTTTGGTTTCAAAGCTGAATTCTTTTTCCTTTTTTTTTTCTTTGTTTTCCTGAATCATTGCATTCTGTTTGATTTCTCTCTTTTTTATTTATTTATTACATTTTTTTAATTTTCAGATGTTTATTGTTTGATATGTGAATAAAATGATTTTTACAAAAATTTCAATAAGTGCTTAAAGAAAATAAGCTAAAACATTTTCATTTTTTTTAACATTTTAAACTAGCCTGCACAAAGAGAGATGATGCAGATTTTTATTTTCCAGAGAGAGGGAGAGAAACTGCAAAACCCTTCAGAATATGTTGTTGTGATGGACGCTGACAACTAAAGATGGAAGCTATCAGAGAATATGCATTGATCCATATTGTGGAAATAAATATATGTCAGATTGTTTTGTGGAGTGCCTTGTTGTTTTTATTTCCCACCTATTTGATCCCGCCTATGACTGTGTTTTCAACCCAGATTTTGTTCAGAAATTTGAAGCCAAACCTAACACAATTCCTTCGTTTGGCATCAGAATGCAAGCTCATTTGGAAAAAGCAGGCATTGATGTTTCTTCCATAAACGACGATGAACTTCGGACTGAAGCTCCCCCATGGAAATTATGTACCCCAAACATTAATTGGCAGTTGTCCGCTTTCCTTAAAAACAATACATCTGAAACCGTATATAACCAACTTTATTTAGAACAGTGTGCATTATACCCAGGATATGAACAACTTTTTACAGACGGGTCAAAGAAAGGAGATTCAGTTGCTGCCGCGTCGGTCTCTGGGAGACACTTAGACCAGCCTTTGCAACAGCGTTTACCTGATTTTTGTTCTGTTTATACAGCTGAGCTCAAGGCAATTCATTTAGCTCTGAAACAAGTTTATCAATCCAAAAGAACCTCGTTTTTAATCATGTCCGATTCATTGTCAGCACTTCAGGCTCTTTCCACGAGAAAGATATCACACCCTGATCTGGCAGAGATACATGACCTCCATACACAACTTGTTTCTGAGGGTAAAAAGATAGTTTTTATGTGGGTCCCTTGTCACATGGGCATCCGCGGCAATATTGCAGTAGACAGGGCGGCTAAAGATGCTCTACATCTCGATTTCCCTCCAGAGATTTTCCAGTTTGTGCCCTACTCTGACCTACGTTGTATGACTGGATCTTATTGTAAACGACTGTGGCAGACTGACTGGTCTAACCATGTCAACAACAAATTATTTCAAATTCTTCCCGATTTGTCCACTTCTTTGCCTAACTTTGCATCCACTCGCAAAGAAGAAACAGTTTTGTCTCGCCTTCATATCGGGCATACTTATGTCACCCACAGTTTCCTTTTAAAAGGAGAAGAACCACCATGGTGCTTTGCATGTGATAAATCTTTTTCCGTTCGCCATTTCATGTCTGAGTGTGCTGATCTGATTGAGGAAAGAGAAACATATTTTGGTTCAACACCTTTCAAAGAGATTTTTAAAGTATGTAATGGTCAACATCTGTTTCAATTTTTACATGATGTTGGTTTGTTTTATCGCATATAAATCATATCGACATGTTTTGTTTGGTTTGGATTTTATTGATAGGACTGAATTTAGTGATTTGATTGAAGAGAGAGATTATATTTCTAATACATCAGTTTTAAAAAAGACTCTTAAAGAGGTGTCATGTGAAAGTTTGTTTGTGTATTTAAGAGTAACAGGTTTGTTTTTTAAGATTTGAATCATTTTATAATATTTTAAGATAACGTCTCTCTGGTCCTGATTTGGCTCGGAAGAGTCCGCTGGACCTAAAGCAATAACCTTGTATTGTATTGTCTCTCTCTCTCTCTCTCTCTCTCTCTCTCTCTCTCTCTCTCTCTCTCTCTCTTCTGTATCCTTCAGGATATTTAATGACAGATTTTATTTTTTTATTTGTACAGGATTTCAGTAGTTCTACTTTTCAATACTAAAGATTATGAGATTTTAAGTTAGAACTAAATTATATTGTTTTCATATTTTGCACAAAGAACAGGTACAAATCTTAGTCCTGTGCAAGCAGGTCCAAAAAATCCAATGTCATCAACATCACCACATGACAATTTTTTCCCATTTCAGTGATCACTATAGAGCTGCAGAGATGAAACTTAGAGGGGAGGGATCTGAGAAAGTACAAATATGAATTACGTAAAAAGGCTGAGCAGTAGTTAGAGTATCTGCATAGCTCTTGCCTAATTACTTTTGTTTACTGTCTTGTTAATGTGCAGTCACTCTTTTGTTATCGTTTGAGTTCTTCAATTACATGGCAATGAGATGCTAGTAAGGAAATAAAATATGCACAATGCAAGTTCCGAGTTTTAAAGAAATATTTACAGGCCTTTTTAAGTTTATTTTTGTAATACAGCATGTTTGTAGACCTGCTTTGCGGTGTTGTTCCAGTAAGGACAGAAAATAAAGTTGAAGTCATTGTACTAAAATTCATTCTGGAACAATTTCGTTGTGAGCATGCACTGCGACACTAAGGAAATGTATTCATTATTGAAATGTATAGAAACAATAATAACTTCATTTGTAAAATACTTGCGAATGGTACTTTTTTTTTCCAATCATTATAGTAAATTGTACTGTTATTTCCAGAATCATTGTACTTGATGGAAGAAAGCTATATAGTGCACAGAGAGAGTTTTCTGTATAGTTGTATGTCATAATCATGTTAGATGCACTCAGTTTGCAACACTGCACCATCATGACTTGTAATGGTGAACATCTGTTTCAATTTTTACATGAAGTTGGTTTGTTTTATCGCATATAAATCATATCGACATGTTTTGTTTAGTTTGGATTTTATTGATAGGACGGAATTTAGTGATTTGATTGAAGAAAGCGATTATATTTTTAATACATCAGTTTTAAAGAAGACTCTTAAAGAGGTGTCATGTAAAAGTTTGAGTATTTAAGAGTAACAGGTTTGTTTTTTAAGATTTGAATCATTTTATAATATTTTAAGATAACGTCTCTCTGGTCCTGATTTGGCTCGGAAGAGTCCGCTGGACCTAAAGCAATAATTATCTTGTATTGTATTGTATTGTACCATCATGACTTTCATTTCATAAGATACAGGTAGTTTTCTTAGACTATGTTCCGTGTTATGTTTTTTTGTTTCAAAATATGCTGAATTCTTTTTCCTTTTTTTCCCCTCTGTTTTCCTGAATCATTGCATTCTGTTTGATTTCTCTCCTTTTTTTTATTTATTACTTTTTTTTCTTTCTTTTCAGATGTTTATTGTTTGATATGTGAATAAAATGATTTTTACAAAAATTTCAAAAATGCTTAAAGAAAATAAGCTAAAACATTTTCATTTGTGTGTGATGAAATCATTCGATGTTTGTGAATGTATTAAATAGTGTTCAATTTGTGTTAATATACAGACTTGGATTCTTTGTAGTCACTATAGTATAAAATGTTGTGAAAAACTTTTCTATTATTCAGTGTTTCCCAAAACGCTTATGTGTGCGTCAGGGACGCACAAAAACTGAAAAAGGAGGCATGAAAAAAAAATGGTGCGTCACAAGGGACGCAACTTTTTTTTTTTTTTACTGCCGTTATGTTTTCTTGTAAAGTGGGGTTTAGTCGTTGCTGGGCTCTGCACAATGGAATGCTGTAACCCTCACGCTTTATTCTATGGGAACCGCTAGTTAGTCACCCGGTGAATTACTTTAATACATTTATTTATTTAGCTCGGTCTGTGTTAAGGTTGGGGTACAGAGATAGATAGAAAAATGGTAAAAGATCACTGTCACACTAGCTTTCACACGGCTATGAATCATATGTACTGTAGTCCAGCCACTTGATAACAGTTAAAATCACACATGTATTTCTTCTACTCTATACAAGATTTTCGATGTACTAATCTACCTTTAAAAGTCAAGAGTCAATGCAAATGATTCTATCGCTGATAGTCTAGGCAGCTGTTATGTCTTCATAGGGCACTGGCTACTAGAGTTCATGAAGATTGGACTGCTGTGGTCCGTTTTACTATAGTTTCTGAAGAGTGGACTACTGTGGTCCTTTTGCTATCAGTTTTAGTGCACGTTTTCCTATGCACTTAACTGTTGTGTAGCGGGTTTGAAGCCCTTCGTTGAGGTAGCTTCTGGTACACGCTGGGTCGTCGTGTAGTTTGGTTCCTTGACAAGCTGTGTTGTCTTGGAGAATGTTTTCCAGGGTTGCTCTCTCAGTTCTGTGCTGTAGAGGCTAAACAGCCAACTCGTGTTTTTTGTGGAGTTGGGCGCACGGTATAGCTCGCCCGTTCGTCTGTAACATAAGAGACGAAATTCTGCACAACCCTGGTTTGTGCAGAGCGTCTCACTGAAAGCCAAATTAGCCCTCAGTGATAGCTCCAATTCTCTATACATAAGCGACGAACATTTTGCTACGTCCGTGGTCCACTGGAATCTCAACTCTAATTTCCTATACATACATAAATATAAATCGTGGCTAACTATACACATACAGAATTAATAATATTATAAACATTCACTGGTACAGCCACTGGTCTGCAAACATACATATAGGTTCAACAACAGTGGTTCCGTCAGGTATACAACATGGTGTCAAAACCGGTCGTGCTTAACACGTGTTCGGCTTCTCCAGGTGGTAAGGCAAATTCGGATTAACAATTCAAATCTATGCATAGCAAATTCCACAAACATAATTTCAACAATAATATACATATATCATGATGAAACAGAAGTATGTTCATTTACCTGTTTGACAAAGTCAGGCCCGTGGCTACTTGACTGAATTCTAAGATTCACAAGTCCTGCTTCCTGGTCTATGAGTGGAAAGATTTTACTGCTAACTGTGTAGCTGTTTACTGCTCCTCGTTTTCCTCTTGACTGCCGTTCTATCTCTCTATTTGAATCAGCCAGACCTGGTTGATTCCATTCTACTGTGTTCCCATAGGCTGGTAATCGACTCGCCTAACGTAGCTACGATGATGTCATTGCCTTCGCTCTTACCGTCAGCTACCACTGTGTGTAAACGGCAGTATATCATTGCTACGCCTGATTACTTCCATCGTCTGCTGCAGCCTAACATTAATCATTCAATTCTGGCACTTTTGAGCTATCGTGCACCCGAGCCGAGTAAGCGCGGTGATCTCCCCTACCCACTGACCGCGATGACACGCATGCGCAGCCTTTTTGTTTGCTTCCGAAAAGCTGAAACATGTCGCTCGACACATGGCTACGGAAAACGATAACCAGCAGAAATGCGGAAGACGGTGCAATCGTTGAATGTTGAATCATCATTTTCAGTTCCCCATAGACTAGGCAATGATGATCTTGTCTGTAATACGTAGTTGAACAGATTTTTTTTTTTTTTTTTTTTCTTCTGGTCATTGACTTAGTCCCATCTAACACTAACTGCTTTTACAGAGACAATTTGTCAGTACATGCAGATTGATGTGTGTAAATTGTCGTATGACCATTTCATGTTTGTTCTATGGTCATTTTATGTGATTTTAAGGTTCCTCTAGTCAATGATGGATTCATTTGTAACATTTATCAGAACAGTATTCCTTTTGTTGTGTTGCTTGTTTTATGGCTATTCATAATTTTCAATAAAGTTGCATTGAAAACTAAGCTTTGTTTGACTTTGAGGCGTATTTGTGTGTCCGTGATGTTGGTAATCAAAATCAAGGTAAATGTAGGAATTGTAAGGGGACTCTCAAATTTTGTAAGGGGACTCTTGAAAATTTGCACCAGAGTCCCAAGGACTCTTTGAAAAAAAAGCTTTGGGAAACACTGATTATTTTTCGTTTAATAATCTACAGTTTTACCTATGTCATTCACAAGATAGTGTCTTTGTCATGTGTATTTTTTCTTTTACTCTGTGTGTTTATACATTTTCAAGAACTTTTTTTTTTTTTTTTTGGTTACATTTTAAACTAGCCTGCACAAAGAGAGATGATGCAGATTTTTAATTTCCAGAGAGAGGGAGAGAAACTGCAAAACCCTTCAGAATATGTTGTTGTGACAGACGCTGACAACTAAAGACGAAAGCTATAAGAGAAAATGCATTGATCCATATTGTGGAAATAAATATATGTCAGATTGTTTTGTGGAGTGTCTTGTTGATATTTATTATTTCTCACCTATTTGATCATTTCTCTCTCTCTCTCTCTCTCTCTCTCTCTCTCTCTCTCTCTCTCTCTCTCTCTCTCTCTCTCTCTCTCTCTCTCTCTCTCTCTCTCTCTTCTGTATCCTTCAGGATATTTAATGACAGATTTTATTTTTTTATTTGTACAGGATTTCAATAGTTCTACTTTTCAATACTAAAGATTATGAGATTTTAAGTTAGAACTAAATTATATTGTTTTCATATTTTGCACAAAGAACAGGTACAAATCATTCCTGTGCAAGCAGGTCAAAAAAATCCAATGTCATCAACATCAACATGACAATTTTTTCCCATTTAAGTGATCACTATAGAACTGCAGAGATGAAACTTAGCGTGGAGGGATCTGAGAAAGTACAAATATGAATTACGTAAAAAGGCTGAGCAGTAGTTAGAGTATCTGCATAGCTCTTGCCTAATTACTTTTGTTTACTGTCTTGTTAATGTGGGACTCGGCAAAGGCTAATTGTATGTCGGCTAGAACACCAAGTTATTTCTTAACAGATGTCAACTTCAGATTACATCTCCCATCACCATGTTGCAGATTTTGTTCCCCAAAGTGCATAATTACCTTGCATTTTACACTGTTTTAACATAAGCCATATTTTTTTGGTCAATGCTATTCATTTGTCGGTGCTCTTCTGAAACATCATTTTAGATTTATGGCATCATCCACCTCAGTATAAACTTTTGTATCGTCCTACCCTGTCCCGTAACTCGAAAGTCGTTGGGGCACAACAGATGATCGTTTAACCAGCGTACTGCATCTTTCTCTGTTCTCAGCAACTCTCATGGCTTCGCTCAGTGTCAAGCCAGTCCATTCTTGAATGTTGTCCTCTCACTTCTTTTTTCTCATGTCTCCAACTTCTTCTGCTCCCTTGCACTGTGCCTTGCATGATGGTCTTTGCAAGGCCTGATGCTCTGGTGACCTGGCCATACCATCGATCGTAGTTTCAGTTTCTTCACCACTGTGAGCATGTCATTGTGTTGTCCAACGGCTTGTGTCAGACTTCGTCGTTGGTAACATGATTCTGTACCATCATACCTATATGACTGCCTTGAGCTCTGCATGCCATCTCGTAATCTCCAGTCTTCTTCTTATACTCTCACTCTCGCACTCCTCGCTCAAAACTTGTGTCTACAGGTTCACGCTACTTCTCTGATTTTGGTCCAAGAACCTGGAACAAATTGCACCTCTCTCTTTGCAACTAGCAGCATACTCCGTCTTTCTCTGTCCTCAGCAGCCCTCATGGCTTCGCTCAGTGTCATGCCAGTCCATTCTCGAATGTTGTCCTCCCACCTCTTTTTCTATCTCCCTGTTCTTCTGCCTTCAAATCTGCTCTCAAAACTCGTCTCTTTCCACCTTCGTGATCCGTCCATTTTACCCACCCACTGTACGTGATTGTTTATTTTGATTTGCTAATAATCTTCTCTTCCTTGATATTTGATGTTCTTACATGTCAAGGATATAATGTGTATGTGTGTGTATTTTGCAAAAATGTTGGTATGTAGACTATTTTTGTCTAGATTTGGCTTGATAGAAATGTTCGTATTTATTATTATTATTAGTAGTAGTAGTAGTAGTAGTAGTAGTAGTAGTAGTAGTAGTAGTAGTGGTAGTAGTAGTAGTAGTAGTAGTCAGTGCTTCAGATTGTTTTCAGACATCATGGGCCAAATGACCCATGGCCATGCAAAATGATGGGTCAACTTTGAAAAAGATGGGTCATTGACAATCGAAGGTATTTGTATCGTATGTTCACCTAGTCCTTCTTGATTTTTATGACGCGCCAGGCTGGCGCATTCACGTTGACTGTTACGCGCCATTCTGATAAAATATGCGCCAATGTCCTCGGGCGCACCAACAATCTGAAGCACTGAGTAGTGTGTTCTTATATTTATATTTATGATAGCAGGTTTCCACAATAACTTTGTAACCATTCATCTTCTGTAAAAGCCCTCCACCTATTCGCCCTTCTCAAGTTTTAAGAGAGCGCCATTGAAGAAATACGTTTTTAGGAAAATCTGTTCAGTGGTTTATAAGATAATGGCGTGCATCGGATCGACAGCAGAGACCGATCTACAGGCAGGCCAACAGACAAAAATTTGATTCGATCTGATTCCCGACTAAACAGATAAAACATAAGCCACAAGAATTTAATTCAAACTGATTCAGACTAAACACATTCACCCCCACTAGCAATAACCAGATATACTTCCCTCATCCTTGTAACAGCTCCAAAGTCATTTGGCATTTATTATTTTTTCAGTTATTTACATTCTATTAACAGAAAGAAGGCCATAATATACATGAACACATACATTGCAGACAATAAATGTATATTTATATTGTCTGCAATGTAGGTGTTCATACATTCCGTCGGAGATATTATGTCTCTCTGACCGCGAGCCAAACAAGCATGTATGTGCAGGCCTTATTGGACGCCGGCGTCCAATTGGGTCTGACATAGAAGCCTAATTGGACGCCCCTAAAAGTATTGGGCACCCCTGTTATTATTGTTATTATTATTGAGGATTTTTATAACGCACTTATCTCGCCGTACTTGACCAGACTCTAGGCGCTGACCGATACAGGACCTAACTCAAACCGCCCGAGACGCTCACCCGCAACCTTTGGGCGCATGGTCTGACGCCCGGACAACTGAGCACTATCCTGGCCACCAGGGATGGGGGAGAAGGACCAAGTGCATGCTGGGTGTGTTCTTTTTACCGGCACTCACCCGTCTAGGACATGAGCGTCAGGATCTTTGAAGTCCGTATGATGGAATGTATGCGACACACAGACTAGACCTCGGTTTATACTCTCATCCGAAGGCGTAGGAAACGGGAGTAAAGTGTCTTTCCCAGGGACACAACACAATGGCCCGGACAGGGCTCGAACCCGGGACCTTCAGATCCACAAGCCAAAGCACTACCATTAGATTACCATGCCTCTGTTCTAGAGCATACACATGCCGGAACCTTCTTACAGTTCTTTGCTAAGGTCAGACAGATACAAATTGATTACCTGAATTAGTCTCATTTGGTATAATTTATCCTAAGTATGTTTTCTTTTATTTATTTATAAATTTTATATTCAATTCAAATTGTCATTCTTCTTATACATACATACATACATACATACATACATACATACATACATACATACATACATACATACATACGTACACGTTATTATTTGTCAAATGACATATGTGCACTCCATGCCCAAAAGTAAAAGTATACACACCAACACACAACTCATAAACATGACTACCACATTCGATCGCTCCTGCTAACAAAATGACGTTGTCGTCATTTCAGTCAACGTGAAAGCATAAAATTGTCAAAAGGAGTTGGCAACGATGCATTCACTAAATCGGGCAATGCTTGCGACTTTACATGTAACAATTAAATAAAAGCTGTATGACAATTATGAAAAACTCATAACTGAGCATAATACAAAACGTAAGAATTTAGCAAGTAAAACACACTATACTAACACACAAATACTGACACACACACATACACAATGCATTAAAAAGACTGACAATAAAACGTTCTGACACATTTTGGTGACTACTTGAGATATGAAATACTTTAAATAAAGCCCTTTTAGCTTATACAAATTAACTAAAGAGTGGAGATCCTCACCATGCTACACGGCACTGCACAACAGGTCCGAAAAGCGCATCTAATAACATCGTCGTTTCCTTTGCTCCGACCACCCCAAATCTGTACCAACTCTATATTCAAACAAGCATGATGAGGTTAACAGATATGAATAAACTTTGAGGTTCATGCTATTCTAAAAATCTAATAACAAAGTTTAAACTAAACTCGTCCTTTAGTTACTGAGAAATAGCCGTTATAGACACATACACATAGGCCTACGTGAACACAGACACGAGTGAGTACATATCCCATCTTCCAGGTTATGTCTGGAGGGGTGATAAAGAAGTCGCAGCAGTCATGCACACGTCTCCACCTTCAGTGTAACTGTAGATTATAGTCACACGACACCGAAGCGTATAGGCGACTACTGGTCACATTATTCTGACACCAGCGAACCAGTTGATGGTAAGGGGAAAATAATATGGTCACACATTGGCCAATCCGGGATTCGAACCAGGTACCTTTCGGTTACTAGTAGGCTAAGACGCTCTACCAACTGAGCTACCCGGCCCCTCTCTCCACCTTCAGACTCGGGAGGTAGCTTTTATTTGGTGGCAAGGTCTTGGATCTTGTAGATGTGTCCCTTCTGCACGCCAGCCACATCTAATGAATACCTCCTTCCTTCACCAGCTCAACATTCAGACTGATCAGCTCACCAGCATAACCCTAAAGGTCTCCCTCTTGTAGGGCCCACAAAACAGCTTGCGGTAGTACCTGGAGACCCACATTTGACGCGCCCGCACTTATGTATATTATTACCTAACCAAAATAAAATAGAAATAGTAATGAAATATAGGCCCATATAGGTTGAAAGAAGAAGAAAAAATTATGTCATAGTAACACTCAAAATTATTACTTTATGAAAATGATTATGAATCTATTACTGACCAAGAGCTTGTAGCCTACTTGAAGGTTCGCATTTAGAGCAGCGCGGCAATTGTGCATAATATTTGCACCCATGTGAACAGATCAAATAAAATTGTTATTGAATTTTGTGTTTGTTTTTTGAAAAAAAAAATTCATGGACGCCGTCAGCCCCTCTACAACTTATATGGTGCTTGTCAATCAAAATGAGAAAGTAACACAATAAGATCTTCACCTCTTCGTAAATTGGAAGATTAAAATAAAATAACAACAGCAACAACAACAACAAACGATCGAGTATTCTGAGGAATCTGCGTGCTTTCTTGGATAAAATACACCTTCAATTATACGAAACTGCATATATATATAATTATATACATAAATATAACTTATCGCACTGAAGGTTTTTCGAATATGGCGCGTCCGTGTCTACGATTAAGAAAGAGCTGTCGTCAAACAAGACAGTTGCCATTTTTGTTCTTGAAGTAAGCATATAGGGAGATGTGCTTGGCTTCGCTTGCCAAGCGTCTTGTTTAGGTCGCAACTTGATTTGCTTGGCTAAAGAAACGCATCTTGTCGGAAAGACGGTGTGCAGTAAGTACGAAAAGAGCGAAAAGGACAGCGAAAAGGGGACGAAAAGGGCAAAAATAAGTGAGAATGACTCCAAAATAGGAAACAGGAGCCTAATTTAGCTCAACCCATAATAAAAGAAGCAGTTAAATGGTCCTATCCTATCCTATCCCGTAACTCGGAGGTCGTAGGGGCACCACAGATGATCGTTTAACCAGCGTACTCCATCTTTCCCTGTCCTCAGCAACCCTGATGGTTTCGCTCAGTGTCAAACCAGTCCATTCTCGAATGTTGTCCTCCCACCTGTTTTTCGGTCTCCCTCTTCTTCTACCTCCTTGCACTGTGCCTTGCAGGATGGTCCTTGCAAGACCTGATGATTTGGTGACGTGGCCATACCATCGGAGTTTCCGTTTTTTCACCACTGTGAGCATGTCATCGTGTTAAGAATATTATATGACCGCTGACAGACAGAGAGCGTCAGTTGACAGCTGCACCGAAGAGAAGGATTTGGGGGTAACTTTTGATAAAGGGTTAAAATTTGATAAACATATTAATACTGCAACTGCAATGGCAAATAAAATGCAGGGGATTATCCGGAGATCTTTCACCTGCCTTGATAAAGATACATTAACATGTCTGTATAAGACACTTGTCCGACCTAATGTGGAATATGCAAATGCTGTATGGTCACCGCTCTTGAAAAGACAATCGTCAGTGATTGAAAAAGTGCAGTGAAGAGCGACAAAATTGGTAAAATCCTTGAAAAATCTGCCTTACAGACAAAGATTAAAGAAACTAGGCCTTCCGAGTTTGAAATTTAGAAGAGTTAGAGGTGATCTTATACAAACATACAAAATGTTAAATAACATCGACAAAGTCAATGCTAATACATTCTTTAAGTTTCATGATGGACGCGATACTAGAAACTCAAAAGACAAAATCATTCTTTATCCAGCACTGTCATACTAACAAAAGAAAGCACTGTTTTAGCCATAGAATTGCACCACTCTGGAACAAACTACCATTACATGTTAAAAAAGCCAACAACTTAAATACTTTTAAAAACCTTCTGGAAAAGGTAAGTTTCATTGTGGAATCCAAATTTGATTTCGATGAATGATTTCCAGTTAAATTCTAATTCCCAGAATAACTGCAAAACTAACCGGAAAATTTAATGTTGTATAAAAACAGGGACATAAAAAAGCTGTGAAGCTTAACATAGTCTGTCACGTGGGGTTTATGGGCTCTGCACAATGGAATTATGGACCCTCACGTATATTCGGTGGGAACTGCTAGTAAGTCACCCTATGAATTACTTTAATAAATTTATTTGTTTAGCTCGTTCCGTGTTAAGGTTGGGGTACAGAAATAGATAGAAAAATGGTAAAAGAATACTGTCACACTAGCTTTCACACGGCTATGAATCATAAGTAGTCCAGCCACTGGATAACAGTTAAAATCACACATTTATTTCTTCTACTCTATACAAGATTCTCTAAGTACTAATCTAACTTAAAATGTCTCAGTCACTGCTAATAGTTCGATCGCTGATAGTCTAGGCAGCTGTTATATCTTCATCGGGCACTTTCTATTCGAATTCATGTAGATTTGGACTACTGTGGTCCGTTTTACAGTTTCTGAAGAGTTGGACTACTGTGGTCCTGTTATAATCAGTTTAAGTGCACCTTCGTGTTATGCACTTAACTCATGAGTGGGGGTTCGAAGTCCTTCTGTGAGGTAGCTTCTGGTCCACCTGTGTCGTTGTGTAGTTGGGTTCCCTTGCCACGCTGTGGGGTCTGACAGGGAGTCTTTCAAGGTCGCTCTTTCCGTCTTGTGCGGTAGAGGATACTCCGCCAACTAGTCGTTTCTGTGGAGTGGTGCGCCCAGGATAGCTCGGGGTAGCTCGCCTGCTCGTCTGTAATATAAGAGACGAAATTCTGCACAACCCTGAATAATCGGTTTGTGCAGAGCGTCTCACTGAAAGCCAAAGTAGCCCTCAGTGATAGCTCCACATCTCTATACATAAGCGACGAACATTCTGCTACTTCCGGGTTCCACTGGAATCTCACTCTAAATTCCTATTCATACATGAATATCAATCGTGTCTAACTATACACATACAGAATTAATAATAATATAAACATTCAGTGGTACAGCCACTGGTCTGCAAACATACATATAAGTTAAACAACAGTGGTTCCGTACGGGATACAACATGGCGGCGCAACCGGTCGTGTTTCGCCTCGTGGTCGGCTCTTCCACGTGGTACGGCAAATTCGGATTAATAATTCACATTTATGCATAGCAAATTCCACAAACATAATTTCAACAATAATATAAATATATCACGATGAAACAGAAGGGTGTTCATTTACCTGTTTGACAAGTTCAGGCCCGTTGTGACTTGATAGAATTCTATGCTTCTAAGTCCTGCTTCCTGGTCTAAGTGTGTAGAGATTTCTCTAGCTATCTAGCTGTTCACACTTCGGTGTATTCCTCCCAACTGACCAAAACTGTGCGTGGTTTGGACCCAGTCAAACTGGCTCCAACCACTTTGCCTAAGCTCTCCCATTGGTTCCAACGGTCCGATTCAAAACTTAAGTGCTGACGTCACTGCGCTGTGTGTGTGGCTCAGGCTCGCAGTGTGCTGTAATTTAATTGCTGCTGTGTAATAGACTGACTCTCTACTATTACAAAGACTACACAATGCTAAATAGTCAACAAGCAGAGTTAATACTAGCCAGTTCGCGACATAGTCCCTTGAACTGAACTGAACTGAACTGAGTTGTCCAATGGCTTGTGTGATGGTCTGTCGGACTTCGCCGTTGGTGATGGGCTGGGTATAGGAAATGCCCAGAAGTATTCTGTAGCACCTCATCTATGGTTAAATGGTGAATTAATGTTCAATGTTTTTATGTCAAATTACACTCGAGCTATTCGGAGATGTCCCTTTGTAATGGAACCCATCGATCCAAGACCAGCAAAAAGAGGAACGTAAAGCGCAAAAAGAGGATTAAAAAAGCGAAAATGACACGTAATAAACAAAAAGGATTAAAAAGGCTTTCAATGAATTTCAAAACATGGTTTTAATGGGCACATTGGATTGCATATCAATTAAAAATCAGCTTGATGCGTCCGATTTGAAGGCAAATTATATGAAGGGACACTACTCCGAGACAGAAAATACAAGCCAGTTTGAAAAACCCGGGAATAAAATGAGCGAAAATGGAAAATAGGAGAGCGAAATGGAGCCTAAATATGCAAAAGAGATTCAAAAGAAGTTAAATGCCTATCAAAAGATGCGTTTAATGGGGACAAACCGGCAGTATCTGGTTTTATCCCCAATTTGTATGGAAATAGAGCAAACAGCAATTGGTAATAGTTTAGTTTGTGTACCAGTTTGGCTTGGGAATAAAAGCAGATTTTGCCGACAAACCAAACAAAACCAAAAGTTGTTTATGAAGTCGTAGCCTTTCGACCACCGGATTGAATGTTTACAGATGGCGCTGCTGCGCGTGTGACGTCGACACCTAAACACGACCTCGACAGAAGAAAATAATGAGGTCGAGGCATTTGAGTACGGACAGTCACAGGAACTAACATCGTTGTTTCATTAGCGATCTTATTTCTGTATCTTTTGAATGCATTCTTCTGCGTCGTCTTCATCATTTGTCGTGTAATAAGTGATAGTGTGCAGAGTTTACAATGGAAGACAGCGTTTGCGGCTGTGTTACATGCGACAGCGAAGAAAAGACAAGATGGAGGACTCACAGCTTTGTTCAATATTTTGTTGTTGTTTTGATGGTGTTGACAATTCCTGGATCACACGGATTAGAAGATTCGCATATTACTTCAGATAGTCCAGTTTCCTTTTACTGGGCTGAAGTCAATTTTACGTACATCGATCCGGTTACTAACAAACAAGTACACGAGTCTGAGATGGGAAGGTACGGTTCCAAAGGTCTTGTTGAGCCGAGAACAGGGTTGGTGGCCCATGTCCGAAATAAGGACAACAAAACGCATGGGTGTGATGACTACGTAATGAAAATTCCCAAGGAAAAATGGATTGCATTAGTGGAAAGAGGGCATTGTTATTTCACGGACAAGATCACGACGGCAACGAAAAAGTACAACGCCAGTGCTGTTGTGATTTACAACTCCGAGCCAGGAGTTGATAAAATAATGATAATGCACCACACAGGTAAGTAAAAGATGGAACGCAAAAAAAGTGTACTATGGCATCATGTTTTAATGTGTTGTGATTTAAATGTGAGCAACACACTGTTTCCCTTACTCTTATCGTGCGATTCATGGTACAATAGGTATTCAGTGAGAAAAAAAAAGTTGTTTGGACGAGTAGGTTTTAATTTAATGTAAACAAGCGGAGTTTAAAGTGATATATAGTTTGTGTGTGTAATATTATATATAAAAATGTGTGTGCAAGTCACTTACTAATTAATTCAGTCAGCAGTGTGCATAATTTGTGATTGGGGTTAAAGGAATAACGTTTTTTAACATCATACCATTAGTCATTACATTATGACTGAATTAGCTCATCCTCTAATTATTTAAATCAGCAGCTTAAATTCATTAAAAAATATTTTCATAAAAATTACTAATAATTAGCGCTGTATCATTTTGAAAAAAACATTTCGAATTAATTTCTTCTGGAAAAGAATAATGGATTTTAAGGAAGTGCCTTGAGAACTTTCTGTTGCTGAAATATTAGTATCATTCAGAACAATGGAAATTTATTTAAAAGGCTTATTAACATTGTGTTTTACTGAATTATGCGTTCACTTGTAAATTAAAGTTTAAATAAAAAATTAGTAATGAGTTCTCAGATAACATTAACAGTGTGTGTGTTTTTTATTACATGTACTTTGACCAACTTCATATTTCATGTTAAATATATTATTTGAAGATAAAACTGTTACTCTTAATGGATAGTTTTGTTTTAATCATTATATTACCCTGATTTGAGATGTTTTTTTCACTTAGATTTGAACACTTCTGGAAATTATTAGGTTTATTAAGTGTTTTCCGAAAAATATACTTTGATTTTGAACAAAGTTTAGATTGGTGTTGAAGTTTGCTAGTCTAGAACTTCTAGTAGAAGGCATTCAGAACCGTCGGTACAAATTATAGTTTGTACTCACAGCATGGCAAAATGGATCAATATTGTTGATGATGCAACTTCCTCTTTTCTCTGTAGCCATAGATAGAAACTTCTGTAGTGCATGCTCATCATTTCTCATTGATGCACCTAGTTAAACTATGTAAAATGTGTTCTATTTCTTTGTCCGTTTTGCTGTTTTGTATGAAAGGTTAAACGTACCGATTATATAAATTTTGTATACTGAATGAAGCATAAAGATAAACACATTGCTCTAGTAATACTAGTAGTACTAGTAGTATTGGTATAATTCTATGCTAGTGTCATAATATGTACTGTTACTGTACTTGTTAACAGTATGAATTAGCATTATTTTCTTATTTGGTAGTATTGTAGCTTGTTCTTTTTCATGTGTTATCTCTTTATTTGTAAATAATTGTATAGAATGGAAGATCTATACATATTATTGACTGTACATAGCTTCATACTGTGCCATATTTTTGAGAACTTCCTAGTACAGTTAGGTCATGGCCAATTATGAGGACAGGCAGTGGTATGAATTTTGCGATGAAAATGAAATTCAGCTATTAATTATTAATATTATACTTAAATTAATCAGACTTACCAGTGTATGAGCAGTGATTATTATACACATTTTTATGATGATTATGTCCTTTCCTGTCGTGGTAGTTTATCACTATCAATATCAGACTAGTGAAAGCATAAACAAGAGATTGTTTATTTCGTCAGCTATCACATCACACATGTTTTCTGTATATTTTCATGCATTTTTAAAGTTTATGTATGTCAGTCAGTAAGGCTTGTGCAAAAAACTGATTTGCTATCCAGTGTTGGCCAGCTCTTCAAACAAAACAAAACATGCTTTTAGAAGCTTACAGTTGCACTTTGACAGATCATCAACATCAACACAAGTCTTTTGGAAATTGGTGTTACATGACTGCAATTTCTACCTTGCCTGATTTGGTTGTAAAAATTCCAACATTAAGAAAAAAGAAGGCGCTATTGAGACCTGACCCACTTTTGTGATGTCTAGTTTGACTTCACTTTGACATTTAGTACATGTGATTGCAGATGCAAGCGTTTGTCAAGGAAGGGAGTCATAATTCATCTTTCTTTAAAATGAAGCTGAGAACTTTGGCATTGTTTTTCGCCTCACACTCACAGATTGAAAATTCTATGCAAGGCTCTTCTACTAAAAGAGAACAGAGACAAAGGGGGCAAGTTCTAAAAATTCAGAGCCACCAATTGTTAAAAGTGTGCTAAGTAGATTGAAAAACGTCCTTTGGTGCTTTGAAAGTTCATTAGCTATGCTCTTTTGCGATATATTGCATTACTGGATAATAATGGAAATGTTTTATTTATTTCTTCAGTTTCGTGCTGAAGTACTGATGCTTTATGCAAATTTGCGGCAACTTCTCCTAAGCCGTACTCGGTTAAAAATATATTAAAAACTAGTGCAATCCTGCAAAGGTCATGGACTGTTCATAATCACTGTTACTGTTAGTTGTTTCCTTTCTTTATTAATAGTTAGTTTCTCAGTACTATTAGTATTACATTTGTGACACACAATCACACATTGTAGCTGAGTTGCAAATAAAATGTAAAGTACGTAAGTAATAATTTAATGTTAAAAGCTCCAAATAATTTCATTTTAAATAGTAAAAAAAAGTATATTTTTATTTAATAAAGAGTTTTAAACTGTATTATTCTCAGTTCTGAGTTTAAAGTTAAACTGAAGTTGTTTTAATAACTTAAACATTAAACTATTTAAAGTGATGTCAGCACTTGTGATACATGAAGTCTGAAGATTTTACTTTATAATAAATGTGTACAGTGTGACAATGAGTCACCATTGGCATTTTTTTCTGCCATTGTCTGATCCAACCCTACACTGAATAAGAATAGAGAGCCATAAATTGTGTTACACTAACTTCACTAAGGTAAAAGTAGGTGACCCACTATGGTGTAAACAGAATAATGAAAGCAAGACTTTCTTCAGTTACATTGAGCTTGATTTACATTTACTAGATTTAGGCATGTTATGTTAATGTTTAGTATAAAAATATTTTGGAATTTTTGCCAAATAGCTGACAAAAGGTTTACATTTAATAACTAAATAAGCTATAAGTAGTTTCTAATGTTAAAAAAGAATGAGATTTCTCTTATATATAGCGCACTTACAAGCTCAGAGAGCTTATCAAGGCGCTGGCCCGTAATATCCAGCAATCAGAAAATAGTTTGCTGAAGTCAGGATTCGAACCCTCGTCGCCCAAGACGCACTCACACAAGTCGTGCGCTCTGACCACTGAGCTATCCCTGCCGCCTACATGCTATGTTTGTAAAATACCAGTTAAATACCAGTTAAACTGAAAAGTAATAGATCTGTTACTACAGTATGTGCCTTGTATGTCTTTGTATTGAAGTAGTAGTAGTGACAACCTTGTTACAGTGTTTGTGTAAAAATCTAAATATTGAAGCCACACCAACTGAAAATAAATTGGATTTGAACACGTCACACCCATATTTTTCCACAGACACACAGGAAATTTGGAATAACTCAATTAATTTAAATTAATAAGATTTGATCATGTTTTACTCAACTTATGCATCAGATATTAATCTTATAAAACAATTTCAAAAGTTGCCCGGTTTGAAAGAGTCGGTTAGTTTTCATAAAAATGACTGTTACTTGGGAAATTGTTGTCACTTTACTTACGTGATTAAAAGATGCTATAGTGGGAATGTGTTGCTCAAATCGATTGCTGTTTTTATTTTTATTTTTTTTAATGTAAAATGTCCATCCCATGTATAGATATGTAAACAGTCTTTTTTTTTAAATATTAAGCTTATGTATGAGCAGGCTGGCTTGGCTGTGGTAAACAGTGTTGTAGGCCTGACGCTTACACTCTGTGCAATTATTATCATATGTTAAAAGGATCTGTTGTGCTGAATTGGTGATACTGGGGCACTTTAAATTGTCATTTTTGTGTTAAACTTGCTGGGAAAAAAAAAGAAAGAAAGGTGGAGTGTAATGAATTGGAACAAGTTAGTACTTACGTTGGAAAAATGAAGTCAATATAACAGAAACATTCTTTGTTTTTTAAATTTTGCTCTTGTTAAAAGGGAGCTGCCGTTTACATGTTGCATGAGAGAAGATGCCTTGCAGACCATGTTGCAAGAGAATACAGATGAGAAGCATTGAGTATTTTGGACCTGGTTCAACTATGTTTTGCTCATGAAAAACAGTTTGGCTGTGAGTGACTGTAGTGTAGGCACTGTGGTGTTGGCAGCGTTGCCACTGTAAGTGTAATGTTACTCAACTTACTTTGCTCACAAAGAATCGGGCAATGGGGACAAACAATGGGGAAAAACTAAGCAATGTTCAGTGCTAGTGGTAATTGTTCAAGGGCTTGCATGTAAATCCCATCTAAAAAAATTGTTATAGTATTCATACATGTATACTCCCCCACCCCCTACCCCGTCCTCCAAAAAAACCAGAAAGAAAGAAAAAAATAATAATTTGTTGATGGTAAAGTTGTTTTGCTGCAAGATAAAGCAGATTGTGTGATGTCTATAGATAAACTGTAACAGAAGTGAAAGGCCACTTTGAACATAATTGTTTTGTCTTTTGCACTGTCTATACTAGCGTGTGTGTTGAGCTTTGGCTGGGAGGGTGAGGGGGGTATATTTAAGTTAATGCCACAATATGGATAGTATGATGTTATTGTACGACTCCCCCACCATCCTTACCTACCATCTTCCCTACGACCCTAGTGTTAAAACATACAAGTTTATGCTGTGATTCATTTCAACAACTTGAACAAGTGCTGCAAATTGTCAGAACACATTGGGCAAAGATAATAACTTCAGGTGTGACCTTCCACTGGTGCAGCATAATGACAAAAACAGACTGTTGATATTATCGCTCACTTGTTCTCTGTGATACTACATCAGTGCATGCAGACATCACTATTTGTTATTTTTTGCTGCTTTGATTTGTTTGCATGAAATGGTACTTAACGTTTTCATAAAAATATTAACTAAAGCGTGCAATAGTCACAGGAGGTTAATGAGTAGCGCTGTTCAAATTAGTTCAATGTTTATTGAAAGTGATTGAGTGTTATACTTAATTAATAATTGTAAGGATTTTGTTAAAATCATATTTATTTGCTTATAAGAAAGTCCCAACTTTAAGGGAAAGGTCAGTAGAGAAAAATTAGAGAAAATGTTCTTGGAGCTTGCAATCACTGATCCTGACAGTGCTAAAATATAAAACTTAATGCTTCCTTTATGCACTTATCATAGTGTGGTACCAGGAACACTGAATTAGGGAATATTAATTTAATGTAAATGGGATGTGTTATGTCCTGCATCGGCCAGTTTGAGCTGGTAAAGCTCTATAAAATTATACTATAAATTATGAATAAATGACTGATAATATAAGTATATTTAATTTAGAAGTAGCGAATGACTGTCAGTTCAAGTGCATTGATTTTTCACTTGTCATTGTTGTGTTGAGTGATATAATTCTGTTGACCTTTTAACTCGATTCCTATCCTATCTTATTCTATCCCATAACTCAGAAGTCGTTGGGGCACCACAGATGATCATTTAACCAGCGTACTCGTTCTCTGTCCTCAGCAACCCTCATGGCTACGCTCAGTGTCAAGCCAGTCCATTCTCAAAGGTTGTCCTCCCACCTTTTTTTCTGCCTCTATTTTCTTCTGCCCTCTTGCACCATCACCATGCCTTGCAAAATGGTCTTTGCAAGGCCTGATGACCAGGTGATGTGGCCATACCAATGGAGTTTCCGTTTCTTCACCACTGTGAGCATGTCATCGTGTTGTCCAGTAACTTGTGTGATGGTCTGTCAGACTTTGTTGTTGGTGATTTTCTGGGTATAGGAAATACCCAGAAGTCTTCTGTAGCACCTCATCTCCATGCTTCGTATTCCTCGTTATAGGTCTGCTGTTTCGCAAGCTTATAGAAAGATGGAGATGACAAGGGAGCTCAGCAGCTTTACCTTGGAATGTAGACTGATGGTCTTGTCTTTCCAAATGGGCTTCATCCTTGTCAGGGCAGCAGTTGTTTGCTCAATCCTGGAGAGGACTTCCTGTCGGGACCTATTGTATTGTCAGATACAATGGCTCCTAAATATTTGAATCTATGCACTGTGTTGAGGGATTGGCCTTGGACTTTGATGTCTGTGTTGATGCCATTGGTGTTGGTCATCATTTTGGTCTTCTCTGCACTTATTTCCATTCCATAGGCTCTGGAGGTGGTGTCAAGCCTGTGTACAAGCTGTTCAAGTTCTTGTTCCTCTCCAGCCAATCCATCAATGTCATCCGCAAAAACGGAGGTTGGAGATTGCTCTACCCTCTATGCTGACTGTGCCTTTATGATCTGCAAGGGCATCTGACATTACGTGCTCCAGGAAGATGTTAAAGAGTGTTGGAGAGAGTAGGCATCCTTGATGCATGCCGATTGTTGTTCTGAACCAGTTCCCGATGCCGCTGTTATGAAAGACTGCACTGGAAGCCTTGTCATGCAGGCTTTTTATGACTTCAACAATGTTAGGGTGAATGTTGTACACTTTCATGGTTGCCCACAGATCTGCATGCCAGACTCTGTCAAATGCTCTCTTGAAGTGTACAAACACATGATATATCTATTGATGTTGTTGGTGCTGTAGGTATTTCTCTCACAGATTATTCTGAGGTTGAAAACTCTGTTCAGTGGTACTTCGCTCTGCCCTGAATCCTGCTTGTTCTTTGGCTGTGATTTGTTCAGCTTGGGGTTCCAACCTGTTGAGTATTATTTTCAGGAAGACCTTGCTGGGATGGCTGTTGATGCTGATGGTGCAGTAATTTTCAAACTTTTGAAGGTTACTTTTTGGGGGAAGAGTGATGATAAGCGATTGGGTCCATAGTGTAGGCAACTCCCCATTCTGCCAGATCTTGTTACAGATAATGGTGAGGGCATCATTCATCGCTTCTCCTCCTGCTTGAAGCAATTCTGTGGGGTATGTTGTCCACTCCTGCTGACTTCCCCTTCTTCAGCGATTGCACTGCTGCCTCAACTTCTCGGATGATCGGGAGGATTTCTTCTCCTACTCTAATCTGGGGACATGCTAGAACTGATGGGTCTCTGTTTGGTGTGTGGTTGTAAAGGTAAGACTCTCAAGAGAAGAACTCTGTCCATCTATCCAATACTTGTTCTTCTGTAAGGCATATGCCAGACTTGCTTTGGATCATGGAGACCTTGGGTTGTTTAACACTTGTCAGCCGCTTCACAGTCTGGTAGGCCTTCTTGCTGTTATTCTTGTTCAGACTGTTCTCTATTTTCTGGCATTGATCTTCTATCCAATTCTCCTTTGCAGTGCTCATGCCTTTTTGGATGGCATTGTTGATTTTTCGGTAGGCATCAGCTCCCTGCCCCTCCCAGGGTTGCCGGGGTTTTTTGTATCCCCACTTTCTGGAAATTTAGTGCTTTAAATTCCCACTGCCACTGTCTTTCTCCTTTGTTCTTTCTCATTCCTACTCTGTTCGATCAATCTACTATACTGTCATCTTCGCTAGACAAGTCACCTACCTTTTTTCTTGAAAATTCTTCTAAAACTCCTCATTTGTGTATGAAGTCTGTGGGTCAGCTTGGGAAGATTGGACGCCTTCTGCCTAATGGTCACTAGGGATTCCTATGATATTTTTATTTAGCAATGTAGGCGTTTTATGTATGTTTTTTGTTGATATGTTATAATGATGTTTATATTCTATTTTGTTTTTGTAAACGGGGGGTTCGATAAATTAGAGTATAGCCTCAGCATCCCCTGCGTGGGATGCCTTTATTGTAAAGTGACCGGCTGGTGGAGTGCCTTTAGTGTTACCACTAGGGTTGTTTCATCAGATCTTTTATGTGGATCAGGGGTGAGTCCTCTTTCAACCAAATTCTTCTGTCACAGCTGAGTTGAAGGTGGTGGTCATGGTGTTGGCATCTACTTCACCAGCTCCCCAAATGGTGCAAATTTCCCTCCAAGTCTACTGTGGAATATTTCTTTAGTTATCTAACTCGACTGGATTGTTCAATCCAAACAATATTTAATGATTTATTTGCCTGAAATATTTACACTATGTTGTTTGTTTCAGGTTACTTACAGTTGTATGTTAAAAAAAGGAATCCCTACATGTACACCTTTCATCTAATGTAACTATAATTTTTATGTTGGTTTTATTCAGTGGAGGACCAGGTGTCAATATTTGTGGGCAAAGAAACAGGCCAAAAGCTTAGTCGGCTGTCAGACCAGGGCGTGCGTGTGATCATCACCATCACTCCAGGGGAAAAGGAGACCACAACCTCGAATAACGTGAACAACATCAGCAAGACCTCTGTTCTCTTCGTCTCCATCTCATTCATCGTCCTTATGATCATCTCCCTTGCTTGGCTTGTCTTCTACTACATCCAGCGTTTCCGCTACACACATGCCAAAGAAAGATTGGCTGTGAGTTTGGCCTAACATTATCTTTCTAATTGTTTGGTCTTTCTCTCCCCCTCTTCCCACCATCCCCACCTCCCCCTTTCCTGCCCCCATCAGAGATCTTAATCAGAATTATAGTAATGAGAAACAAATGGAGAAATGAACTATAGTAAAAGGATGTTAATTTGGACAAAAACAATATCATGCAAATTTTTTTAGCCAAGCTCTTTATCAGGTAGATAAAACACAAAAGAACAAACCAGCACTTCCCTACAGAGGTCCCAAAATGAATGGAGTTTTACTGGAAAATTTACATTATAATATTGTTTGGTCTTGTTTGCTTTCTGTCCAAATGTGTATTCTTTTAGTTTATTTATCCACTTGTTAATTTGGAATGCTGGCCGTTCCCTGTTTTATTCCATTGGTCAGAATGAAACAGTTTCACGTTCAGTGTTCGAAGACCACGTTTGAATACACTCCCGTTCGCCTAAATATTTTCTTAAAAACTTGGTTTGGTATTTGCATGTGTGTTTTCCTTATAAGTTTGAAGATTGCTGAGAGATAGAAGTGACTGCTTTATTTTCTGGCAGTAAAATTATGACTGCCGCTGGAGTTTGGATTGACAAGTTTATAGACTGGATGACTCATCATTTTGCATTACAGGCAATTACACTTGTTTTGCCTCTTTTTTAATGGACTGAACTCTGTCGATTCATGTCTAGACAACAGACTGTATTTGCGATAAATGTCAGATTGCTGCTAAGTATAAAATATTACATGATAGTGTCTGTGGATGGGAGGAAGAGGTTTAGATTGCAGCTGATGTTTTACCATTGATTAGCTAGCTTTTGAGAACTTTCATAATGATCACTTTTAATGCCAGGACTACATCAACTTCAGTCTGCAGTTTCCAAACTTTAATTATTGATGAAGAAACGTTTAAAGCGCAAGTGTCAAACTCAAGGCCCGTGGGCCATATCAAGCCCGGCGTACAATTATATCCGTCAAAAATATTTGTCAATGGTCCTGGGCTATAAAGTGCAAATCAAATGTCTTAATTAGCAGCCTTGCCGAACGATAGGCTAACTCAGAGCGTTCTCGCTTCGATCAGAGTAAGTGAAAATAAAAGTTGTGTAGTGAGTGAATGTTCGTCATTATAATAATCTGGCAACGTTCAGTTATTACTGAATGTTATTGAACGTTGCTTATTTATTGACATTTTATCCTGTTCGGCCCTCGACCTTATGTGTGATTTGAGTTTTGGCCTGCATGGCGATCAAGTTTGACACCCCTGGTTTAAAGACTAGTAATGAACTACAGTTCCAGTTTAGCATTTGTGTGGGGAGGCTCAGGTGGAGGGCTGTTTGTAGTGCTACAGAAATTGACAAATTACTGTTCTTGAGATGGTAGTTTTTACTTTTCAGACATCAGTGAAAGTATGGAAGGCGAATTAGTAGTTAGCTTTTCATCATGGATAGTGTGGAAGGTGAATTAGGTCTTTAGATATTTTCATATCATGTTCCTTTCTTCATCCTTATTTCCAATCAGGATTTAAACAACTACTCAGTCACACGTGTCAGCATAAACTCGTAGCATGTGTTTATACTTATAGCCCAAGTTTTGTTTATGAATGGTTGGTTGGTTGGTTTGTAGACTGGCCTTTGTATTTTGAAACCTGTATCCTTCATGTTATTGTTTCAATAAAACATTTTATCACTATTTGCATTATTCATGACGATTTTTGTTCTACTTTCAGAAGCGCCTAGCAAGTGCAGCTAAAAAGGCCATTGCAAAAATACCTCAGAAGACGGTGAAGTGCGGAGATAAGGTGAGTGTTTAAAGTTATAATTCATCAATAAGTTATATCTAGTATATTAAAAAAATGAACTAATTAATTTCCCTCCCCCTTTTCTATAAAATATTATATAATAATGAAACTGAAAAAAAAACTGAATGCTTCTAGTTCTAGAGTTTGTTTCTTTTTTTTTTTTTAATTGCCTGTTATGAATGCCATTTGTTCTGTAGACGGGACAAGGGGCAAACGTTCTCAATATTAGGATGGCAATGATGACTTTTTTTCTATGCACTCATTTTTATGTTAAATATTGCAAGGTTCATAAGGAGCATGTGAGTCATATGGTCTTGCAGCAAACTGTGTTGGGATCAGCTTTGTGTTGCATGCTACAAAACCTGACAAGAGTTAGAGGCTTTTTGTCCATGAGGCTGTCGTGATCCAAAGCCTTTCTTGTTGGTCATCTTGTATTGCGCAGGCCCCCACACTATACCTTACCTGAAGAACTCATTTACAACATATAGATGGAGGTTTATGGTAAATGCAGAGCAAATATATTATAATATATGGTACATCATCTTCTAGGTTGGTGTCAAAATATATCTAGCAACTATATCAGAGTTTTGAGCAAGATACAATAATTGCACAGATAGCGGTTTGTATTATCCTAGGTTTTATCTTGAACTTTCTTGCTGAAT
The DNA here is from genome assembly GCA_036898135.1 of Oncomelania hupensis. NCBI lineage: Eukaryota > Metazoa > Mollusca > Gastropoda > Littorinimorpha > Pomatiopsidae > Oncomelania > Oncomelania hupensis. The sequence continues at coordinate 56,088,401 of CM072518.1, forward strand.
GACACAATACGAAATTGGTATCGGGTAGAGACTGTGTTTGCTGGAGGGAGGTGGTAGAGACGATGATGGGTTTTTAAGGAAAACGAATTCATGGGTATTGATTGCCTCATACTCATAGTTAAATCCTAGAAATGAAGGCGCTGAATTGTGTGTCTAGCCAGCAATAGCTGGAAATATAGTTTTATATAGTATGACATCTATGTCTGGAGATTATAATAAGGAGATACATGGTGTATCTGTATGTGTGAGGATACAGGAGAGAAAGGGATAAAGATAACATATATATCATAGCAGCTTATGTTATCTGTTATGAGACTAGTACCAGAAGTCAAAAGGAAAGAGCAGTTGGTATTAATTGCCATGATCAGAAAAGCTAGAAGGAGTTTACGTTTTGTGTTAAAAGTTAATGGTATTGAAGACCAACTATGGCAGCAGTCTTCATGCATTATTCACAGCTTGTTATTTTAGATGTCATATGTTACTAAGTCAAGAAAATAGTAATAGTCATCGTTGCTGGTCTTGGACCTGAAGTAGTTTTTGCTTATCTTAAGCAGTGCTTCAGTTTTTTTTTTTAAAAAGAAAGTGATTGACAGGAGAATAATTGTCTATTGAAGAAAGAAAGAAGTAAGAATTACAATAAACTGAACATAGTTCAAATGCAGAATCTCCATCAGTATCTCCCCCACGTGCTCCACAAAAAAGAATTAAAAAAATTAACATAAAAAAGTAAAATAAAGCCGCATTTAAAAATTGGTCGATATGGAAGACCTTTTTTCTATTGCTTTCATTTTTCCGTCAGCACTGCATAATTGCATTTACATTACTATCCTTGATGTGTACGTGAATGCTTAAATAATTAGGCAGTGCTGTTATTTAGAGAGAGCTATTATAACCCCATACTTTATAAGGTTTGGAGAGAGGGGGAGGATAACTAGCAGACAGCTTGACAGGTGCATGCACACACACACCCACACCCACACAAACCCACATACACACACAAACACACATACCCTCAACCATCCCCACCAAAACACCTCACAACATAACACCACCATGAATATTACTTATCACTTCCGACAACAAGAACATCAGCTGTAATTACACATTTTTTAATTGCTGTGGCAATGGTCCATTTTAGACATTCCATAGCAACTTCAGGTGTAATATTAAAATAACCACAGTCATTGGCAGCTTATGAATTTTTACTTGTTAACCTTCACTATACCTTCGGAGTCAATTTGACCCCAAACTGCTAGGAAACAGAAGAAAGCCTATGCTTTTAGTATTATTAGTTCATTAGTTTCTGTGCAACATCTTTCATTTCAGTGAAAATCCATGTAATTCTTCAGTAGAGTTTGGAGCTTTACATGTACCAAAATGCAGGAGTCTGGGTGATTGGTTACAAGGTTATAGAATAAAACACTTTTAACCCCTTACAGTAATGTGCGGCAAAGATGAAAGGGCTCCAAGATTACATGTTACAGCGACACAGATCCTTTTCAACTTCACAGTGATTGTTGTCCCACTGGAAAAAAAGAAAGAAGACTAAGCGCAAAAATAACCTCTTTCACAAAGTACTTTTCTGATATAAATTAATAAATTCATTTTGTGTATGAACCTATTAATAGTATCAAGGTTGAGTCTAAAAATAGCACGCTGTGAAAAGGGTGTGCAGTAGGCGCAATATTTTTTTCTTACATAACAAGGAAAAGCTGCCTACAAATAAAATCTCAGTGGTCAGTTTTGAGATCAACGATTACCCATTTACATTATCTTTTAAAACTCTTAGCATCCTATAGCGCGGTAATGCGCGCCTCGCCCGTAATCCTGAAGTGCGGTAAAGCGCGCCTCGTTAGTGCACCTTTTAGTCATGAAATCACAGGAAATAGGAACTCTCCTGTGCGTGAGAGAAGGTTTAGTCAACTTCCGGAAAGGTTCCCGTGTGTTTTCCACTATCGTTTTCGCAAGTTTGACGTGGTTTTGTGTACTTTTTTAACGATTTTGTTTGAGGTTTGAGTTTGCGAAATTTTTGGCCATGATGGCAGGGGATAGCTCCAACAGTAATAGTGAGTTTTGTAACCTTATTGATGAGCTTATTGCTGAAAGAGCACAAGGACTTGGTGTAGACAACCAGAGTGAGTTTTCTTGTCTGTGTTGACTGACTGTGCACACATTCACATGCAATCCACACTGTCTTGTTGTTGTTTTATTAACATAGTCCATAAAATACCTGTAATTATGAATTAATTACAAGATTCCAACAGGTAAAAATAGTACTAAAGTCAAAATGGTTCTTTGGGTACATAGAATAACCATTTTGTAAACATATCCTAAAATATGAAGTTAATGTGACAATAAATAAATTTTTTGCAATTTTTTCAAATTCATAACCCAATTTTTTGCAATAAACTTGAAATCCTTACAGGATATAGGCGCAAATGTACAGAAAACCTTATAGGACGCTAACAGTTAATGTCACAACCATGCAAACTCATTCTCAGAAAAAGGAAACCCACCATCATGAATACCTTGTAAACTGCTGTTGTCAGCCATTATTTGTTCCCAGTATTCTCTTTCCCTGCCGGATGTGAGCAAGCCTGTAATGGGCCATTGCCTGACAGTTGGTCTTATGTCTTCTTATGTTATCAAGTCAGCTGAGCTTGCTCACACAGTGTCGGGTGACAAGCCATTATGGGCCGTTTATGTCCCTGTGAGATGTAATCGGAGACCAGCCAATAAATTCTACACCTGTAAGGATCACAATACAATTACTTTTTCATGCAAAAAATGCAGGGCTGATTTATGAACAGTTAATCAGCAGTTTTTAATAGGAAGTTACTTTTCAGCCAACCTGTACCTGGTGTCTATTGCTAGTTTGATGGATACATTGGCGCCCTTGTAAATTATGTACTATTTTATGGTTCGTTGTAATAAATGAGAGAAATAAAAACAGAGGGGATACCTGAGTAACGGTAAACAATGGAACTTCCTTTTTTTTTTCTTAAAAAACCCAACAAAAATTGTATGAACTATTGCTATATTGTTTGTGATCAGGAGCTGGACAGCGAGTTTGATCAGTGTGCTGTGTGTATCGAAAGCTACAGACCTCATGATGTCATCAGAACCCTGCCTTGCAGGTAATCTTCTTACATCACTAGAAACGTGATTCTGACCTAATTACAGCTTGGATTGATTGACATAATTGCAGCTTTTGGTTTATTGATTTAATTTATTTTTCATGCTGGTTTGTTTATTCCCACCTGCTGTTAATGTTATTTGACAGTTTGGCAATGGTGTTGGAACAGGCATGCTACTTTTCCGCGATTTCGCGGATTTCCGCGACAACCACTTTTGGTTTCCACTTAAGTTAAAATTTTTCCCAAAAAAGTAAAAATTTTCAAGGAAAAAAAATTGAGATCAAATTTTTAAATTGCGCAACGCATTCGTGAGCCAGTCAACCTTAGGCTAGTACCTGTGAGATACCGCAGATCCAGTTTAATCAATGCGTGTCGTGATATTCCACTTCCTCATTCTTTTCCGTTCCGCCATAGTAAGAATATGTTCGTTTAGACTACGCTTGCTTTCGCCTCGAAAAGTATCGCAATGATATTGTGGAGAGGGGCAGTCTTGGAGACTGGGATAAGGGAGAAAAAAACAAGTGGCTCTGGAATTGGCTTGAGAGAAAACACGAGGATGTCGAGTACGGTACGTACATCTGCAAAATCAAACAGCCTGGAAAGGCCTACTGCACGCTCTGCTGATGCGAATTAAATTACAAATCGGCGGATGTTAAGGCCCTTACAGACCACATCAAGGGGAAAGGACACCAAGCGAAGCAAGCTGAATGCAAGAAGAACTCGCACCTTCCAAATTCATTATGTGTTGAGCTGTGGAGAGCTGACAACAGCATTTTAGTACCAAAAAACCTACTGATCTGACCCCATAAAATAAGGCTCAGAATGCACCAGAATGCATAGATTTTAACCATCTTTTCAAAAAATTTCCGGGGGTGGGGGTGGGGGGAGGGCATGCCCCCGGACCCACTTGGCATCGCGAAGCAGGTACGCACACTCGTGGCTTCGCCACTCGACAGAATTTCAGAGAAATCTTAATTTTGCCTGTAGCATGCCTGTAGAATCACCTTGTTGTGCAATATTTGTGTTATGCTTGTTGTTTTGTTACCCTGTCTGTTTAGTTGGATTTTTGTAAAGTTATAAGATAAGTGGTCTACCTCTGATATACCCACTACTGTAGCATATTCAAGGAGGTTTGTAATGACTAGTTTCTGTTGTGTTGTAATGAATAGTTTGTTATGTTGTGTGATATTTTGTGTATGTGTGTGTTCTGGTTGAGAGTTTTTTACGGTGTAACTATTGCTTCATCAGCTTTCTAGGTCAAGGCATTAGAAACAAACTGGTTGCGAAGCGGAAACTTTAATGTGATTGATTAGTGCAAAGCAGAGCCAAAGCCCTAACAAAGTAGACATCAGCAAGTACTACAATGCCTAGCTGATATCATTGTTAGTGATTGGGCATTGCCTCATGCATCAGCCACAGGCCATCAACGTGTCTTGACTTTGAGCATAGGTTATGACTCACCTGAGCTGTCTGATTCATTTCACTGAACAACAATGGGAAAAATGAGACCAAGAGAGAGACCAAGGATTGAGAGTATAAACTGATAGGAGATTGAACTATTGACATTGTCATTATCATTCAGATCAGTACATCATTGAACACAGTTATCAGTCTGGGGTGGGCAAAGCTCGGTCTCTTTGTCTTTTGTTTTACCGTTTGACTCGCGTCAAACTAACGTTGTCAGATATGGGTTAGACATTGGCATTGTGTTACATGTCAATGACTTTGTGTGATTGTTGTTGGTCATCATTGTTCAGACAATACTTGTTAGTGTATTGTTAGTGTTTTGAAACATGCCCAACCTTAGGTTGGTGATGGATTGAAATACCTTTTGCTAATGTCTCTTCTATTTGACAGATTGAAATACCTTTTGCCATGTCTCTTCTATTTGACAGATTAAAATACCTTTTGCTAATGTCTTTTCTATTTGACAGATTGAAATACCTTTTGCTATTGTCTCTTGTACAGTACTTATTTCCAGCATTAAGATGGATAAAAAAAATTGTGACAGATGTTATTGTCTCTTCCACTGGAGTTGTTTATACTAATTTGCATATTAAACTCACAGGTTATGAAGATTAACTTATTAGAGGCGGAACTTTTTTGTCATGTTTATTCCCTCAAAACGCAATATTTAAGCGTATTTTTGAAAATTCAACCACCTAAAATATAAAAGATCAAATATATTTTTGTAAAGATCATGGCGTATTTTTTCAAGAAATAAACAATAGAAAATACACTTATTAACTTTTGTAATAAACTAGCACTCAAGTATCCACACTGTTTGCAGAAATTTGAAAACGTTTTGTGATATCCAGATTATATTCTTCATTGACCACAAAAAAAGGTCAGTTTTGCACTAATGATAAAAAATACATCATTTTGGAATTGAGGTAAAACATGTGCGTCACATGTACCCATAAAAATTACTCTCACAGCAAAAATACTAAATTTTACAGTTAAATACTTAGTTTTACAGTTAAAGGGTTGTAACAGAACACTTAGGAATTGTTAGTCTTGTTCCAAATTGTACTCTCCCTTTATCAGTTGTGTCGCTTATAACGGTCACTACAGATCTTCCTAAGACATGCTGTGCTGGCAATGAGGTAAGGTTAGGAACACTAAAATGGCGAAGAAACAAACAAGGGTGATAGTATTTATTCGTTTTCAGATTCATGTGGCAGTGTGGGAATCATATTCCAGCAAAGTGTTGACGATGATTTCATAACAGTAATAATAAGGGTATTTCCATAGCGCTTTTTCCTAATGACATCAGTTCAAAGCGCAGTTCTCACGCATTTATACTTAACTTTAACACCGAAATACATACGAAAAGAAGTGAAACAAAAACAAGACATTAATAAATTATGCCCAGACATAATACAAACATGGAAAAGAATAGTTACAAGTAAAATATAAAAGAGGAGGAAGGAAGGGTGAGGAGGAGAGCCTGCGTGGGCGTGCGGTGTGGCGGTGATTGTCTGAATCAGAAAAAAAAAAGAAAAGATTTCTCTTTTATAGCGCACTTACAAGCTCAGAGAGCTTCTCAAGGCGCCGGCCCTTAATATCCAGCAACCACACAATAGTTTGCTGAAGTCAGGATTCGAACCCACTTCGCCCAAGATGCAAGAAGGAATGGTGATGGGAGCAAGCTCAGCCTCTAACTATTCCCGACTTTCTTTTGGGCTTAAAGTCCAGCCGATTGCTTAGAAGTTAGAGCCACATAAGGTTTGATTTAGAGTGTGTCAGTGAATTATGTTACATCAAAGACTATATCTATTCTATCTCTATATATGCCATAAATAGGTGATAATCAAGGGAAGTTGGAAAACCAATTTGTATTGTCAAAGCACTGTGAATGTTGATAATGCTATTATGTACAATTTTGATAATACTGCTATATTAGTTATAAGAATATGTATTAATCGAGTAAAACATTTATGTTAAATGGTCTAACTTGATGCTATATCAGGACTAAAAGACTTTACAGCAAAATGCAGATTGTTTGCTTTTATGGGTAGGCATGACTATTTTTGTAGTCCAGCGGATGTACATGTAAGTGGGAGCAGTTTCACTCATTTACTTACAGCTGCTTACAAAACATTCTAGCCCACATCAGTATTGGATGCAGTGGAATTAGTGGCTGCGAATGGCAGTTACTGCAAGAGCACTCACTGCTTATGGATTTTCTGTAAGCCATGACATGGCTGTCTGCATACAAATGTCTGCCTACACTCATTGTCTGCAAATGGTTCTGCGCATTTTCCTTTTTTGATGACGGCACCACCCATTTATCTATTGGATGGGGCCACCACCTACACAACTCTCAGAAATCTGTCAGTTAACTATTGATGGAGATTGCAACTTCTGCATTAGATGCTTTTTGGTGGCATGTTCGCCTTTCTATTCCTGAAAGGTCTTCCGGTGTGATAGTGTTTTACCCATGGTCTGCTAGTGTTACACTGTTGTTATTTTTATTAATAGTTGATTCAGCCCCGATGCTTGAATCTTGATAAGTGTAACTGAAATTCGTGTATCCACGCAACCTGTTCACTCAGCATCAAGGCAGGAGTCTTCGTATGAAGTTTTCCAACTTTATTCTGCATACATCAACAGCTGCATACAAGATCGCTCAATCTCTTTGTTTCACTCTCACTCTCATCCAGACGGCACAGTGCACCGCTAATATAGTCCCTCTGTAATCGAGAGAAAGTTCGAACATTTCAGCATGAAGCAATAACAGCCAATCAGAATAAAATTCGTCACCGGAACTATGCACTGTCTTACGTCATATAACTTTTATAACTTTATTTAGGTTAGAAGAATCTCTTAGCTACCACTAGATTTATGTACATGCTTCGATCAATAGTAAACAAGAATTCTAGAAAATTCTCCAATAATATCGACCAACGAAAATTATCAACATTATACAAAGCTTCTTCTAACAACAACGCAAAATCAAATCAAAGGTATATACACTGTTATTGCATGCTTTGCAAAACAAAACGATCGGATCTATTATGCGCGTCTCAAACGTAACAGCTAGGTAGTGTTTTACCCATGGTCTGCTGGTCTGCTAGGCAGTGTTTTACTGCTGGTCTGATAGGCAGTGTTTTACTCATAGTCTGCTAGGCAGTGTTTTACTCATGGTCTGCTAGGCAGTGTTTTACTGCTAGTCTGCTAGGCAGTGTTCAACTCATGGTCTGCTAGGCAGTGTTTTAATCATGGACTGCTAGGCAGTGTTTTACTGCTGGTCTGCTAGGCAGTGTTTTACTCATGGTCTGCTAGGCAGTGTCTGCTGGTCTGCTAGGCAGTGTTTTACTCATGCTCTGCTGGTCTGCTAGGCAGTGTTTTACTCATGGTCTGCTAGACAATTTCTATTAGTGTTTAAATTTGTGATTTTATGCTTTGCATGATTAATGTATTTTATGTAGTGTTTTTTTTTTTTTTTTTTTTTTTGTCTTTCTTTTGTTGTGCCTTTGCATAAAACTGCTGAGCTTACTTTTCACTGCTGGTTTTCAAAGTGCAATAACTTTCTAAATATTAAAAAGTAAGAATTGGATTGAGAACGACTAAATTGCCCTTATGCTAATTGCTGTTCATTTTTAGAGTTTTAGTTTTAGTATGCCACTGTCCTTGCAGGATTTTGTGAAAGGGGTGGGAGATGGGTGGGGGCGTCCATGTTGTATCCAGTGATTTGTGTCCTTTCTTCTGTCTACACAGTTTTGAAGTGCTCAGAGGTCTATGTGTCCTAATACTGAAATCTTGTTTTTCGCAAAAGCGTAATCAAGAAGGAAAAAAAGTATGTTGTTTGTAAGGTATGATGTTTCCTATGTTAGTATATAATTTATGAAAAAAAAAATCCTGTTTTTATACAGCCTCTTTCATAATAACAAATAAAAACATAATAAGTTCATATTTTTTGACTGACATGCATAGCAATTTATAGTTATTTGATCAGACATGCATAATAGGTCACTTTTTTCTATGCACTCGTTTTCTTGTTGAATATTGCAAATTTGATAAGGAGCATGTATGTGAGTCATATGGGCTTTGCCCTTCAAGATTGTAATTAAAAAGAATTAATAAAAATAAAGTCAACGATAAAAAAAAAATGTTATTAAATCAAACTGTATGTTGTTGTGTTTATTGTTTCAGACATGTATTCCACAAGTCATGCGTGGACCCCTGGCTTTTGGACCAACGTAGCTGCCCAATGTGCAAACTGGATATTCTTCGTGCCTACGGCATGCAGGTTAGTACTGGTTATTTAGTGTTTAACATTGACTTCTGCAATACAGTGTTTTAACATGATTGTGAAAGCCTGTTTGCATGTGATGAGGATGGTTGGATGGGTGGATGAGGATTGATGTTGTTGCATCGTTGAACGAATCTTTGACTTGGAATTAGTAAACAACCTTTGATTTTTTTTTCTGATTGAAAACTGATTATAAAGAATATATTCTTATATTCTACATGCATTCATAGTTTGTTTTGAGTTCATGGAAATTAAGAATATGAAGGATTTGTGTGTGGAAATTTAAGTGAATCAAAGAACTTTTAAACTTTGTTTGGAATGAAGTATTTTCATGAATGTGCTTTGACTGCGTGTGTTTGCTGTTGTAGGTGTTTGGCAGTCAGGAGAGCGTTCACCACGACCCTGAGAGTGGCAACCAGCCAGTGAACGTTGACCCTGACCCTGAACAATCCTCCACCATCGATGAAACTGGGGGGGCAGACACAGAGGTCAAGGTTCTTCTGCTGCCTCACACCTGTCTGCACTTCCCCCCTGGCCAGCAGCCTGTCACTTCTGACCCTGGGGCAGCCGGCCCTGCCATGAGCGGAGAGTGCCACTCCCCCACCTGTCCCAGCAGTTCTGTACGATCCAGCTCCAGTACCGACCGTCTTTCCCGAGCCTCCTCTGCTCACGACTCGGAGATGCAGGCCCTGATGGCTCCGCCCTTGCCGGAAGAGGAGGAAGAGGATGAGAGAAGCATGATGTCAGGCCACCATGGATCTAGCGACGCCCGTGAGGATGAAGAGGGTGCGGGTGAAAGTTTGCAGAACGTGCCAGTTGTAAGGTCCGGCAGTCACAAAACAGCAGGAAGGAAGAGATCAAAGGAAGATTGCTAGTAAGTTGATGAACTGTTGGGGACAGTCTCGACAACCATTAGGCCACAGGATGTGTTGGTGGAAGACAACGTGAGTTGAAACTGAGCTGAGCGGTGGTTTTATGTTGAAAACGAAACAGAAACTGTTTGTTTTTCTTTCATCAGGACCAGAATGGCTTGGTTGACAAGCCTTTCTTCACATACAGAACAATAGAAGTTGTTTCAATAAAAGGGTTATTATATAATACTAGAGAGCTGCCAACACAGTTTGTTACATGACTATTGTGAGGTTTACCAGCTTTGGGTGGCATTCACCTCCAACTTTTTAGGGCTTTTAATGAGTTTTATGTTACCAACTGTTCTATAAGGCAGTTATATGTGTCCCTATTAGAGCCATGTGATGGATAAATACCTTTCCCCCCCTCCCCCTCTCTTAAACCCCTTCTACCACACCACCCATAATTATTTTGACTTCTGCTCTAACCGTAACTTGTCGGGAGGTCGCTATGTTTGCAGTAATACTGTATTTCCCAGTACTGAAACAATTGCTGTAAATGTTATGTTTATGGCTAATAACAAGTATGCCTCAAATTCAAATTTCTTTGCAGTAACATTCAATTAGTGATAAATAAAGTACCATCGGCTTTTTCTACTTTTGAGCCTTAGCAGCCTGTAAGAGAACACCATATAAGTTAGGTGATGAAGGAGCTGGTAGATGAGGAACTTAAATTGTCGGCTCCCAGTTAGTTGAACTGCTAACGTGAATGACCCACCCCTTTTCACACCCTTTCTCTGAATAGGGCTAAGACTAAGGGCATTATATTCACAGGCCATTTATATTGTTGGAGAGAACAGTAATGGCATATTTTTATGTTGGTTGACCAGGGTATGTTCTGTTCAGAATTGCAACCTCGTGCTTCTTCAGAATGTTGCCCTTTTTTTCTAGGGTGTAATGTCCTTTGTGGATGGTGAAAGTAAACTGAGGCCATGTGTATATCTAGATCTTGTTTTGCTGAGCTGGAGCATTGTTCTTCGATGCTGGAAGAACAGTTTGATGCTAGGAGCATGAGATTGCTTTTCTTGCAGAACATACTACCTGTTGTCTGGAGGACTGGTCTACCTTCTGTACATAGGGCTACATTGTAACGCTGCGGCAGTTTCCGGGCAAGACTTAACGGATGACTGTTTGGCAACAGTGATAAAACTAGGTTCCATGCTCACTGATTTTATTGAATACTGTTGTGATGTGTACTTGTGTTTCGTGCAAGGAGTGGTGAATAACAAAGGACAGCACGTGTACGCTGTTCCTTGTTTGGCCAATTTGTGATTCACAGCATTCATTTTTTCATCGCTCACTGAAATGATTTCTGTTGCTGTCTAGAAGTGTGATTGTTTGCACATTAGACAGCCTCTGTACTTCAGTGCCATTAGGATTGGGCAACATTCCAACATACCAACCACAAGAGTTAGATTAAGTACTACTGCAACTTAAAGGTAAAACAAAGCAACCTCAGAAGTCAGGTAACATAACTATTGCAACTATAAGGTGAACATATTAAACCTCAGTGACTTAGTACTATATGTAGAATTTGACCCCCCGCCTCTCCTCCTCCTCCCTCCCCCCCCCTCCCCCCCCTCCCCCTCCCAATAAAAAGGGAAAAAAAAACACAATAAAACACTTCAATAATAAAAATGCTTCAATGAGGCTTTAGTTTCCCTGTGGAATGTTATTCAAGCAATGCTGTAGAGTACACATATTCAATATTTTATTCGCCCAATGATTAGTTTTAAAACATGGCTTAGCAATTAGTCGTAGCAATTACCTTTAAGCTTTTAAAACGTGGCTTAGTAATTAGTCGTAGCAATTAACTTTAAGCTTTACCTCTGCTTTAATTATAATTTTTACACTGACATATATATATATTTATTGCCTATAGGGACATATATTGACATATGTTTTGACCACACCTTTTACTGTGAAAGTGTGTTCTACTTCTAGTAATCCCAGTAGTCTAGTTCAAACACTGATATAGACTATGTTCATGTTGCTGTAGCATGTGCTGCTGCTGCAACTTCACTTGAACATCTTTCTCTATCCATGCTTTTTAAACCAACAGCTCTGCTGTCTTTGTTGTTCGTTTCAGAGTAGAGCCTTCAGTGCCTTGTGCCCTGAGGCATTGTTAACCACAGGCAAAGCGAAGAAGGGGAAACTCACAGGCAAAAATCACAAATGTCATAGCAGAAATGGTAAATGAAGCAAATAGAAAATAGAAATAGCAAAATAACAACCCATCTTTTGTAAACTGCATTTCATTGATATTTTGCTCGTTAGTTACAAGTACTATGTACACCCCCCCCCCTTCCCCTCTTCACCCACAATGCAAAGTTTTGTGTGCAGGGTGTTTGCATTGAGCATTATTAAGAGACAACAGGCATAACACCACAAAATAACAAATCAATTATTTGTTTGTATCTGAGGTATGCTACTTGCACTGGAGTACAGAGATGTGTCTGTTGTGCTATTGGTTGGTGCTATATGATATTCCATGAGCTTTGGTGGGAGCTGGTTTGTGATTTTTGCTACAGAACTTACCAAATCAAGAATGTTGTTTGTAAATGGTAGGTGTGATTGTCAATTTGTCGTCTGCAACTTTTTTCCTGGACTTTTTTTTTTCTTCTCATCATATTTATCATTTCTGTATTTCTTTTGATTTCTTGTATAATTTTATTATTTGTATTTAGTCGGTGCTTCGTCTCTGTTCAACGACAACTTGAGCAGTTCTTTGAGTTGAAAAGTTTTCTTTGAAAGACCAGTGCATTGAGTCAGTTAAGTATATTAATAACATATATTTGGGGGAGCACAGTTAACTCAGTGGTATATGCAATGTACTCGAATGTCAGGCAGGCAATGGTTCAAAGCCTGTTGACGGCCAGATATAGTTTTGTTTAAATTACCCTAAGATTCCGTCAGATGAGAGTATAAACTGAGGTCTAGTCTGTGCAAGCATGCATTCCATCGCGCGGACTTTAAAGATCCTGACGCTCATGTCCTAGATGGGTGAGTGTCGGCTACACATATACACCCAGCATGCACTAGATCCCCTCTCCCTATTCCTTGTCCCCCAGGATTGGTCTTAGTCGTCTGGTCGTAAGACTATGCACCTAAAGGTTGCCAGTGAGCGCCTCGTGCAGCTTGAGTTATATCCTTTATCGGCCAGCTCCTTGAACAGCTCTTTAGCTGGAAAAGCTCTATGTATATATATATGAACTATTAAATTAAATTACATTTGCTGTATGGCGTGAGAAACATATTTGCTCTATGGAATGATTTCTACTGTCAAATGATTTCCAAGTTTTAAGAAATAGTAATATTTTAGGCATTGCTATATTTACAAAGAACAAGACTTGTACATTTATTGTCTGCATTAGGAAGAGTATGTAGAACAACATTTTGAAATTCATGGCAGCTATTTGGTTCCTCTTTTTCCTATCTGTCTTCAGTTCTATTTCTTGTTCTACGTAATATAAAAATCGGTCTGTACAGCATTTGTAGGCTTTTAATTTTAAATCAAGCCTATAAGTAGTTGATCTAGCCATTTAGTATCTTAGTATGATCCGCAAAAACATGATTCATGTTCTCATGACTTCCGAGCTTAATTTTCAGTTGGTGAATGATTGCCTAGTTTAATTTTCAGTTGATAGAATTGGAAAGAAAGCTGTTCCATGATCACAACCATTAGCGTGGAACGTTTGATTTGATCTAAACTGTTGTATTTTATTGCGATGACCGATGACATCTTTTATACAATACAATAAATGTACATGAAAGCATTTTGTTTTGCTGTTCTTTCTCACTCAATGTTCTGTCTGAGAAGGTTTGGGGATTTCTGTGCTAATGCATGGGAATGAGACTTTGTTCCTTTAAGGAAATTTACAGGCCTGTAAAGTATTGTAAAAATACTTCTGTTGTTGATGCTGTGTGTAATATATGATGGAATATTTGGAATTCAGTTTATCATGAATACATTTATGTTTGTGCTTTCATGGGTTGATGCTCAATTGATACAAATATGATAAAATGTTGGATGGATGGCTACTATACTGTGAGTGAAAGTCGAAGAAAGGTATGCGTTGGCGGTACAGTTGTGTTTAATGACTAGCTTGGAGCTGAGGTAAGAAGGAAGGATTGAGCTTGTTATGGAATGTGCTAGAATGGTCAAACCTGTTCTCTTTCCTCAAGCCTAACGAATATACTTGTTTTGTGGCGGCGGTACATTGTAATGTTTAGCTAAAGGCCTATGTCTGGCACCGGCCTGAAATTTCTAAATCTAGATAACAGTGTTGAGGCATTACAGTGGTGTTCAAAACTGTTCATCATTTTTGTTGCTATTATAATTATTTTATTGCTCTTTGGATTGCGAAAACTTCAGATTGAAACTATATATGGTTGGCAGTGAATACACATTATTGGGTGTTTTTGAATACGTTTATGACCATGTGGAAAGAGATCAGGTTTCATGTGCATGTGGTGCCCCAGAGGTGTAAATTATTATTCTGCCAAATTCAATGCAAACTTGTGAATTTGCACACCATGCTTGTTGATTGTTTTAAATTTTTGTTCAGAGTTGGTCGCTTTTAATGTTTGGAGCACAGATGGTAACTTTGATAGTTGATAATTGTTTTCTTTTCTTGCTGTCATCCTTATCCTTAAATAATGTGTTATCATTTTCTTTGATGTACTTAGTCTTTGAGCTGGATCCATGAAATTATACGCATGCTTTTTTGAATGAGACCTGTGAGAGTATAGCGAATTTGTTGAACTTTAAGACTGTGATGTTGTTTCTGTTGTACTTGATTTTGTATTGCGAAAAATTGTTTGTTCTAGAGATTTTTTTGTGGATTTTTCTTTCAATGTTTCATTATCCTGTTTGCTTATTATTCATCTTTACTTACAAATTACTGCACTAACAGTCAGCTTTACCTGTGAACTCACTGTAGTAGATTTTTTAATGATGATGACTACCATTTATAAGAATGACTAGAATTTATAAGGCGCCTACAGGGATGATCTACATTTTTCTAGCTAAAGCTGTGCATATAGGGATATGATACTGTACATTTCTGTATACATACAGTTGTTAAGTAACTAGTTGAAATTAATTTCTTTATTGATCTTAAGATTATCCTTATAGTCTCAATTAACAGCAATCAGACAATGTTACTTTTTGGGAGGGAGGGGGGTGGGGGTGGGTTGGAGAAGAGGGGGGTGGGGAATGGCTGCTTAAATAGTTTTCCATCCCTATTCAATTTATTATCACCACATTTTACGTTTACCATCGTTCGAGATACACCATGGATGGTCATTTGCTTTGAATGTTGTGTTTTGTATGGTTATTGTTTAGCTGAAATTTCTGATTTCAGTTTCATGGTTTGGTTTTGTGAACTTGGCAGCAGTAATAAAGTAATCTACTATTGTGTTCGTGATAAAATCTTCCTTTTTTGATTATGTCAAATTGCGCGGTATTAATGTGGAGTTCTTGTCAATAAATTCCTACACTCTTCTCTACCTCCTCTCCCATCCCAACCTCCTTTTAATGTCCTGGATGATCCAGCTATTCTGCTATAGTTTATGGACCATTTACACAATTTGTTATGCATTTGCAGCTTGAGACATTGCGAACCTTTATTTTGGCCAGCTTGTGCAGATCGGCCCAGCATTGACCCATCTCCTGCAATCCCCTTCCCCCAAATTTTACGACCCCGTCCTTCTTTTTGTATCCTAACCCTGATTCTTGGATCCATTTTCTTTTGTTAGTATTTTTATTATTGAGAAATTAGGACCTTTTTTAAAACAGAAATCCACTATTGAAGTATGTATTTTTATATTTTAAAAAGGGTTTTGTAGGTAGCTAGAGAGATTATTTAAAAAAGAAAGTACTTGAACGTAACAGGATAGATAGCCAATAGAGATCTATGACATCTACACATATATAATTATATCTAGCATACATGCATAACTTATCACCAACCTGTACCTCCCACTTCATCCCTTGTTTCTCCCTTGCTGTCATTGCAAGTGTTTAGAACATTGTATTGTGTCTTTATTTGAATGTGGTATTATTTGATGTTTGTAAGTTACAGCGATTGAAGTCTTCATTCTAATATTTGCTTGTCCTTTGCTTTCTTGTATATGATATCGCCGGCCGGGAAATAATACTGCTTATCACACCAGTACGTATTAATGAGATGTGGCAGCGTTATTTCCCGATTAAAGATATGATATGACATAAGATGTTCCAGCGAGAAGTATTTGTATGCTTTTCATTTGTCCCCCTATTGGGTTCGATAAATTAGAGTACAGCCTCAGCGTCCCCTGCGTGGGATGTCTTTATTGTAAAGTGACTGGCTGGTGGAGAGCTTTCAGTTTTACCACTAGGGTTGTTTCAGCAGATCTTTTATGCGGATCAGGGGTTGTCTGGTTCTGATTTGGCTCGGAAGAGTCCGCTGGACCTAAAGCAATAATCATGTAATGTAATGTAATGTCCCTCCATTTCACGTACATGTTTATCCAGCTATCAAAGTATATTAGTGTATGTTTTCTTTTTCTTCACCTGTTTTCTGTCACAATATACTCACAGAAGCCTATGAGAGAAAACTTAGAAGTTGTAGCCTAGGGGTGAATGCTTTAAGTTGGTTGGTTTGTATTTTTATGTTATTCTTAATTCAGGTTATTCTTCATTGCACGTCCATAATTACTTATATTATTTTTCTTCGTTTCTCAATGCACCCACACTACATGGTTGTTATTTGTGTGTGTGATGGTTATAGTTATGAATGTATGTTGACTTACCAGAGTTACCAAAGAAGAGTTGATAAATATTGCGTTACTAGCTTTTATGTTTAATTTGAATGAAGGTCTGACACAGTGTTGAATGAATGTCTTGGATTTCATTGCATCGAAGCCTCTGGTTATCGCTAGAGGCAGCAGTTTTCTGTGCCACTCATACTCATCTTTATTTATTATGTTAATATACATGTTCTCAGAGACCTCCACGTACGTCCTTGTATTGTAAGATTTCTGGCTTAGCCCTCTGGTGGATGATGCATGCACAATAGTTGGTTTGTGAGAGAAATTTGTTAGGGTGGTGTAATATGTAAAATAAAAATAGGAAGAAGAAGATGATTTCAATCGATGGACAGTAATAAGGTATGTCACACTACACTTGTGTAACAATGGTCCATCACAAAGCAGCCGTTGTGTTGGATTCACCTATCATTGGGCTTAAAAGCCCAAAACTTTTCAATATCTGGAGGGATGTGTGTGAATTTATGAGGAAAAGGGGCTTTTTGGAGTAAGTGTGCATCTGAATGCTGTGTACTGTATGTATGCATGAGTAGGAGTAAATATTATTTTACTTGGTAATGGCAGAGGTTAATAATACAAATGGCATTAAAGTATAGAATGTTACTCATCTTGTGAGGCCCTGTATAGTAAGCAGAGATACATGAATACATTTTATTTTTGTTATAGGATTTAGATTTAGGGCGCTTTTAGAATAATACCTGTAGAGCTGTATTTTTCCTGCAAAGTAGCGGTTTGATAACTTTCCGATATAGCTGTTGTGATGTTGCAATGCTTAAGGACATGGCAATGTTGCATTTCCGTTAACTAGCATCAGTCCGGTTTAGTGTAGCTGCAGTTGTTTTGATTTTCTTCGCTTTCTGTTGTTATCTGAGTTTGTGTTTCATGTTGAATGTATTCATTACTTATGATTGTTATGTTGTGTCGTTGACGCCAATTCCCACCACATCAACTTTGTGCATGTGTGAAGTGCTGTCCGCGCTTTGTTCTTTTACCTCTTTCAATTCCAGTGAAAATTATGGTTGTATGAAATTTTGTCTGCTTGTTATCTGCCAAAATAAAACATGACACGGTAAATTGAAACTGGTTTGAAATTATAATTCTCTCTCTCCCTCCCTCTCCATCCCTCCTCTCTCTCCCTCCCTCCTCCCTCTCTCTCTCTCTCTCTCTCTCTCTCTCTCTCTCTCTCTCTCTCTCTCTCCCCTTTGTAATGGCAAGCATCATGGTGGCAAGTGATGATGATGAAAATAGCTTAGCTAGTTATGATGATTACAAGATAATTAACTAGCAACAGCAACAAGCAAATGAAAACGAGTGAAACATGGGCATCCTTTTATTTCCTGTAAATAACTTGTTTGCATTCCCAATTCAGTTACTTTCATAAAGTTTCAGACTTTTTATTGCAGTAAATAGTAATTGGGACATTGCTTGCTTGTGGTTGGTCTTTCACTTGCACTAACTTTCACCCAATGATGAAATACAAATTCGCACACACAAAAATTTCTATTTTATTTGATGTTATTTCTCTGCTGTCTCTCGCCCGACAGACTCTCCTGTCATTGTCATGTTCAGTCTGGCATTTAATAGCCAATCACCCAATGCTCCAACACATCCTTTACACTTGCTCTCACTCACGTCCCACTTTTACATAATGTTATTTTATTAGTTTAAATTATTAATTTTGGTTTGGTTTGGTAATTAGGTGTTAGGCATATTGGGTAAGATTAGTTGATGATGATGATGTCCTCTTGTAAAGCACCAGACTCCATGCTGCCCCAGCATACTCGGTGCGCTCAAAAATAAAGTTTAAAAAATGACAACAAAATTAATAAGGTGCCACAGAGAAACTAAATTATTGCATACACAAAAAGGTCTTCAGTTCTTGGAGTTGCGTCCCCTCAAGTCTAGAGATAATCTATTCCACAAAAGTGGTGCAGTACAATCAAATGATTTTTGCTCCGAGAGTTGTCTTCCTATGCCTCTCCACACCTTTCACCCGCAGC
Source organism: Oncomelania hupensis (assembly GCA_036898135.1). NCBI lineage: Eukaryota > Metazoa > Mollusca > Gastropoda > Littorinimorpha > Pomatiopsidae > Oncomelania > Oncomelania hupensis. The sequence continues at coordinate 56,107,014 of CM072518.1, forward strand.
AAGGACTTGTTGGCCTATCGGAGACCTCAAGAGGGAACGTGCTGTTGAACAAGCTCACGTAAATAACTGGGTGTGCTCCCTTACCTCCTCTTCAGGAATTATTTCATTGTGTTTACTCGTCAATTGTAGATCATAGTCACTGGACACTGGAGCGACTACTGGTCACATTATTCTGACACCATCGAACCAGTTGATGGTAAGGGGAAAATAATAGGATTCTGTTACACTCAGTTCGATGATGGTGTTTTCTATCAGTATCTGATTCAGCCCCGATGCTTGAATTCCTGATAGTTGTGTAACTCAGATTCGTTTATTCACACAGCCCGTCCAAACAGCATACAAGTCACAAAGTCGACGTATGAAGTTTTCCACTTTTATTCAGCACACACCAACAACTGCATACAATTCTCAACTCAACTCAACAACTTTCACAGCAACTCTCCAAATCACTATCAACAACTTTTCTCCCAACAACAATCTCGGCACACGATTAAATAACCTCTCTCTTTTCCGGAAGGATTTCGAATACTGTAGAAATGACGCACTGCCACCAATCGAATAAAAGATCGTCATCACTGACTTACGTCAATACATATTTTTATATCTTCCAGAACGACCTCTTGCTTCGACATGCATCGGGAAATTTCCATCAAGAGTAAACACGCATATCCAGAAGATTCTCAAATAATATCGACTAACGCAAATTATCAACGTTATACAAAGCCTCTCCTAACAACAATGCAAACTCAAATCAAAGGTAAATAAGCTCCATTATTGAATACTTTGCAAATCGAAACGATTAGATCTATCGTACACGCTTCAGCCATACTATCATTCGCGTTTCAACGTAACATAACCCCCCACTCAAGAAGAAATTTACCCAATTTCTTTCAACAACGTTGAAACGTAATGCACAAACAAAGTTCAGAATTAAAACTTATTTCAGACTGTCTGAACACTGTCAATGTTCTCAGCTCATTCACACAGAGTCAATGGTTTTCATCTTCAAATCTGTCTGGATATAGTCAATGTTCACAGTTTATCTACACGGTCAATGTTTTTTACTCACACACTCTGCTGAGGAAGTCCGCACCAACATTGTCTGATCCTTTGATAGATTCTACTCGCATGTTAAAGTTCTGCAAGTACATAGCCCATCTCATGATGCGACTGTTCACAAACTTGGCAGAGTTCAAGTAAGTTAGCGGCTTGTGATCAGTCTGTAGCACGAACTTCACTCCTTGAAGGTACAGTTCGAACTTCCGGATTCCCCATATGATGGCAAGGCACTCTTTCTCCATGGTCGAGTAATTTTTCTCAGCCCTGGACAGCTTCTTGCTGGCGTAACTGACCGGAAATAGTTTCCCTTCGTGCTCTTGCATCAGTATGGCGCCGATGCCTTCGTCCGCTGCATCTGTCCTTAAGACGAATTCCTTGGAAGTATCGGGCAGTCGTAGCACCGGATCCTTCGAAAGGAGGTCGCGCACAGTCTGGTATGCCCTCTCCTGAGACGGTCCCCACTGCACTTGGTTTGGACAGCCTTTCCGCACCAGGTCCGACAAAGGTGCTGTGATGGCTGAGTAGTTCGGTACGAACTCCCTATAATACCCAGCCAATCCCAGGAAAGATCGTACTTGCTTCTTTGTTTGGGGACGTGGAGCGTTCAGAATTTTGGTGACGTTTTCTAGCAGAAGCCCTTTTTGTCCTTCTTTCAGCGAATGGCCGATAAAGTCGACGTTGTCAGTCCCCAGAATGCACTTACTGGGTCTCACGGTCAGGTTAGCTTCTGTTAGACGGTGAAACAGCTCCCTCAAGGTCTGCAGATGCTCTTCCCAGGTGCGGGTGTGGACTAGCAGGTCGTCCCAGTAACACACGACGTTGTCCATCCCTTTGAGCATCTTCCTCATTCCTCTCTTCAGGGTAGCTCCGCTGTTGACCATGCCAAAGGGCATCCTTAGGCACTCGTACGTCCCATCAGGAGTTATGAAAGCAGTCTTTGGTATGTCCTGTTGACGCACGGGGACTTGCCAATAACCCTTGCTGAGGTCAATCTTTGAGAAGATTCTACTCCCCGATAGTTGGCGGAAGAGGTCTGCTGCGGTAGGCATCGGCTCAGGGTCGAAGACGGTGATCTTATTAACCTTCCTGTAGTCGATGCATACTCTGTTGCTGCCGTCCTTCTTCTTCACGACCACGACAGGGGACGCGTAGGGGGAACTGGACTCCCTGATGATGCCCATCTTCAGCATCTCATCGATGTCTTTCTTCAAAGATTCACGGGCCTTGAAGGGGATCGGGAAGGGCTTGGATCGAACAGGGATATTCGAAGTGAGGTGGACTTCGTGTTCGACCAAAGTTGTAGAGCCAGGGACATCGCTGAAGTTGTGGGGAAACTCGCCCATAAGATCCTTGAGCTCCATCTTTTGACCTTCCGTCAAGCTTGGTCCTAGCTTAACATCATCGATGCCTTCTTTGCTGTGGAAGTTTCCAAGTTCCAACAGTTCCTCGCTATCAAAGCTGTTGTCGATCTCAGCTGCTGTTGCCACATGCACAGTCTCTGATGGCCTTTCCACGTACAGCTTGAGGAGGTTGGCGTGGTATATCTTGGAATGCTGGCCGACCTTCACCTTGTAGTCGTTGATCCCCACCACGGTCTCCACTTCGTACGGGCCTTTCCACTGCATCAGCAACTTATTGTGATCAGTAGGTAGCAGCACCAGCACTTTGTTGCCAGGTTTAAACTTCCTGTTCACAGCCCTACGATCATAATAGTGCTTTCCACAGTCCTGGGACTTCTTCAGGTTTTCTCTGGCTATCTCGAGAGTCTGCTCCAGCTTCTCCCGTAGCTCAAACACGTACTGGTAGCTGTTCTTCACCTCTGGGGTGTCCACTTCTTTCGTCCACAGTTCTTTCAGGATGTGCATCGGCCCTCGGATGGTTCTTCCGTACAGCAGCTCGAACGGAGAAAAGCCGGTGGACTCCTGCGGCACTTCTCTGTAGGCGAACAGTAAGGCGTTGATGTAACGATGCCATTGTCTGGGCTGCTCGCTGCACAGTTTCTTCAGGGTGGACTTCAACGTAGCATTGAACTTTTCGACAAGCCCGTTGCACATCGGATGGTAGGGTGTCGTAGTCAAATGCCGGATGCTCAGCAGTCTGTTCACCTCCTTCATGCAGTCGGAGACGAACTGCGTCCCGAGGTCTGTCAGGATCTCTTCAGGCACTCCAAGTCTACTGAACATGTCCACTAGCGCCTCTGCGACAGTTTCAGTGTCAATCTTCTTCAGAGGCACTGCTTCTGGGTACCGAGTCGCATAGTCCACTAAAGTCAGTACCCATCGATGACCTTCTTCACTCGGAGGTCTTATTTCGCCGATTAAGTCTAAGGCCACCCTCTTGAAAGGTCGGTCGATCAGAGGCATCCTCTGCATAGGCACTTTCGGGACCCTTCCTCGAGGTATGGTCTTCTGGCAAATGTCACATGATCGGCAGAAACGGCTGACGTCCGCATGAAGTCCTGGCCAGTAGAACACCGCCTGGATTCTGTCCGACGTCTTCTTGATGCCTAGGTGACCTCCCATAATTGAGTCATGCGCTACTTCCATCACCTGGCGCCTTAAGGGTAATGGTACCAGTACTTGACGTAGTGGTTTACCTCCGTTGACCCTCGGGTGCTGGAAGATTCTGTACAGGATCTTGGCCTTCACCTCAAAATAGACCGTGCCACTGCCCTTGGTCACGTGGTCTTGGCGGTTCCTGTACTTGTTTAAAGTGCTATCAGCTCCCTGGAGCTGGATAAGCTTATCTCTGTCCACGATGGCAGCTTTAGAGTTGTCGGCGACCTTCAGTGGCGTAGACGTCTTGTCTCTCTTGGCCTGGGCCCTGGTAGTAACGGCACCGACGATCTCTGGTCGGCAGGGCTGAGCCGGAGTAACCACATTGTCCCGTAGCAGCTCTGTAAGGTCTCCATCGGGAAACGGCAATGGATCCTCCTCCACAACTTCGACGTGTTGAGTTGAGGCAGGACTCCACTCTGGATCGGGGTCGTCGGGTCGTCTCGCGCCGTCGATATTCCCGATCATCAAATCATACAGCGGCTTCTTCAGGCAAACCGCTTCGACTTCGCCTATGTAGAAAGGGGTGTTGACATGAATCTTCGCAACTGGCGCTCTCACACATTTGCTGTCGGCCATAAGTGTCCATTTTGAATCGCCAGTGAACTGTTCTTTAGCGATTAGGTCTTCTCTGACGATGACCCCACTACAGCCCGAGTCTCTTAAGACGGTCACTTCATGATTTCCGACGCGTCCCTTTGAAACAGGCATGTTCTGGACGGTCACAGCTGCGCTGGCGACGACGGGGATGGATTTTCCGTTGGCAAGGAGAAGTTGGCCATCGGTCATGCACTCTTGCACGTCGGCAGGGGTAGCTGTGCGCTTGGTCTCACTCGGAAGAATGACGCTCCCGCCGCACACTTGATGGTCAGATCTACTGTTTTGCCGTTGATTGGAGAACCGCCTCTGCCGGTTGCCCGCCGCTGAATTGTCCGTACTGCTCCGCTGTCCGCTACTTTTGTTTTGAGGACAATTAGCCGCCCTGTGGTCTGTAGCGTTGCAGGTGAAACAGCCTCTTGAATGCCCTTCCCTGGGAGGAGGCGTGGAGTCTGTCTGTCTCTGGCTCGTCTGGCTTCCCTGGATCTGGTTCACATGGTTTCCAGTCTTCTGAAAATGTTTCGTCGCGCTGGGTGGCCCCAGGGTTTTCCCATGAGCGATGAGATATCTTTCAGCAGCCTCAGTCACATCTTTAAGCGTCTGCAGCTTTTGTTCTTCTAAGTGGGTCGCTAGGTCCTTGTGACAGGCATTGAGAAATTGTTCTTTCACAATCAGGTCATGGAGACTGTCGTAAGACTTCGTTTCGCCTGATAACTCCACCCACTTGTGTAGATATGACGACAGGCGCTCCACAAACTGCTTTGGCGTCTCGTCTGACTTAGGCCGGCATTCACGGAAGCGTTTACGGTAGCCCTTCTCTGTAAAGTTGTAGCACTGCAACAGGGCCTCTTTCAAGACGTCGTAGTTTTTGGCGTCATCGTTCGACAGTCTGGTGTAAACTTCGAGAGCTTGCCCCGTCAGAAGTGCACTCAGTCGAATTGCCCAGTCTTGAGGTTGCCAGTTGGAGCTTTCGGCGAACCTTTCGAATCTCGCCAGATAACTGTCAATCTGGTCCTTCCCGTCGACGAAAGCTGGCAATTTTGGAGCCGTGTTGTCACTGATAACTTGTGGCGCATGCTGCTGTTGCTGGATGCGCGCCAACTCTAGTTGGAACTGCCGATCAGCTTCTCTTTCCTCACGCCTGCGCTCATCTTCTCTTTCTTGCCGCTGCTGTTCAATTTCCAGACGCTTCAGTTCAAATTCTCTTTCTTCACGGCGACGCTGCTCTTCTACTTCTAGACGCTTCTGTTCTAATTCTATTTCTCTTTCTTCACGCCATATTCTCTCTTGAGACTTGACGTACTCCGTCAGCTGTTTACCTTTTAGATTTAGTTCAACTCCTTTCTGCCAGAAATCAGCCATCTTAATGCTTTTCTGGAAAGTTCTTTTCCGGAAAGTTCTTTTCTGGAAAGTTCTTTTCTAGAAAGTTCTTTTCTGGAAAGTTCTTTTCTAGAAAGTTCTTGACTGTGCTGCACTCTTCTAGACTGTTCTAGAACAGCACGCTTTCTGCAGTAGCGCTGATGCTTGCCACTAGTCGCTTTCGCTGACGCAGGTCCCGCTGTCCTCGTCGTATGCGACGCTGCACCACGCTGGTGTTGATGTACACGCTCCTGTGCTGAAGTAGACGCGACATCCGCTCGACGCTCGCTGTAACACTGGCGATGTAGCTCCGAGACTGTCCCTCGACGTAGTCTTACGGTAGCCACGTAGTCCCGATCTGTTGTTCGCTCACGAAGCAACTCTTCAGCGACTACACGCCCTTGCAGTCAACCCGAACCTATCGGTGATGTAGTCCCAGTATGTTGGCCCCTCTCGACGCAACTCGTTGGCGGCTACCCTCGATGACTGCCTCTCGTAACGTTGACTCGCTTGTTGTAGCAGTTGAACCCTTGGCTGTGGCGTGGATCGCGGCTTGACCCCCAAAATGTTACACTCAGTTCGATGATGGTGTTTTCTATCAGTATCTGATTCAGCCCCGATGCTTGAATTCCTGATAGTTGTGTAACTCAGATTCGTTTATTCACACAGCCCGTCCAAACAGCATACAAGTCACAAAGTCGACGTATGAAGTTTTCCACTTTTATTCAGCACACACCAACAACTGCATACAATTCTCAACTCAACTCAACAACTTTCACAGCAACTCTCCAAATCACTATCAACAACTTTTCTCCCAACAACAATCTCGGCACACGATTAAATAACCTCTCTCTTTTCCGGAAGGATTTCGAATACTGTAGAAATGACGCACTGCCACCAATCGAATAAAAGATCGTCATCACTGACTTACGTCAATACATATTTTTATATCTTCCAGAACGACCTCTTGCTTCGACATGCATCGGGAAATTTCCATCAAGAGTAAACACGCATATCCAGAAGATTCTCAAATAATATCGACTAACGCAAATTATCAACGTTATACAAAGCCTCTCCTAACAACAATGCAAACTCAAATCAAAGGTAAATAAGCTCCATTATTGAATACTTTGCAAATCGAAACGATTAGATCTATCGTACACGCTTCAGCCATACTATCATTCGCGTTTCAACGTAACAGATTCGGACCAGGTACCTTTCTGTTACTAGTACGCCGCTCGACCAACTGAGCTACCCGGTCCCACTGTTTACACGTAGATTTCTGTCCCAGCACATTGAAGCGTATAAGGGCATGTTTACACGTAAGGGTAAGGGTAACGTATTCGTTTCGTTAAATAAATTAATGTCCCCAGACACCTGAGCAAATAGGGGACGTAAGGGTAACGTAGGTATCACAGGCGCTTTTATCTGGACATGCGAGCAGGATATTAGACCACACAGAGTATCTCAGGCTGCTGAGCCATGATAGGTCACTGACACTGGCTGGGCGCCACATTGCGTAGCGGCCGAGGCTACTCTGGTCTAGATACTACTTTCTCTTCAGCGTAAAGAACTGTGAAGTAGTATTCCGTTATCACCTCAGAACACCATACTGTCATTGACTGTGGCAGCACTAGCGTACAAGTAGATCCTATCTGGAGTAGTCGCGTGCAATACTTATCCCACTGATCACACTTAGAACCCATCTTGTAACGCTATCCTATCCTATCCCGTAACTCGAGGATCGTTGGGCACCACAGATGATCGTTTAACCAGCGTACTCCATCTTTCTCTATCCTCAGCAACCCTCATGGCTTCGCGCAGTGTCAAGCAAGTCCATTCTCGAATGTTGTCCTCCCACCTCTTTTTCGGTCTCCCTCTTCTTCTGCCTCCTTGCACCGTGTCTTGTAACCAATTATACCAAATTCTGCCACTGCATGCTTGTTGAATGAATTAGACTTACAAGGTCCAATTTGTTTAATCAGTTTTGGCGAAAATGGTTTTACCCTAAAATTCGCATCCCGTCCTATCCTATCCCGTAACTCTGAAGTCGTTGGGGTACCACAGATGATCGTTTAACCAGCACACCCCATCTTTCTCTGTCTTCAGCAACTCTGATGACTTCGCTCAATGTCAAGCCAGTCCATTATCGAATGTTGTCCTCCCACCTCTTTTTCGGTCTCCCTCTTCTTCTACCTCCTTGCACTGTACCAAAATTCGCATCGTTTTTACATTAAAACAATGGACTTTCGTTGATCAAACCAGCTGCTGAAGTTTGAATTTTCCATTTCGGTTCTGACAGGGAGTTAATATTTACCCTGTTTCAACGATACAACTGTGTGACCTTTGACCCTCTTTCTGAGTGAACCAGGCTGCTTGAAGTGTGCGTCTTTGGTGTCTGGGGTGGGTAGGGTAGGGTCTATTTTATGAATTTAAAACGAAAAACCTTATGAGCAATTTACAACCCAAAAAAAAAAAAAAGGTTCTGTTTCTTTCTTACCGGCTTTGATTGTCCCCCGTCGGGGTGCCGGGGGTTTCAGTATAAACAGTATCCCCACTTTTGGGAAATTTAGTGCTTTAAATTCCCACTGTTGCTGTCTTTCTCCTTTGTTCTTTCTCATTCCTATTCTGTTCTATCAATCTACTAAACTATCTTCTTCTTCGCTAGACCAGTCACCTACCTTTTTTCTTGAAAACTCTTCGGGAACAAAGCTCCTCATTTGTATGTGAGGTCTGTTGGATCAGCTTGGGAATATTGGACGCTTTCTGCCAGGTGGTCACTGGGGCTTCCTATGATGTTATTATTTAGCAATGTAGGTTCGATAAATTAGAGTATAGCCTCAGCGTCCCCTGCGTGGGATGTCTTTTTTGTAAAGTGACCGGCTGGTGGAGTGCGTTCAGTGTTACCTCTAGGGTTGTTTCGGCAGATCTTGTATGCGGATTAGGGGCGAGTCCTCTTTCAGCGAAGTTGTCTTGATTTTTTGGTCCTGATTTGGCTCGGAAGAGTCCGCTGGACCTAAAGCAATAACCATGTAATGTAATGTAATGTGATAGATGCTATTTTTAGCTCCAAAATGTTGGCTAACCATTAATAGGCACGAAAACTACGGAATGTACAAAAAATAGTCATACTTTACAAAGTTATTTTTTGTTCCAAGCTTATTTTGTTCAGCGGAGCAACACTCACTATGAATGTTAAAAGGAGCATCCTTCTACAGCAGGACCACAGTTTAACTATATTTCATACCACAGCCCATATTATTGGAAATTATGTTATTCTTGGATAGTCCCGGAGGGATAATCGGTTTGCAACAGATTCTTACAAATTTTATCTCTCCCCCCCTTCCCTCTCTCTCTCTCATCTCCCCCCCCCCCCCCCCCCTTTCTCTTTCCTGCCGATGTATGAATGAAATACACGACTGGAAGTCTGTAATAAGCGAAATATTGAAAAAATAAATCCATCCATCCAGGCAAGGACAAAAGCCAACAGACACTGCGTTAATTTGTTAATCTGAATTCACTCAACACATCATCCTCACCTCCTCTCACATTCCTTTCCCTCTCCTCCAACCCCTCGTTCTTTTAGGAGTCTTCCTTCCGATCTCAAAGCACAATTATATCCTACTCCTATTACTATTGTTGCCAAGAAAATTAACCTAAGTCTTCTAAGTGTGCTTGAGCTTTTAGCCGCCTGACATGTCCGTTACTCACTTTGGGTTCCATTCTTCATTTTCTTGTTCACGATTGCCAGCAAGTGGTGTCCACTTTCTACCACTTGCGCGAGGCATGCCTCCGAAGATAAAGACCATTTGTGATCTCTCCAGACCTGCATCCATAACTCGGTGTAGTCCAATAGAGAATTCGTAATAAGTGATTGCGCGTGTTTCTTAAGTTGTTTGATTTCAAGCTTGCACTTCTTCTTCTTCTTCTTCTTCTTCTTCTTCTTCTTCTTCTTCTTCTTCTTCTTCTTCTTCTTCTTCTTCTTCTTCTTCTTCTTCTTCTTCTTCTTCTTCTGTCACTATCTTTTTCTCTGTTTCATCTCCCTCCTTCTATCCATCATCATCATCATCATCATCATCATCATCATCATCATCATCATCATCATCATCATCATCATCATCATCATCATCATCATCATCTTCTTCTTCTTCTTCTTCTTCTTCTTCTTCTTCTTCTTCTTCTTCTTCTTCTTCTTCTTCTTCTACTACTTCTTCTTCTTCTTAATTTTCTTTGCCTCGCCTCCCTCCACACTTACCCAACTCTTCCTCTTTCTCCTGTCACGTATGTGCCTTTCTTCTCTGTTTGTCTATGCTCGTTTCTTTTTGTCTTTGTTTCTCTCTTTGTCTGTCTGTGTCTCTCTCTTCATGATCACCATGGCCTTTGTTACCTTGTTACGAGTGGTATGGAATTTTTTTTCTTATCACAATGCAACAGCAGAACGTTCAGATCTAATCGAGCAAACTGGGTGAAGCCTCTGGCTCTGCTATCTCTGTCTCTCTGTCTGTTCTCTCTCAGTCTGTTCTCTCTGTCTCGCTGGCTCTTCTCGGTCTCTTTCTCTCTTTCTGTCTCTTTCTGTCTCTGTCTGTCTGTCTGTCTCTCTCTCTGTCTCTCTCTGTCTCTGTCTCTCTCTCTCTGAGATGAGAGCTTTCAAGAACCATGGAAGTACCATCCCAAGGCTCTGGAATCCTCTGAAGAATACTGAAACTGCTTCAGCCTTCAAGAAAAGACTAAAGACGCATCTTTTTGCCTCAGATTGAATCAAATTTTGCCAAGCACCATTTGGAGTCTCTGTCTATGCCATTAACCCTTGTCCAACCGGATTTTTCGCTGTCCCATCGTTTGCGTTTTCCTGTATTCTCCTTAAGCCCAATCAGCATGCTTCGGGGTGGACATCTGCGCATTTGAAGTGGACATCATCATCATCATCATCATCATCATCATCATCATCATCATCATCATCATCATCATCATCATCATCATCATCATCATCATTAAACAAACATAACATATTATCATGTAGTAGAAATATTTCACAAATCATATATAAAATGCGTTTTAATTCATGGAGCACAAAATACGTAACTGATATTCATTGTATATGCCAGCAAACAATGTGTGTACAACATTTATTATTTGAATGTACAACATTATTACCATTATACAAGGCAAATAATGTCTTGATCAATGAAACCGATAGTATGACAGATATTTTATATAATCATACACTTATTGAAAAAATCGCTTACATTATCTTACATACTGACATAAAAAACATTTTTTGATTAAGTACATAAATATGTGTTTATGTTTATGCATATGTGTTTGTGTGTATGTTTATGCATATATATGTTTGTGAAAGTCTAATATTATTTTATCAATGAAAAGACGTTAAATAAAAAATCTGAATCTAAAATCATCATCATCTTCATCATCATCATCGTCGTCGTCATCATCATCATCGTCGTCATCATCATCATCACCATCATCATTTTTTCTCTGTCTCTGCATCTCTTTCTTTCTCTTATTTTTTTTTAAATTATTTTTATTTAAAAAGCAGTGTCACCCGATAAATCCCTTCCCAACGATAGATATGATAGAAATACTACTACTACTACTACTACTACTACTACTACTACTACTACTACTACTACTACTACTACTACTAAGAAGAAGAAGAAGAAGAAGAAGAAGAAGAAGAAGAAGAAGAAGAAGAAGAAGAAGAAGAAGAAGTGCACTACAATTACAAAGGCAAAGAAGAACATATTAACTTTAAAAAAAAATCTCTTTGGATACCCATTAACTTTAAAAAAAAAAGAAGCTCTTCCTAATAACTCTCTTTGGATACCCTGCTGGTAGCACGTAGGACTGACCAGAGAATCTCTGGACTAACATAGTAAATCTGTGCTCAGTGCTTTATTTTGGACCCCACAGACCTAGATGTTAACCAAGCCCTGGGGACTGCGCTCTCTCACGTCGCAAACCCCTTGGGGTCATGAGCAATCTTGCCACTGTAGATTGTTCAAACCTATAAAGGGAACAGTGAAAGCCACAGTTGAAAACCTGTCTTTCCTTTATTGGCAAGACAGATTCACTGCGGCAACAGTACCCCCGTTGGATTGCCGGGGGTTTTCAGTATAAATAGTATCCCCACTTTATGGAAATTTAGTGCTTTAAATTCCCACTGTCGCTGTCTTCCTCATTTGCTCTTTCCTATTCCTGCTCTGTCCTTCACTCTGCTATACTATCTTCTTCTTCGCTAGATCAATGACCTACCTTTTTTCTTGAAAACTCTTCCTGGACAAGACTCCTTGTTTGTGTATGAGGTCTGTTGGGAGGACAACATTCGAGAATGGACTGGTTTGACACTGAGCGAAGCCATGAGGGCTGCTGAGGACAGAGAAAGATGGAGTATGCTGGTTAAACGATCATCTGTGGTGCCCCTACGACCTTCGGGTTATGGGACAGGATAGGATAGGATAGGATAGTCTGTTGGATCAGCTTGGGAGTGTTGGACGCTTTCTGCCGGGTGGTCACTAGGGCTTCCTATGATTGTACTATTTAGCACTATAGGCATTTTATATGTATGTGTTTTGTTGATGATTTATAATGATGTTTGTATTCTATTTTGTTTTTGTAACCGGGGGTTCGCGTAGTTGAGGTCAACCCTCAGCCGTCCCCCGCGTGGGATGTCTTTATTGTAAAGTGACTGGCCGGTGGAGGGCATTCAATTTTCCCACTGGGGTTGTTTCAGCAGATCTTTTATGCGGATCGGGGGTTGTCCGGTCCTGATTTGGCTCGGAAGAGTCCGCTGGACCTAAAGCAACAATAAATCAATCAAACAAAACTCTCACGTCGCAAGACCTTTGCATAATAGGCCAATTTGGGCTCCAGCGAAGGACTAGATCGAGATCAAGTTTTATTTAGTGGGGCCGGGTAGCTCAGTTGGTAAGAGCGTCTTGCTAGTAACCGAAAGGTCGCTGGTTGGAATCCCGGATTGGTCAACGTGTGATCATATTATTTTCCCCTTTACCAACAACTGGCCCGCTGGTGTCAGTATAAAGCGGTCCAGTAGTCACCTATATGCGAAAGTGTCGTGTGACTACAAACAACAACAGGTTTATTTTATGTTATATTTTATTGTTCGGGCGTTTCTTTATGTATTTATTTGAAAAGGCTTAAGAATAAATTTTATTATTATTACTTTGTGTTACTATTAATTTGCACAGAAGATCGCAGGGAAATTTCTGTGTAAGCTATTCCAAGAACCAAACTGAAAACTACAGGTTCTCGCTCCTTTCAATTTCGAGCCCCGGCCCTCAGTTTGGAACTCTGCGCTAATGTAGCCTATTTCTCTTCCATGCTTCAAAACTGCTCTGAAAACATGTACTTCCAGTTGGCCTACCCCTCAAGACGATATTCAGTTCCTTCACGTCTTCTCTTCTGTCCCTTCCCCTATCCTCCCCGCTACCCACTGTCCCGCTTCCTATCCTATCCTATGCTATCCCGTAACTCGAAGGTCGTTGGGGCACCACAGATGATCGTTTAACCAGCGTATATCATCGTTCTCTGTCCTCAGCAACCCTCATGGCTTCGCTCACGCCAGTCCATTCTTGAATGTTGTCCTCCCACCTCTTTTTCCTGTCTCTCTCTTCTTCTGCCTCCTTGCACCATGCCTTGCAGGATGGTCTTTGCAAGGTCCGACCATGGACCAACAATAATTATTGTTGGTCCATGGTCCGATGCTCTGGTGATGTGGCCATACCATCGGAGCTTTCGTTTCATCACCACTGTGAGCATGTCATCGTGTTGTCCAATGGCTTGTGTCTGTCAGATTTTATTTTTGTTGTGCGTTGCTAAATGTTTAGATGCGTGTAAATACGAGTGAGCGCTTTGAGCCTACTATGTTAAGGTATTGCGCTTTCAAAAAAGCTATTATTATTATTATTATTATTATTATTATTATTATTATTATTATTATTATTATTATTATTATTATTAAGTGTCACAACTACGGGACGTTAAAACTAACTGAACAGCAAACAAAAGTCACATAATTCTCGCGAATCCGCGCGATACTGCCGTTCCGTGCGAGTTTTTGATCATTTGAGAAGTAATGGCGGTCGGGTGAAGAGAGAGATGTTTTGGTTCTCCGAGTACTTTTGAAGTTGTAAGCAATAGCCGAAAGATATTGCGCCTATATTTTTCATGTAGATGTTTAATTGTGCATTTTAAATGATTCACTTACAAAAGTGTAACATTAGGGGTGGGAAGGTTTTTAATTTTGATTGCAGTTTTCGTGTTTGTAAACAGAAATGGTATGCCCCACGTGAATTTTTATAGGCAATATTACTATAGTAGTAGTAAAAAGAGTGAGAACAAAATACAGGCTGTAAAGCTTTCCGAATATCCTTCGTTAATTCAACTTTATGGGTATATCATATATTCATAGTATTTGACAATGTCACTTATGTGATGTCATGCATGCAATTGTGCAACAGAACACACATTTTGCAAATAAAATTCAAGAATACAAAACTTCATTTATCTCAACTAGTTGAGCAATTACATTGTAAAATTTATGATTGAGATAGGATCAAAAGGTTTATGGGAGTACAAGACATATTGGCCTATCTGTGGAGGGACATGAACAAATGGGGGTGCAAATGTAAAAAGCAAGGTGATGGAGAATAGAATAATTTGCACAAATTTCATGTATTTAGAAACTTGTTTTCCCACACTTCTCATTAAACTTCACTTGGAACTTGAAGACATGAAATATTGCTTTTTTCCTCGCTCCATCAGTTGAGGCCAAAAGGTTTGCACAGCATGGTGTTGGGAATTATTGCCAACGAACGTTTGCTAAAATTACTGATGTGCATTGTGCTCAGCTGTGGGAGCGGAAGAATGACTACTGAAGAAATAAATAGTGGTGATAATATGAGGCATTTTTATGAATATGAATTTAGTTATCAACCTGAAAAATTATTACCATATATATCCCAATTGAATATTATTACTGTAGGGAAGCATGCATGCATTGCAAGGTGAACAAATGTGTTGTTGGATGACCTTGGGCTTTCACCAATTAGTAGGACAACGATGGTGATGCATCTTATATAGCACACTCTTCCACATTGGGAGGCATATTTGATACACATACAGAATAAAAAAGAAAAGAAAAGTCTTGCCTCATAAGTTTTGTACCTCTGCATCGATAACCTGGAATGTATTTCACTATCCTATCCTATCCTACCCCGTAAAGCTCAAAAGTCGTTGGGTGATCATTTAACCAGCATACTCCATCTTTGTATTTCACTATTGTGAAAAAAATGCAGAATTGTTGTAATTTTTCTTGTTACCCAATTATCTAAAACCTTGTGTGCGTTGATTAGTCCTTTCTATGCAAATCTGAATGTGTTGTATGTCCATAAAGCTGGGTACACACTAGCACTTTGTTTTACATTAAATAGTTATGTAGGCCTACCTAAACAAATTGCACCGACATCCCCTAAAATTTGTGTCCACCATTTAAAGACTGCCTGTAGGCAGAATATAGCCAGACCACTGACAAAGAGCTTGAGTAAACTATCTTTGGTTTTCTTTCTTTGTTCCGTCATCAACATAAACATAAAAGTTCAGTAACAAGGGTGAACAGTTGTTTACTGCAACATACCTTTGAAGCTAGTTACTTCCCTTGACATCTTTGCGTGTGGGAGAGTTCAGTCCCACATAACATCTGGCTGAAAAGGTAGCTTGCCTATGTAAAGCCTGTATGTGCATATTCCTTGCTGTCATTGCAGGAGATTGTGCAGTGTCATATTCACTCATAATGTTATGTGAAATACCTTTTTGACAAACAAGCACCATGACCTTTTTGACAAACAAGTACCATGCTGTTGATCTATAAATTTACCATTTATGTCTTGTTAGTTAATTGTTGCATGTGAAAAATCTATTGTGTAAGTTGCAGCTTATGTGTTCTCTCCACTCTCAACCGCATGCACTTTTTAAACTGAAGTGCTTCACTGATCATAAAGAGAGAGAGAGAGATTAAATAAAACTGAATGTTCTGTCCTGAGCATATTGTGTTCACTGCAGTGTTTTTTTTACACACGCGAGCATGACAGCAGGGTCAAGATATATATAAAGTAAACTCATTACATGCGAGGTTCATCTAAAGTTATGCAGTGAATCAAGTGTCTCACAACAATTTTTATTCACAATTTCTTCTTCAAATATTCGTTGTTTCTACTCAGAAAGCTTGTAAGGCTACCAGCAAAGGCTTGTGAGCGGTTGCGTAATACTACGTAACTTCAAACTGGTTTTATTAAATGCTCGCTTATAAGTTAGGCTACAGCACTTGTGCTGTGGCCTAACCCTTGACCCCCAGGGCCCAGTTCAGGGTCCTTTTAGAGGAAACCTGGCTTATTACATAATTTATCTTGAGCATTACAATGGCAGTAACAACTGGCATAAATAGTATCCCCAGTTTCTGAAAATTTAGTGCTTTAAATTCCCACTGTCGATGTTTTTCTTCTTTGTTTTTTCTCATTCCTATTCTGTTCTATCAATCTACTATACTATATTCTTCTTCTTCGCTAGACCAGTCACCTACCTTTTGTCTTGAAAACTCTTCCGGGACAAAACTCCTCATTTGTGTGTGAGGTCTGTTGGATCAGCTTGGGAATATTGGACGCTTTCTGCCAGGTGCTCACTGGGGCTTCCTATGATATTATTATTTGGCAATATAGACATTTTATATGTATGTTTTTTTTTATATTTTATAATTATGTTTGTATTCTATTTTGTTTTTGTAAATGGGGGTTCGATAGCCTCAGCGTCCCCTGCGTGGGATGTCTTCAGAGGTGCCAACCAGTACGGATTGACCGTATTTAATTCCGGCGAAGTGAATTAAATACGGAAATACGGTAGCTTTTATAAAAATACGGAGGAAAAGTTGCCGATCGTTTATCTTTGCCAGCGGTGCTTCTGTACCGGTTTCTGGTCTCATAATAGTACTCCTGCACTCACTGAACGTCGCTGTGTTCAACAAGCTGATTTTCATGGTGATTTTAGAGTAAAACAAGTGTGGTGTTCAACAAGCTGATTTTTATCGTGATTTTAGAGGATTGAAAATAGCCTTCTGTTTCAGAGGGAAGCCTGTCGTTACTTTATAGTGTCATAGGCTAGGTTTTGCGAGAAAAAAAAATACTGACAAGTGTTAAAAATACTGACAAACGGGTCCGGAAATACTGACAAGAAGATTAGGGGGTTGGCACCTCTGTGTCTTTATTGTAAAGTGACCGGCTGGATTGCCTTCAGTGTTACCACTAGGGTTGTTTCGGCAGATCTTTTATGCAGATTAAGGGCGAGTCCTCTTTCAGCGAAGTTGTGGTCTTGATTTTGTGGTCCTGATTCGGCTCTTTGCAGTCTGCTGGACCCTGTAAGCAATGAATAATAACTAACTAATAACAACTGGCCTACTAATCTTTTCTTATCTCATGGAGTATAAGTTTTGTGTTGTTCTGTAACATAACAATAACAGCGACTACAATGACTTTATTTAAACATTCGCATAATATCCTCAACATCATCATAAATGTACTAGTTGAATAAATTACTTTAGACATTTGTCCTTTTATTACACTAGAGGGGAGGTGGGCATATAGCCACACAAAAAAAGGAGGGGGGGGGGGAAAGGGACAAATAACAGAACATTAGATTGGTGTATTATCAGATACAGAGTTTTAATGATACTGATAGAAATTCCAAACTGGTTACATACTCACGTCACATGTGTTAATCATATTCCCTGATGGATTGACTTTTACAGGTGAAGGAATAGGAACACAACAGTCATGATGGATGAAGACCACCATGACCAGGATCATGATGATCAGCATGATAATGGTTACGACCATGACCAAGATGACCATCATGACGACCACGAAGATTCCCATGGAGGCCGTGAATACGAGTCTGGCACTGCCTCTGGGACCGCTGTGCTGGCAGGCTTCCTATTTGGCAACATTGATAAAAAGGGGCATCTTGAGGAGGACTTTCTTGATGAGGTAAGCATTGTATAGATTTTGTGTAGTAAAGCTTGTAATTTGACATTTTTGTCTCCATACCTGTAAGCAGGCTTCCACTGACATGAAAATGTTGATCTATTTTACAATAAATGTAATACTACCCCAGTATTATGTAAAGTGGATTGCATCAGGGTCTTATTTTATAGCTTTTTTTTATGGCTATAGTATAATATAGACGTGAGCCTATTCATTATTGCTTGTTAGACTTAACTGAGCAAGACAGTAGTAAGAGTCAGGACAAAGGGAAGCAATCATTGACAATCAAGATTCATAACTTCCCCAAAGTTGGTCTTTCTCAAAATGTTAGTATTCTTTTGCTCATGGATGCACAATATTGTGACAGGATGTGATTTTTACATGCACCTGCACATAGTAGGAAAAAAAAAGAAAAAAAGGTAAAGGTAATCCCATAGCCTTGTGGCCGTAGGGGAGCGTGATGTTGGAGATCACACTTATCTTGGGCCAGCGTAATGAGGGTGATGCCCATCTCTCTCCCTCGCTGCTTTACCTTCCCCACCCTTTAGAGAGTAGGTACTCAGTCACAGTTGAGTCAACTGGGGGCGTTGTTATTTGTCGCTTCACGTTTTGCGGTCACCCATCCAAGTGCTAACTGCACTGGACAGTGCTTAACTTGCGACACAGTAGTGAGTGCTCCAACCACTGCGCTATCCAACACCCCACATAGAAGAAAAATTGTTCAAGAAAAAAAAATACTATGCTTTTGGTCTCCTATCTTCCAAATTCATTTTCCCCTTCTAGTTCATTTTGTAGTTTTAACAATCAGTCCAGATAGATTTAAACAATAGGAAGCTTTAAAAAAAAAAAGCATTTACGCCTTATTTATTATCAGTTTTGTAATGCTTATGTATTTTGTGTACTCTAGACTTTCAAAATGATTGTAATGCTGTTGTCCAGGAGTCAAAGCGACATCTGAGTGCACTACCCCAGCTTGGAGGCTTGGCACCCTTGATGAAAGCGATCACAGATGACAATGATGATTACGATGAAGACCAGAAATTGCCACAGGATGATGGTGCTCCTTCTGGTTGGTTTTCACTTGCTTTCATTCACTGCATTTTGTTGACTTCAGATTTAAATACAAAATTATATGCTATGATGTGCAATTAAAAAAAAATGTGTAATAGGTTCCCAATTGTCTTTTCACCCCTCACCCTTGTCCTTGCTCCACACACACACATAGAAATGTGTCATTCTGTAAAGGTTTAAAGTCTTCTAGCTGTTTTTGTTTCCATTATTTATTGATTCATTTTGTTTGCTATGTGCAGACTATGACAACAAGTCACCGTCAGCTGTGGACTACTCTGATATCAAAGAAGCTGCAGATGATGAAGGTACAGAGGAAGATAAGAAATCCTTGGGAGAATCAGTCTCAGAACAGAAGCAAGGTATCTTATTCCTGTAGTGCACAGCAGTTGGTTGTGTAGAAAACTCCTTGAGCAGTTCTCTGAGCTAGTTATTAAATTTAAATGTGAATAGGACCAATTTTAAAGGGCCGGGAACTTTTGATTTATTACAATGCTATTTATGGTGGAGTACTGATACTGATTATTGCTACAATGTCACTCTGTAAGTATGAAAGTCAGTAGGTATATATTATGACAATGACTAGGATTTAAAAAAATATATATATTACCACTACGGCACTAGTATGGTTTCTATTTCATTTGCTGGGAAAATAACGTTGAATGTCAGAAAATACATGAAAACCAAAAGATGTCTTGAGGTATCATAGGTGTGGGTATGTGTCCAAAGTTGAATGATGGTGTGAAATGTGTCAAAGCATGAAAAAATGTCTAAAGGTTTGTTGCTTGGTTTTACCTCTGCAGGTGATGCAGAAGGGGATGGAGAGGAAGACAAGGACCGCAAGCTTATGCCTCCCCCGACCTGGCTACCCACCCCCTCCATGATTGCAGCAGCACAGCAGGCCGCAAACGCTGCACAGCAAATGGCCACAACCGCAGCAGCAGGGAGCAGTGATACCGTGGTAACAGTGGAAGGAGAGAAACCTAAGCTGAACACCCCACTGGCAGACATGTTGCCTCCCGAGTATGCTGATGTGGACGTCACACAACTGTTTCCAGCATTTCATCATGACAAGGTAGGATACAGAACTGATATGGATGATTGAAGCACTTGAGAAACAAGCATTTGAAGAAGGTTTTGCTTAGTCAAATTAGTTTTTTTTATTATTCATTAATGCACTCTTGCGATTATGCACATGTTCTTTTGAACATAGTCCCAAGATTTGTGTGAAACTTGAACGTTTTTTAGTATTTTTCAGGCACAAGCTTGAATGTCTAAGAGCAACTCCTGGGTTAGTATGGGTCCTAGGCTGATATTTCTGGAAAGCGCTGGAACTTTTGATTAATGTGTAGCATGGAATTTCAAACAACTGATAAATTAACGCAAGCTGCATTGTTGTTGTCTTGCAGGTGCTGCGTTTCTTCCGTGTCTTCAAGCCACAGTACCTGCCTCACCTCTATCGGAGAAAAAAGAAGAGGAAAGATGAGAAGGGAGAAGGGGACGATGAGAAGGGGAAGGAGAAGGACAGCGAAAAGGCCAAAGGAGAAGAGAAGAAAGATCACCAGGGAGGAGAGGAAGAAGAAGATGAATATCTGTCCCAGGAAGAGATGGAAAAATTGCTGAAGATAAACTATGGGCGGACCGCTAAACCTGAAGAGCTGGCTCATGATGATGAGGTGAGCTTTTATTGGTAAAAATGTTTAAGCCTTTGATGATGATGGTGTTGGTGGTGTTGTTGTTGATGATGATGATGATGATGATGATGATGATGATGATGATGATGATGATTGATGGTGATGGTGGTGGTTTAAAAAGAAAAGTAAGAAATATTATTAAAGATAAAGGAACTCTGAAAATACCCTAAAAGCAATATGTGAGTTATCCTCATTGCCATTTTTATATAGCACTGATTTAGACATAAGCTTTCCATAGAAAGATATCTTTATTTTTTAATATTAACTACATAAAAGTCAGCACAGTATTTATGCATTTGTCTCATTGCATTCTCATTAATTATGCATTTGTCTCATTGCATTCTCATTATTTATGCATTTGTCTCATTGCATTCTCATCATTTATGCATTTGTCTCATTGCATTCTCATTATTTATGCATTTGTCTCATTGCATTCTCAGAGAGGCAAATGCATAAATAATGAGAATGCAATGCGACAAATGCATAAATAATGAGAATGCAATGAGACAAATGCATAAATAATGAGAATGCAATGAGACAAATGCATAAATAATGAGAATGCAATGAAACATGCATAAATAATGAGAATGCAATGAGACATGCATAAATAATGAGAATGCAATGAGACAAATGCATAAATAATGAGAATGCAATGAAACATGCATAAATAATGAGAATGCAATGAGACATGCATAAATAATGAGAATGCAATGAGACAAATGCATAAAAACTGAAAACAGTATCTATTGAGTCGCAATGTCTCTGATGTAGATGAGTAGTTCGTCTATTAACTCTTTTGGCCCAAATCGTTAATGGTAAGCTACTTCAGTTGATCTTAGTGTGGAGAACATCTCCCCAAGATGACAACTAACTACATTTCCCGGTGACTTGATGACTGGGTCGAACAAGCAGTGTCCAATCCCAAAATCCAAAATTCCAGTTGGCCATTCCAACTGTGAAGACAACCTCCACCCTTGACGTTGATTCCTAGTCTTGGTGACTTGCCTAACACCGATTAGCAGGGGGCGGAGATACCAGCCAACGCGCTGTCCTTGAAAACAACATCATCTCCCAGATGACGACAATGACTTCAGCATCTCCCAGATGCTGATGGTGACAATTATCACTCCAAGTAGGATCCAAGTAGAAACCCTGGATGAGAAGTAAATTATGGTCACTGTAGCCTCATCCCATATATAATATATGTAAATAAAGTTTGAAACAATATCCTTACTCTTTGGGTTTCATTCATTATCTCTCCATCAAGATACAGCAGTTAATTTGTATTTACTTTCTTTTACATTCACCAAGAATGCATAAAAGAAGAAGACATTTTATAATAATAATACTTGCTCATCTCTAGTTTATAAAAGATTATCACACTGAAGTCAAGAATTTCAAAACTCACCATTTATGGAAAACAAACAAATAGTTTTCCAATTAAAATAAATAAATCTCTTACCTTTCAAAAAACCTGTAATAGTAATTAATAATTCCTACCTGTTCATTACAGGGTTATAAAGTGTAAAGTTGTGACAGTTCACATTCCCCCATCTAGTTCAGTAGGCCACATCTATTCAAACTAGCAAATTCAAACCAAGTGCATTTTTGTGAGTACTTCTCCTGTATTTATAAGATACCTGTCTGCGGTAGCTACTGCCCCTGATAGACTAATTATGCAACAATTATGCAATACCAATGAATAGCAGTCATGGGTAGAGTTTTTGCCCTTATACAGTAATGACTTCCTGACAGTCTCATTTGCATTCTCATTAAGTTATTCAATGCTCAGTAGTATGCCTCACAGCGTTCCCCCCACCCCATCTCCACTCAACTCCCTCCACCTGCCCACCTTAAAAGTCCTGCCCTAATTGGTGTGTGGCAACTGTGTTTTTTGCAGGAGTTGATGCTGCAGCCGCTGCAGATGAAGAATTCAAGTGATGGAAAATCTGGGATAGGGGATGGGGACCAGAAAATGGACATCGCACCTTGGCGCTACGGACCTGCTCAGTATTGGTTTGATAAGATGAATCTTGACGAGACGGGAGAAAACTTTGACTTGGGATTCAAACTAAAATCTGTAAGTTTTTCTCTTTGGCTAGTGCGTTTAGATCTCTTTATTGCTGGACTTGTTCACTCTTATAAACAAAATATTTTATTTTATATATGGTTTTATTTATAATGCAGGTTTGTTTACAATAAAGGAAAAAGCCTTGACAAGGAATGTTTTATTTGAAAACATCTAAATAAGTGCCACTTATAAAACTTCAATATGAAAGGAGCAGTAGGCATTAAACTGTTGAAACATAATGAATATATCAACTCTTATCTTCTGTCTTCACACTTTGAAGGTACAGTTTAAAGCACTTTTATGTCCGAAGTAGCAGTAAAAGTAATAAAAGGCTACCTTTCAGTTTCAATTCCTATCCTATCCTATCCTATCCTGTCCCATAACTCGAAGGTCGTTGGGACACCACAGATGATCGTTTAAGCAGCGTACTCCATTTTTCTCTGTCCTCAACAACTCTCATGGCTTCGCTAAGTGTCAAGCCAGTCCATTCTCGGATGTTGTTCTCCCACCTCTTTTTCTGTCTCCCTCTTCTTCTGCCTCCTTGCATTGTGCCTTGCAGGATGGTCTTTGCAAGGCCTGATTCTCTGGTGACGTGGCCATACCATCAGAGTTTCCAGTTCTTCAGCACTTTGAGCATGTCATCGTGTTGTCCAATGGCTTGTGTGATGGTCTGTCAGACTTGATTGTTGGTGATGTGCTGGGTATAGGAAATGACCAGAAGTCTTCTGCAGCACCTCATCTCCATGCTTTGTATTCTTCGTTGTAAATCTGCTGTGAGGATCCATGTTTTGCAAGCGTATACGAAGATGGAGATGACAAGGGAGCGCAGCAGCCTTACCTTGGAATGTAGACTGATGGTCCTGTCTTTCCAAATGGGCTTCATCCTTGTCGGGGCAGCAGTTGTTTGTGCGATCCTGGAGAGGACTTCCTGTCTGATACAATGGCTCCTAAATATTTGAAGCTATGCACTGTGTTGAGGGATTGGCCTTAGACTTTGACTTTGATGTTCGTGTTGATGCCATTGGTGGTGTTAGTCATCATTTTGGTCTTCTCTGCACATATTTCCATTCCATAGGCTCTGGAGGTGGTTTCAAGCCCCTATACCATTTTTATTAATTTTAGTTTCAATTACGTTTCACAAAGGCCTAATTTCAGTAGTAGAGCAAGATTCTCAGTATAATTTATATTTAATTTGATGAAGATGATGTTGAGCACAACTCCATGCTGGCGGCATGCTCGGAACACAAAAAGACAAAAGAAATATACATTGTACTGTGATCAGGCTTATTTTACAGTGTGTTTTCTTGGTTATTATAACCATTGATTTGCGGTTGTGGCAGGACAACGTTGACAAGGAAGAAGGACAAGAAGATGAACAATCAGAAAACCGTCCTAACCTGGAACCTGTTGAGCTCAATGATGAAGCTTTCCTCATGGTCACACAGGTAAGACTGTTTCATAGTGATCTAATTTTTCCTTTGGTCATGTCATCACTTCCTGCATTACTCAATTTTGCTTTAAAAGTATAACTTACCATTGTAGAAAATCATTTGATTACATTTCTGTACAGAAGAAAAGTTGAAAATTCTGTCCAAAAAGGTTACATACAAAGTGTATATTTAATTAATCTTAACATCATCATACAATTCTTATGTCAAATTCGCATAGACACTTTGCACAACTTTTAACAACTGATTATTATAGTACTGAGTATTATTTCTTGATTGAATGTCTACAAGAACTTGCTTCTTTTATCTACAGTAATACAACATTCGATTGTTACGTCGATTACAATAACTGTTAATTATTTTCTTTCAATTTCATGGATTATCTGTTTGTCTCTGTAGCAAAACTGGGAGGAGAGTATCATCTGGGACGGAGAGGAAGTGAAGGAAAAGGTGCTGAAGTCTCACAAGCAGAAGTCCGAGTATGCTGGCTGGGTGCCCAGTACCCACCATCGCACTGCCACACAGTTCCTGCAGCAACGTAAGTACAGTGGAACCTCCGGTATGCGTGGTGGTCTTATACCAGAAACAAGGGGTCACACTAGCTCAGTGCCTATGTGAGTAGCACTCTTAGGTTCTCCCACATTTTGCTGGCTGCGGGCTATTTATAGCTTGCCTACACCCTCCCTTCCAGTGAAAGGAAAGGAAAGAAGAGCACCGGCGAAGCTATTTATAGCTAGCCTGGCTGAACTAACTTCAAAACCTAAAAGCTTTGGTTGAGTCGGTGTGGGGTGGGGGGAAGGGCGGGGGTATCCGGCTCGGAGGGGTATGTAGTCATAATTTTCACACTCACCAGCATGTATTTTCTCTGACAAAGGAAAGTGTAAAACATGTTTCATTTTTAGCTTTGTCTTTTATTCACAACTTCAAAAATAACGGATTGTTTCTTCTTCTTGCCTCCACGAACCACTGCCAGACGCGTTCATCCAAGTCTGTCAGTGTAGAAGCTCTCAGTTTCGATGTTTTCCTTTTGCCACTTTCTCCACTCTCCCATTGTAGTTTCACAGATTCCTTATCCTTTATGATTAGCTGAATTTGGGTCTTCCCAACGTCTAAACTTCTTGCAATAGACAAACAACTCTCCCCATTTTCACATCTTTCAATCACTTTTATTCTCTCTGCCAAACTCAAAACGTTCCTCTTGCGCGACGCCATTTTGACACGCCTGTGTAGGCGAGTAATGTCCCTTACTTGCGAACCGGAAATAGCAGACAACAGCAGGCGTACACTAACATGAGAGAAAAAACGAAAGGTACAGACAATAAATTAACTGATATCTCTTTTAAATTGCCTAAGACGGTCGTATAAAGGGCTTAAGACACGGTCGCTGGTCGCTTAAACGAGGTTGTCGCATACCAGAGGTCATTTATTTTTGGAAGTGAATCCGTCAGAAGTTTTCAGGTCACATAACGGAGGGAGTCGTATACCAGAGAGCCGGATACCGGAGGTTCCACTGTAATTGCTACATGAGTAACAATTGTTATCTATCCCTGTGAGTTACATTCGTGATGACTACAGAATTCAGAATACAGAGTTAGTTCAGCCAGATGACAAAAGTACATTGCATATGGAAATCACCTTCATGTTCGTGATGAGCTGTGCACACCTTCACGCTACAGGCAAATACCATTATTACTGTCAACAATGTCTTGCACACAAACCACTTTACAAGACTTCAATTTTCAAAAAAAAAATCTTCTCATCTCTCTCAAGAAATGCAGATATTCATTATGACTTCCTTTCTTGTTTTTATTTGTTTGTTTGTTTAATTTTTTTGTGTCTTCCTAAGTCATAGCAGCATGATGACTGTTACGTTGAAACGCGAATGATAGTATGGCTGAAGCGTGTACGATAGATCTAATCGTTTCGATTTGCAAAGTATTCAATAATAGAGTTTATTTACCTTTGATTTGAGTTTGCATTGTTGTTAGGAAAGGCTTTGTATAACGTTGATAATTTCCGTTAGTCGATATTGTTGTAGAATCTTCTGGATCGGCTTGTTTACTATCGATCGAAGATTCGGGATAATTGTAGAAATTTGAAGGAACGATCCGGAAGGAGAAGAAATGTGTGATGACGTAAGTCAGTGATGACGATCTTTAGTTCGATTGGTGGCAGTACGTCATTTCTACAGTATACCAAATTGTTCCAGAAAAGAGAGAGGTTATTTAATCGTGTGCCGAGATTGCTGTAGAGAGAAAAAAAGTTGTTGATAGTGATTTGGAAAGTTGCTGTGAAAGTTGTTGAATTGAATTGAGAATTGTATGCAGTTGTTGGTGTGTGCTGAATAAAAGTGGAAAACTTCATACGTCGACTTTGTGACTTGTATGCTGTTTGGACGGGCTGTGTGAATAAACGAATCTGAGTTACACAACTATCAGGAATTCAAGCATCGGGGCTGAATCAGATACTGATAGAAAACACCAACATCGAACTGAGTGTAACATTTTGGGGGTCAAGCCGCGATTCACGCCATAGCCAAGGGTTCAACTGCTACAACAAGCGAGTCAACGTTACGAGAGGCAGTCATCGAGGGTAGCCGCCAACGAGTTGCGTCGAGAGGGGCCAACATACTGGGACTACATCCGATAGATTCGGGTTGACTGCAAGGGCGTGTAGTCGCCGAAGAGTTGCTTCGTGAGCGAACAACAGAGCGGGACTACGTAGCTGCCGCAGGACTACGTCGATGGACAGTCTCGGAGCTACATCGCCAGTATTAGAGAGAGCGACGTACGGACGTCGAGTCTACTTCAGCACAGGAGCGTATACATCAACACCAGCGTGGTGCAGCGTCGCATACGACGAGGACAGCGGGGCCTGCGTCAACGAAGGCGACTAGTGACAAGCATCAGCGCTACTGCAGAAAGCGTGCTGTTCTAGAACAGTCTAGAAAGGTACAGCACAGTCAAGAACTTTCCAGAAAAAAAAGAACTCTACAGTCAAGAACTTTCTAGAAAAAGAACTTTCCAGAAAAGAACTTTCCAGAAGCATCAAGATGGCTGACTTCTGGCAGAAAGGGATGCAACTGAATCTAAAAGGCAAGCAGCTGACGGAGTACGTCAAGTCTCAGGAGAGAATACAAGAAAGAGAAGAACAACGTCAGCGTGAAGAAAGAGAAGATGAGCGACGGCGTGAAGAAAGAGAAATAGAGGAGCAGCGTCGCCGTGAAGAAAGAGAATTAGAAGAGCAGCGTCGCCGAGAAGAAAGAGAAGAGCGGCGTCAAGAAAGAGAGATGGAAGAGAGACGATTAGAAGCTGAGCGTCAATACCAGCTAGAGTTGGCGCGTATCCAGAACAATCAGCATGCGCCACAAGCCACCAACGACCATACGGCTCCAAAATTGCCAGCTTTCGTCGACGGGAAGGACCAGATCGACACCTATCTGGCGAGATTCGAAAGGTTCGCCGAAAGCTCCAATTGGCAACCTCGAGACTGGGCGATTCGACTAAGTGCACTTCTGACGGGGCAAGCTCTCGAAGTTTACACCAGACTGTCGAACGATGACGCCAAAAACTACGACGTCTTGAAAGAGGCCCTGTTGCAGTGCTACAACTTTACAGAGAAGGGCTACCGTAAACGCTTCCGTGAATGCCGGCCTAAGTCAGACGAGACGCCAAAGCAGTTTGTGGAGCGCCTGTCGTCATATCTACACAAGTGGGTGGAGTTATCAGGCGAAACGAAGTCTTACGACAGTCTCCATGACCTGATCGTGAAGGAACAATTTCTCAATGCCTGTCACAAGGACTTAGCGACCCACTTAGAAGAACAAAAGCTGCAGACGCTTAAAGATGTGACTGAGGCTGCTGAAAGATATCTCATCGCTCATGGGAAAACCCTGGGGCCACCCAGCGCGACGAAACATTTTCAGAAGACTGGAAACCATGTGAACCAGATCCAGGGAAGCCAGACGAGCCAGAGACAGACAGACTCCACGCCTCCTCCCAGGGAAGGGCATTCAAGGGGCTGTTTCACCTGCAACGCTACAGACCACAGAGCGGCTAACTGTCCTCAAAACAAAAGTAGCGGACAGCGGAGCAGTACGGACAATTCAGCGGCGGGCAACCGGCAGAGGCGGTTCTCCAATCAACGGCAAACCAGTAGATCTGACCATCAAGTGTGCGGCGGGAGCGTCATTCTTCCGAGTGAGACCAAGCGCACAGCTACTCCTGCGGACGTGCAAGAGTGCATGACCGATGGCCAACTTCTCCTTGCCAACGGAAAATCCATCCCCGTCGTCGCCAGCGCAGCGGTGACCGTACAGAACATGCCTGTTTCCAAGGGACGCGTCGGAAATCATGAAGTGTCTGTTTTAAGAGACTCTGGCTGCAGTGGGGTCATCGTCAGAGAAGACCTAATCGCTAAAGAACAATTCACTGACGATTCAAAATGGACACTTATGGCCGACAGCAAATGTGTGAGAGCGCCAGTTGCGAAGATTCATGTCAACACCCCTTTCTACATAGGCGAAGTCGAAGCGGTTTGCCTGAAGAAGCCGCTGTATGATTTGATGATCGGGAATATCGACGGCGCGAGACGACCCGACGACCCCGATCCAGAGTGGAGTCCTGCCTCAACCCAACGCGTCGAAGTTGTGGAGGAGGATCCATTGCCGTTTCCCGATGGAGACCTTACAGAGCTGCTACGGGACAATGTGGTTGCTCCGGCTCAGCCCTGCCGACCAGAGATCGTCTGTGCTGTTACTACCAGGGCCCAGGCCAAGAGAGACAAGATGTCTACGCCACTGAAGGTCGCCGACAACTCCAAAGCTTCCATCGTGGACAGAGATAAGCTGATCCAGCTCCAGGAAGCTGATAGCACTTTAAACAAGTACATGAACCGCCAAGACCACGTGACCAAAGGCAGTGGTACGGTATATTTTGAGGTGAAGGCCAAGATCCTGTACCGAATCTTCCAGCACCCGAGGGTCAACGGAGGGAAACCACTACGTCAAGTCTTGGTACCGTTACCCCTAAGGCGCCAGGTGATGGAAGTAGCGCATGACTCAATCATGGGAGGTCACCTGGGTATCAAGAAGACGTCGGATAGAATCCAGGCGGTATTCTACTGGCCAGGACTTCATGCGGACGTCAGCCGTTTCTGCCGATCATGTGACATTTGCCAGAAGACCATACCTCGAGGAAGGGTCCCTAAAGTGCCAATGCAGAGAATGCCTTTGATCGACCGACCTTTCAAGAGGGTGGCCTTAGACTTAATCGGCGAAATAAGACCTCCGAGTGAAGAAGGTCATCGATGGGTACTGACTTTAGTGGACTATGCGACTCGGTACCCAGAAGCAGTGCCACTGAAGAAGATTGACACTGAAACTGTAGCAGAGGCACTGGTGGACATGTTCAGTAGGCTTGGAGTGCCTGAAGAAATTCTGACAGACCTCGGGACGCAGTTCGTCTCTGACTGCATGAAGGAGGTCAACAGACTGCTGAGCATCCGGCATTTGACTACGACACCCTACCATCCGATGTGCAACGGGCTTGTCGAGAAGTTCAATGCTACGCTGAAGTCCACCCTGAAGAAACTGTGCAGCGAGCAGCCCAGACAATGGCATCGCTATATTAACGCCTTACTTTTCGCCTACAGAGAAGTACCGCAGGAGTCCACCGGCTTTTCTCCGTTCGAGCTGCTGTACGGAAGAACCATCCGAGGGCCGATGCACATCCTAAAAGAACTGTGGACGAAAGAAGTAGACACCCCAGAGGTGAAGAACAGCTACCAGTACGTGTTTGAGCTACGGGAGAAGCTGGAGCAGACTCTCGAGATAGCCAGAGAAAACCTGAAGAAGTCCCAGGACTGTGGAAAGCACTACTATGATCGTAGGGCTGTGAACAGGAAGTTTAAACCTGGCAACAAAGTGCTGGTGCTGCTACCTACTGATCACAATAAGTTGCTGATGCAGTGGAAAGGCCCGTACGAAGTGGAGACCGTGGTGGGAATCAACGACTACAAGGTGAAGGTCGGCCAGCATTCCAAGATATACCACGCCAACCTCCTTAAGCTGTACGTGGAAAGGCCATCAGAGATTGTGCATGCAGCGACAGCAGCTGAGATCGACAACAGCTTTGACAGCGAGGAACTGTTGGAACTTGGAGACTTCCACAGCAAAGAAGGCATCGATGATGTTAAGCTAGGACCGAGCTTGACGGAAGGTCAAACGTTGGAGCTCGAGGACCTTATGGGCGAGTTTCCCCCTAACTTCAATGATGTCCCAGGCTCTACGACTTTGGTCGAACATGAAGTCCACACCCAGACCTGGAAGGAGCATCTGCAGACCTTGAGGGAGCTGTTCCACCGTCCCGCAGAAGCCAACCTGACCGTGAGACCCAGCAAATGCATTCTGGGAGCTGACAACGTCGACTGCGTCAGACATCCGACGGGAGAGGAAGACAACGGAGGATGCACTGACTCCAGGAAAGCCCACGAGATCACTGTCTTTGACCCTGGGCCGATGACGACCGCAACTGACGAGGGCGTCGATTCCTTGCGAACGAAAGAACATTGACTGTGTAGATAAACTGTGAACATTGACAGTACCCAGAAAGACTAATTGCAGATGAGAAACATTGACTCTGTGTGAATGAACTGTGAACATTGACAATATCCAGACAGATTTGAAGATGAAAACCACTGACTCTGTGTGAATGAACTGAGAACATTGACAGTGTTCGGACAGACCGAAGTAAGTTTTAATTCTGTACTTTGTTTGTGCATTACGTTTCAACGTTGTTGAAAGAAATTAGGTAAATTTCTTCTTGAGTGGGGGGTTATGTTACGTTGAAACGCGAATGATAGTATGGCTGAAGCGTGTACGATAGATCTAATCGTTTCGATTTGCAAAGTATTCAATAATAGAGTTTATTTACCTTTGATTTGAGTTTGCATTGTTGTTAGGAAAGGCTTTGTATAACGTTGATAATTTCCGTTAGTCGATATTGTTGTAGAATCTTCTGGATCGGCTTGTTTACTATCGATCGAAGATTCGGGATAATTGTAGAAATTTGAAGGAACGATCCGGAAGGAGAAGAAATGTGTGATGACGTAAGTCAGTGATGACGATCTTTAGTTCGATTGGTGGCAGTACGTCATTTCTACAGTATACCAAATTGTTCCAGAAAAGAGAGAGGTTATTTAATCGTGTGCCGAGATTGCTGTAGAGAGAAAAAAAGTTGTTGATAGTGATTTGGAAAGTTGCTGTGAAAGTTGTTGAATTGAATTGAGAATTGTATGCAGTTGTTGGTGTGTGCTGAATAAAAGTGGAAAACTTCATACGTCGACTTTGTGACTTGTATGCTGTTTGGACGGGCTGTGTGAATAAACGAATCTGAGTTACACAACTATCAGGAATTCAAGCATCGGGGCTGAATCAGATACTGATAGAAAACACCAACATCGAACTGAGTGTAACAATGACTTACAAAGATGTTTTATTGTTGAGTAAAGAATAATTTTTG
Source organism: Oncomelania hupensis (assembly GCA_036898135.1). Classification (NCBI taxonomy): domain Eukaryota; kingdom Metazoa; phylum Mollusca; class Gastropoda; order Littorinimorpha; family Pomatiopsidae; genus Oncomelania; species Oncomelania hupensis. The sequence goes on from CM072518.1 coordinate 56,138,453, forward strand.
TCTGACTTCAGATCGACCTCAGAATTTGAAGAGTGGACCAAACTTTGCTAAAATGTTATCGAGAACAGGTGGGTTGCAGTAATTTGTATAGCATTTGCAGCCTTGTTGCTGTATTATCATATCCTTTTTGAGGTTTTAATATTTGTCTTTATAAGTCATTTAATGCGATGGTGAAATTTTAAGCAGCTTGAACACGATACTTGACAGTCTTATGAAGTAATCTGTTGAAAAATTAAAATGATTATGTAGTGCAGGATTAGAAATGCGATACAAATGGATACAGAAATTAGTCTGCAAGATTTTAACAAAATATGATATAATAATCTCACTTAGTCCTGTAGAATAGTTTAGGAACTATGAATATTGTAAGAGTGTTTGAGGTTTTGCAGATGGTGGAGACGGGAAAGACAGCGAGTGGTATTCCATATTCCCCATTGAAAATGAAGAATTGGTGTATGGACGATGGGAAGACAAAATCATCTGGGACCCAAAGGTATGCACAGTTCTCTCCTTTATTGTACTGTATTATTTGGCTATGAACAGTCTGACCCCCGTTGGAGTGCCAGGGGTTTCAGTATAAATAGTATCCCCACTTTCTGGAAATTTAGTGCTTTAAATTCCCACTGTCGCTGTCTTTCTCATTTGCTCTTTCTCATTCCTGCTCTGTTCTATCAATCTGCTATACTATCGTCTTCATCGCTAGCCCAGTCTCCTACCTTTTTTCTTGAAAACTCTTCCGGGACAAGACTCCTTGTTTGTGTATGAGGTCTGTTGGATCAGCTTGGGAATATTGGACGCTTTCTGCCAGGTGGTCACTAGGGCTTCCTATGATGTTATTATTTAGCAATGTAGGCATTTTATATGTATGTGTTTTGTTGATTTACCAAATAGCATCACAGTAGGAACCTCATCCATTTCATTTTCTGACCATGCCCGCAACTTAGGTTTCATTCTGTCTTCTGACATGTCACTTGACCAACACATTTCCAACATATGCCGCTCTGCCTATTTCGAAATTCACCGCATTAGCTCCATCCGACAATATCTTACAACCGAAACAACCAGCACTCTTGTCTGTGCATTTGTTCTATCTAAACTTGACTACTGCAACTCTCTCCTCTCTGGCTCCCCTCTCTACCTTCTTGAAAAACTTCAGAAAGTCCAAAACTCAGCCACCCGCCTTGTTCTTAAAGCTAAAAAACGAGACCATGCCACCCCTCTACTCTGATCTCTTCATTGGCTCCCTGTTCGAGCTCGCATCTTGTACAAGCTCTCAACTATTGTTTTCAAATTCTTCACTGGTTCTGCCCCCTCATACTTTACTGACCTTCTCTCTGTCTACTCTCCTGCAAGACAACTCCGCTCTTCTTCTGATACAAGACTGCTTTCTATCCCCCGTGTTCACTCAAAGACCTATGGTGAACGATCTTTCTCTTTCTCTGCTGCAACTGCTTGGAACTCACTACCGATGCAACTCCGACATGCTCCATCACTTTCTTCCTTCAAGCGCCAATTAAAGACCCACCTTTTTAACATGCAAACTCAATAATTTTCACTCCCCCTCCCTTCCATCCCCATATGTAATCTTTTACCAACTCACGTCATCTGTTCATGGATGGTGGCGGCACCGGCTCGGTTCTTGGTATTTATATTATCTGTTGTTTTGCATAGCCAGGTGTTTTTTTTTTTTTTTTCTTTTTTTTTTAAAACTGTATTTATTTAATCATTTGATAAGTGTATACATGTTCTGTGTGCGTGTGTGTATGTGTGTGTGTGGGTGTGTGTGTGTGTGTGTGATTGCACGTGTGTTGTCAAGCGCGGCGAGCTCGCTTTCCTTACCGTTTGCGAGGTACCGTGCGATATAAATGTACTGTATTATTATTATTATTATAATTTATAATGATGTTTGTATTCTATTTTGTTTTTGTAAACGGGGGTTCGATAAGTTGGGGTGAAGCCTCAGCCGTCCCCTGCGTGGGATGTCTTTATTGTAAAGTGACTGGCTGGTGGAGAGCTTTCGGTTTTACCACTGGGGTTGTTTCAGCAGATCTTTTATGCGGATCGGGGGTTGTCCGGTCCTGATTTGGCTCGGAAGAGTCCGCTGGACCTAAAGCAATAATAATGTAATGTAATATGAACAGTCTTTTGGAAATCAGGATAAGTTTCCCAAATGCATATGAGTTAATGAGATGTAACACTACTGGTTATTATTGGCTTTTTAAGGACAAAGCACAGAGTTAACTTCTTCTGTTAAAATCTTGACTGGAGGCAAGTCACGAAGAGGATGCATGTCAATGCATACTTGTCATGAGCAAGATGTGAACTTATTTTGAACATTTTGTTCACATTCCTGATTGATTTGAACTTCAACATTGATACTGTTATTATTATTATTATTATTATTATTATTATTATTATTATTATTATTATTATTATTATTATTATTATTATCTGTTTCAGAATATGGAGTCTCTTCCCAGCCCTCCTATCTTGATGCTTGATCCCAATGATGAGAACATAATTCTGGAGATTCCCAAGGATGTTGATCCCACCGAGGAGTCCACAGAAACCACCAGCAAAAAGGAAAAGGTACATCGTGGTGGAAAACATATTATGTGTTGAGTATTGAACAGAACACTCCGTATGCTAACCTGGGCAATGATTGTTAGTGATAGATTGTGTTTCTCTTCTTTGTTTTGTTGTTTTTCTGTACTGTGGCTGGATAATTCACCGAAGGAAGAAAGAAACAAAATCAAAGTCACCATAATATAACAAATAAATATTTGGTTATTTGAAGTGGATGTAATTGTGATGTTATTTTCCATGGTGTGGGCTTTTCATCTATTATCTGTGCATAATTGACCAGAAATGTGCGTACCACAGTTTTGTCTCAGGAAATGTGCATATGACAGATTTGTCTTCGGAAAAGACGGAAAAGAGCCAGCGTTGTGGCCAAGTGGGCTAAGGCGGGACTAACTTGCCTTGTCCACAGACCAGAAACCAATGGAGCCTGACAGGTGTGGGTTCGATCCAGCATCTGGGCGTTATGTTTCTCCGAATATTATTTCTTTTTGACTCGGGCAACGTCTTGGGGGTTTTCTCCGGGTACTCCGGTTTACTCCCCCAGCAAAATTTTAAAATCACAACTAATGTTACAGTTAGGTAGGTTGGGTTTGGGCGCGCCACAGGCTGCGACTACGCTTTCCCCAGGGGAGGCGACCCAGAATTTCCCTATAGAAAAAAAGGGACAATAAGGTAAATAAAATTTAAAAAAATATATAATTAAAAAAAAATTAAAGTGCATATGACGGATTTGTCTCCGGAAAGATGCATATGACAGATTTGTCTCAGGAAATGTGCACACCATAGATTAGTTTTAGGAAATGAGCATACTTCTAATTAGTTAGAAAAAGTTTGACCTCTACAAATTGGACATCATAGTTGTTTTGGTTTGTTTTGCCCATGTGTGGTGATAACTTGCCTTTAGCTTAAAATATAAAGTAACTCGTTTATGTGTATTTACTGACAAATTGTATTTGTATAGGAAATTCGCAAGTCCCGCATCCTTCTGGGTAAGGCAGGCATCATCAAAGAAGAGGAGGAGGAATCAGAAGAGGTAAACTCATGGTCATTAGTTTGTTTTTAAACTTAGAACTTCATATACATTTGTTTCCTTTCCTTAAAATATTGACATTTAGTTATATCACTGTTGGTGAAAAATTTAAGTTGGTTGATCTTTTGACTGTAAAAAAAAAAAGAAGAGCTTGTACTTAAATTTTTTTATAAGTTAGTTCTAACAATCTTTGATGACAGGTACCATCAGCAGGGCAGAAGGACCCATTCAACCTGTCCAGTGATGAGTATTACAATCCCAAAGTTCTGGACAGTGCGCTAAGACCCAACATCGGCAGCAGCCTCATTCAGGTAAGTACTTGGAAAGAATTAAAAAAGAGAGAAATCAAGATTTTAAACATAAATAAACCGATATTGTAGTAGATTTCCATCGCTTTGGTTATTATCTTTTGGTCATCATTTAGCTTTACATTAATTTATTAATTTGTTTAATTTAAAAAAAAATTGTAGAGTTCCATATAGCTTTTTTTTATGCACCATATATTTCATGGAAGCGCTTTGTAATGTGTTGCTTGTAACAATTTTTATAATCAGTTCAAGTTGAGAAGTCAAGAAATACAAACTAGTGGTAGAGAAGACGTTTGGGCTAAGAAGACGTAAAGAAGTACAAGTGTGTTTTATCTGTTCAATTGGAAGACATGCTGGTCTGTTGAGGAACACTCCCCGTTGGGGTGCCGGGGGTTTCAGTATAAATAGTATCCCCACTTTCTGGAAATTTAGTGCTTTAAATTCCAACTGTCTCTGTCTTTATCATTTTTTCTTTCTCATTCCTGCTCTGTTCTATCAATCTGCTATACTATCTTCTTCTTCGCTAGACCAGTCACCTACCTTTTTACTTGAAAACTCTTCCGGGACAAGACTCCTTATTTGTGTGTGAGGTCTGTTGGATCAGCTTGGGAATATTGGACGCTTTCTGCTAGGTGGTCACTAGGGCTTCCTATGATGTTATTATTTAGCAATGTAGGCATTTTATATGTATGTGTTTTGTTGATAATTTATAATGATGTTTGTATTCTATTTTGTTTTTGTAAACGAGGGTTTGATAAATTAAAGTATAGCCTCAGCGTCCCCTGCGTGGGATGTCTTTATTGTAAAGTGACTGGCTGGTGGAGAGCATTCAGTTTTACCACTAGGGTTGTTTCAGGAGATTTTTTATGCAGATCAGGGGTTGTCCGGTCCTGATTTGGCTCGGAAGAGTCCGCTGGACCTAAAGCAATAATCATGTAATGTAATGTAATGTTGATAAAAACATTTTGTGGTGTTGTTGCAGCATTCTACACCTGCTATGGAGCTTCGGCAGCCGTTCTTCCCCACACACATGGGCCCAGTGAAACTGCGCAGCTTTCACCGTCCGCCCCTCAAGAAATTCTCCTATGGGCTTCTCTCAGAAAGAATTCCTCACCCTGTGCATCCTCTGCATAAAATCATCAAGCGCAAACAGAAGGTTAGTCATAGTCGAGAAAACAAATTTACCGGTTTATCTGTCGGTAGCTTTAATATACTGCTTCGTGAGTCGTATGAGCTGGGTTCCTCAGTCGACACGAATGTACTGGTTCATCAGTCGTCGGTGCAAATGTAAGGTGCTCCGTGTACTCTCCGTAGTGTTTTCTTACCTTATTCGACCAGTAAACTTGACAAAGACACTGATAATCTTAAAACACTGAACACTTGGATGTTAGTAACCATATTTGATTACAAAATTGTTGATTTGGGGTGGAGGTGGGCAGTTGGGGAGATGATGTTTCCGGAACATAGCATATTAACTTAGTGATTTTATTTATTTTTGTTTTGTATTATGGTTATAAAAATACTGTTGTATTGAATGTTTTATAATTATAAAAATACTGATGTATTGAATGTTTTACAGTTATAAAAATACTGGTGAATGTTTTACAATTATGAAAATACCAGGCATGGGAATTGTACGCCCATTCGCGTATATACGCCCCTACCAAAATCCAAATGCGCTCCTGAATTTTTCGGTACGCCCCTGGAAAAACATAAGCAAATAAACTGATCGCACATCTTTTAGTCGATTGTGTTCACTCAGAGAGTTATCGTTCTTGCGCGCTAGCGATTACCACCATCTTGGCTTCAAACTGCATGTATTGAAAGCGTTTCCAAATGAAAATGAGCCGGTTCGTCACGAGAGGTGAATTTTTTGTGTGATGAAAGATCACGTTACAAATGGAATTGGTCGTGGATGGATTCGGAAGGTGGCAAAGGAAGCAACATTGATTACAGATATGGACTGTATCTACAAAAATTGCTCGACAACCACTGCACCACACCAGACAACTGGATGCAAGTAGTATAATTTACAGAAAACAGACTGAGATTCTAATCTACAGATTTTGTGAGTTTTTTAAAAATAATACAAGAATGCATCTTTACTACAGAAAAGAGTCTTGATCAAATGTTTGTGTAAAGTTTGTTTTAATGAGCCAAAAGTAAAGTGACTAAATGTTTTTTTTAATTTAATTTGATTTGTTCAATTATTTCTATGCTGAGAAGTGGTAAAAATTACTTTGAAAACTGCAAAATCTCTCAGCTTCAGGGGGCTTTGCCCCCTGTCCCCCACAGGCATGGTTCGTACGCTCCTTGAACCTCCTTGAATCTCCTTGAATTTTCTATGTCTTGTTCAAGGGCCCTTGAATCTCCTTGAAAAATGCCAAATTGGCTGAGCTCCTTGAAAACTCCTTGAAATTTCAACCAGTGTATCTATCCATTGCTTGACCTAGAGATTTTATTGTCAAGTGTTTAAAAAAGGCCATTGAAAAATAAAAATTTATAAAACAAAAATTATATTATTTGTGTTGTCAACTGTTCGACGATCGTAACTTTTGTCGTCTGCTAATGATAAGGGAAGGAACCACCACTGGAAATTGTTTATTTCCTTGCTGTCGCGCATGCGCAATTGTTGGTTTCGTACATCCTTCGTTCTAACGCGCGATGTACAGAAAGTACGAAAACAGTGAAAAGGACAGCGAAACCGCGTGTGTTTGTTTACTGAATGGGTAAAAATGCCTGGAGGCGATTGTGTGTTGAATCTTTTGTGGTTATCGAAATCTGAATATGCAGGATGGCTGCTTGAAAAGAAAGGGAACAGGCATACGTGTTTCTGCCGCTTCTGCTAAAAAATTATCGACGTGAAAGTGAAGTGTTACTGTTTGACCAGCTGTTCAGCACACTCATGAAAGCAAAAAAAGGACTATCAAGATCTTTGGGCTGCTGTGCAGTTGTTACTTTTGTCCCATGGGCAAGCAACTGTCGAGAGAAGATTCTCAACCAACTAAGAGATCAGCACTGAAAATCTCTCCTAGCAGTCCTTGGTTGCTCGCCAAGTGCTGAACGGTATCAGGAAAATTGGTGGAATCGACAAGGTGGACATCACCAAGGAGCTGCTATTATCAGCATCTTCTGCAAGGAGAAAGTACCACGACTACCTTGATCAACAAAAGAAAGACCAGGAACAGGCACAAGCGGCAAAGAAGAGGAAGACACAGGAAGACTCTGTTGCTGATTTAAGAGAGAAAAAAGAAGAATGGAGAAGGATGCTCAGCACCTGACTCAAAAGGCAGACAGGCTTGCTGAACAAGAAGGTGCGCTGAGACTCTTGACTCAGTCAAATGCGCTGAGGAGCAAATCCAAGGAAATAAAGATCCAGCTGGAGATTTCCTGTCAGATTGATGAAGAAATGGAAAAACTGAAATATTATAACTGAAAACTCATTCATCTGTATGAAGTGTATTATATATTAACTGGTGGTGGTACCTCTTTCTGACTTTGTACAGTTCTCTAACTTGTGTCTAAGGACAACATGCTTCACAATTATTGTTTAAATTGGTATAGACTCCGTAATCTGCATCATCATTATAACTGCAACTTTATAGACATGCAATATTTATAGGTGTAGATTTCATAATCAATATCAACATCAGTATCACCATCAGATTCATGACTGCAAACAATTTATGGATATCACTGGGTTAGAGATTTTATCCTTTATTTTGACTACTTATCAATTCTTATGTGCGTTTACAATTTTTTAAAAACTCATTGAATTTTTGGAAAAACTCCTTGAAATCTCCTTGAAAACTCCTTGAATTTTTTACAACAATTTGAGTATGAACCATGACAGGGGGCCTACCACGGTCTCCTGGACCTCCGGCCGTTTGTACTCTCCTCCAAGTCTTGGTCATTCCCATCCCTGAAATACTGATGTATTGAAGCATGTTTCTATATGTTTGCTGATCTCAAGATATCTCTATATATTTTGCTTAATCCCCTCCCTACAGCAACGTGACCAGGAGAGGCAGGCATTTGGAGGTGGAGAGATTTTTTTCATGCGAACTCCCCAGGATCTGTCCAGCATGGACGGAGAGATCGTCCTGACTGAGTACTCAGAAGAGTTTCCTCCCTTGCTCAACCAAGTGGGCATGGCTTCCAAGATCAAAAACTATTTCAAGAGGGTAAGCTTTGCATTTGTATTAAGCTTAGACCTTTAAATTTACCTGATGCATTTTACATCAAGTCAGCGTTTCGTGCGATTAGCATTTTTGCATTGGGCACTGTATGTTGGTGGAGGTATATATTTATATTACGTTTGTGGTTTTATTTTGTTTGCTTGCTTGCTATTAAAGCATGTTTCTTCTCATGTTTAGACTTAAAGTTTTGGCTGCGTGATATTAGAAGAAAAGTTAAAGAACATGAAGTATTTTCACAAACACTTTTGCCATTAGTTGAATTGTTTCATTTAAACTGTGTAGCAATTGTTCACAAACTGTCATATAAAAAGAACAAACGAAAGACCTGCTTCTTTCTTCAATATACAGAAACCAGGCAAAGAGGCCAACCCACCAGAGTTTGAGTATGGTGACTTAGCGCTGGCTCACACCTCCCCTTTCTTGGGTGCCATGCGACCTGGGCAGGTGGTGCGTGCGATCGAAAACAACATGTTCCGTGCTCCTGTCTTCCAGCACAAGATGCCCACCACTGACTTCCTCATCATCAGGACTCGTAACAAGTAAAGCCTGGGTTGTTTTTTGTCCAGTGTGCAGTGTATTCATACATCTTGATCTTTACATTGTGTCGGCATCATCATTCATTCTTTCCTTTGAGGGCATTTTATTTATTGACATTATTCAGAAACAAAGATAAACACAAACACCCATTTAGTTTGTTTTGTTTATTTGGAATTTTCCATAATACAGTCTGATAGTTTTTATGTTTTGAGTTCCTTATTTTCAAAATTGGGAATCCTAAGGTTTCATATGTGAACTGCTCTCATCTTGGGATGTGAATATTACCAGAGTAACTTGAAATCATTCAGATATTTTAAAAATCAAAACGGCTTAATATGAAACAAATGCCAAAAGAATATGAAATGGTGATGGGATTTTGGGGCTGTGTTGTTATTAAACCAAAAAGGTCACGGTTGTCTGCATATCAAAGAGTTTTTGATGTAGTAAACATTGAGCTGCTGAGTAATGTAATACCTTATCATATTATGTATGGCCATCCACTGGGTCACTGAATTTATCCCAAGGTCTTCTCTTACTGTATTCTCTCAGCAGTAAATTATGATGACTGTTGACTGCATTGTGCAGTTACCATATCCGTGAAGTGGACACCATCTTCACTCTGGGCCAAGAGTGTCCTCTCTATGAAGTGCCAGGGCCAAACTCAAAACGAGCCAACAACTTTGTTAGAGATTTTCTACAGGTAAGTGCTTCATTGCTTCACAAAAGTGTTTGTGTACCCCAAGCATTTTTGTTTGTGCCTGTGTATTTGTGATTATCCTGCAGTGCGTAAAGCCTTGATGAATTTGAAAGCTAAGCTTTTAGCTAAGACTTAACAGTAAGAGAAGGTGTCAATCTGTATCTAGGCAAAACTACATTTATCACTTCAGGTTGCAGTTGGAGATGAACTTGGATGAAACAAATGATGACAGCTTTTAATACAATAAATCTTTGCCCCAAACACATATTTTTCTGTCTTGTTATGGAGTTTTATTGTATTTTAGTGTGTATTATTATGTTTGTTTTTGGTGATCAGAAATTGTCACACCTCACACTGAACTTCCTTGTAAATTATAGGGACAAGAAATCTTGATCTTGAACTCTGTTGAAGACCTGTGCCTGGCAGCTGAATCACTACATAAGGACTGTTCGTTACCATTTCTGGTAGCAAATTTAGCACAACCAGTTGATTGTAGGCAAAAGAAGGATGGCATCTTGAATTAGGTTCTAACGCAATCTTATACTTTGCAGGTGTTTATCTATCGACTGTTCTGGAAAAGCAAAGACAGGCCGCGAAGAATCAAGATGGAGGATATCAAAAAAGCATTCCCCTCTCACTCAGAAAGCAGTATTCGCAAACGTCTGAAGCTGTGTGCTGACTTCAAGAGGACAGGTGTGTGCTTTAAAGTGTGAATAGAGCAATTATTTGTCATCGGAGAAGAGGCAAAGAAATTGCAACTTAAAAGCAAGCTGCATGATATATTTCAACTTTTGTTTTGGCAGATTGAGTTGCACAATAGTTTTATTTTTGGCTTTCTTTGCACAATGAAGTTTGGATGATTTGGAGCAGTTTTGAAAGACATGTAATCAAACTTATCAAATCTTTGAAATCAGTTAACCTTTATTAACAGATGTGAAGAACAACCTGAGACTAGGTAGAAATTGAAAGTAAGCAGTATTTGAATATAACCAGATTTTTTTAGTTACGTGACAAATTCTGTACAAGGCGTTTCATATCGGGCTCTATGTGCACAGTGCATTTGCTATTTAATTTCAGGCGTAGAAGATACCCTACCCCTTGGGGTCATGAGCAATCTTGCCACTGTAGATTGTTCTAACCTATAAAGGGAAAAGTGAAAGCCCCAATTGAAAACCTGTCTTGACTTTGTAGGCATGACCGATTCGATTCACTGTGGCAACAGTACCCCCGTTGGGGTGCCGGGGGTTTCAGTATAAATAGTATCCCCACTTTCTGGAAATTTAGTGCTTTAAATTCCCACTGTCGCTGTCTTTCTCATTTGCTCTTTCTCATTCCTGCTCTGTTCTATCAATCTGCTATACTATCGTCTTCTTCGCTATACCAGTCATCTACCTTTTTTCTTGAAAACTCTTCCGGGACAAGACTCCTTGTTCGTGTATGAGGTCTGTTGGATCAGATTGGGAATGTTGGACGCTTTCTGCCAGGTGGTCACTAGGGCTTCCTATGATGTTATTATTTAGCAATGTAGGCATTTTATATGTATGTGTTTTGTTGATAATTTATAATGATGTTTGTATTCTATTTTGTTTTTGTAAACGGGGGTTCGATTAGTTGGGGTAAAGCCTCAGCGTCCCCTGCGTGGGATGTCTTTATTGTAAAGTGACTGGCTGGTGGAGGGCATTCAGTTTTCCCACTAGGGTTGTTTCGGCAGATCTTTTATGCGGATTGGGGGTTGTCCGGTCCTGATTTGGCTCGGAAGAGTCCGCTGGACCTAAAGCAACAATTATGTAATGTTATGTAATGTAGAAGATACCCTAAAATTATTGAAGTCATCAAAAGCCTGTATGAAAAGGCTACCAGTGCAGTCCTCCACAACAGCACCATCGGAAACTGGTTCAGAACAACAATTGGTGTGCGTCAGGAATGCCTACTCTCTCCAACACTCTTCAACATCTTCCTAGGGCGCATCATATTAGATGCCCTTGCAGATCACGAAGGCACAGTCAGCATAGGGGGAAGAGCCATCTCCAATCTTCGTTTTGCGGATGACATTGATGGATTGGCTGGAGAGTAACAAGAACTTGAACAGCTGGTACAGAGGCTTGACACCACCTCCAGAGCCCATGGAATGGAAATAAGTGCAGAGAAGACAAAAATGATTTCCAACAACACCAATGGCATCAAAATGGACATCAAAGTCCAAGGCCAATCCCTCAACACAGTGCATAGCTTCAAATATTTAGAAGACATTGTATCAGACAATGGGTCCTGACCGGAAGTCATCTCCAGGATCGCACAAACAGCTGCTGCCCTGGCGATGTTGAAGCCAATTTTGAAAGACAGTACCATCAGCCTACATTGCAAGGTAAAAACCGCTGCGCTCCCTTGTCATCTCCATCTTCCTATACGCTTGCGAAACATGGGCCCTAACAGCAGATCTACAACGAAGATTACAAAGCATGGAGATGAGGTGCTACAGAAGACTTCTGGGCATTTCCTATACCCAGCACATCACCAATGACGAAGTCCGACAGACCATCACACAAGCCATTGGACAACACGATGACCTGCTCACAGTGGTGAAAAAAACTGAAACTCCTATGGTATGGCCATGTCACCAGATCATCAGGTCTTGCAAAGACCATCCTGCAAGGCACAGTGCAAGGATGTAGAAGAAGAGGGAGACCGAAAAAGAGGTGGGAGGACAACATTTGAGAATGGACTGCTTTGACACTGAGCGAAACCATCAGGGTTGTTGAGGACAGAGGAAGATGGAGAACGCTGGTTAAACGATCACCTGTGGTGCCCCTACGACCTCCGAGTTACGTGATAGGATAGAATAGGATAGAAGATGCTGCTTCGTTCACCTATACAATGTATGCATTATCTAGCTTGATGTACATTAGGCATGGACTCGAACTGGTGGGTGCTGAAGCCAGACTTTCGCCTGCCTAACGAGGAGGAAATTCGTGCTATGGTCACTCCCGAACAATGCTGTGCCTTCTACAGCATGGCCACTGCAGAACAGCGGTTGAAGGTTAGTATGCTTTATCAGTGTGATAACATGGATTGCTTGTTGATTGATGGGATGGACGTTGAATCTGAAGGAAAACTGAGGCACAAGAATTGTAAGATGAAAGAATCAAAGACCAAGCCAACCATATGCTGGACGTTTCAGGTCCTCGATCCTTTCTCTGTCAGCAAATAGTTATCACTGGGTTGAATATATGTATGTCTGTAGTGGTGTCATGGACTTATTTTGTGTCATTGTGGTAGTGCTGGAAAGTAAGCAAAATTATAGTCGCAGTATTTATTTGACATGTACATGTACAATATTGTATTGCAGCACAAAGAAAACACAGGAGTGAAACTTTGGTATTGAATATTGCAGGATGCTGGTTATGGAGAGAAATCCCTGTTTGCACCTGAAGAAGATAATGAGGAAGACACGCAGAACAAGATTGAAGATGAGGCAAGTTTTCTTTCTCATCCTCATTAACATCAACATCATCATCATAATCATCATCGTTATCTGATGATGCAATCATCATTAGAGTTATGAAGACGATTAAAAAAATTGCAGTCTTCATGCTTGTATTTAATAGATTCTGTTTCTGGTGCTATGCGTTTAACACAGCTGCGACGGGTCGAAACTGAAGTCGTGACAGCGTTGCCCAATGATGGGCCATGTCTCTAGTCGTTTTAGCGATACAAGTTAGAAGACTCATGTTTGCTTCCCCTTTTGAAGCTTGCAGGAAATTGAGTTGTTTAGTATGGTTGAACTGGGAATCCTTTTTTTTAATTTAATACGCACATTTGGTGTTGATTGGATTTAATTCAAGCAAACTGGTTTTCTGGAGGTGTCTTGGAGGCGGGCTGGGGCTGGAAGGGGATTGGGCCACAGCAGTGCTAGTTACAATAGTGTTAATAGAATGTTTGCATACTCTGTGTTTGAGGCAGTTGACGTTTACACACTGTACCCTCTTTTCTAACATTTTGTGGAGTTTGTATGCTTATTTTTACTAACTTTTCTCATTTACTTCTTTTGCCAATGTTGATAATGTGAACATTTACATGCCAGTGCTGTGATGGTTTGGCTTTGTTGACTGCAGGTGAAGACAGCACCATGGAACACGACCAGAGCATACATTTCTGCAGTGAAGGGCAAGTGTCTGTTGCAGCTTAGTGGTAATGCTGACCCCACTGGCTGCGGAGAGGGTTTCTCTTACGTCAGGGTAACTGTCATTTTTAATGATCTTCGCTTTTTCTTTGAAGACTACAGCTTCAATCACTTATGTTCACTCTTCGCACAGTGTTGACAAAGATAGTGATAGTCGTCACGACGGGAATTCACATTTTTGGAATCTTTACTGAGGTGCTACAGAAGACTTCTGGGCATTTCCTATACCCAGCACATCACCAACGACGAAGTCCGACAGACCACACAATCCATTGGACAATACGATGACCTGCTCACAGTGGTGAAAAAAACGGAAACTCAGATGGTATGGCCACGTCACCTGACCATCAGGTCTTGCAAAGACCATCCTGCAAGGCACAGTGCAAGGAGGTAGAAGAAGAGGGAGATCGAAAAAGAGGTGGGAGGACAACATTCGAGAATGGACTGGTTTGACACTGACCGAAACCATCAGGGTTGCTGAGGACAGGGAAAGATGGAGTATGCTGGTTAAATGATCATCTGTGATGCCCCTACGAACTCCGAGTTACGGGATAGGATAGGATAGGATAGGATAGGATACTGAAAAATTGTGTCAACCCTTACAAAAATCTGCATCTGCTATCAAAAAAGAATGTATTTGCACAAGATTTTGCTGTAGAGATATATAGATCCTGCAATGAAATTACTTTCTCTGGGAGTTTCGATTGTATTATGTCACACATTTTTTATGGTCACGTCACTTCTTCCTTTACGCGATATGACGTTTGTTCCAAAAAGTAAAGCCACTTTCATGAAAATCCAAGATTAAATGAACACCATTTCGTAAGTATTTTTAAAAGTTATCTGGGTTAATTAACAGCATCTTGTTCTAAGAAATAGTTAGATTGATATTCGGACTATTGATTCGTGCCCCTTAGGCCATTCAAAATGCTGTTATGAGATTGTAGGCATTTGTTGAGTGATACATGTGTCGAAAGCCTTGGAATTGAGAGATCAAAAATGGCGACAAGGGGGGAAAACCTATCAACTGGCATTTTATTACGGCTTGTTTGCTTTAAGTTGACATAACTTTATGTCTGAGTTGCTTTTACATGTAACTTATTGTTCCAAATTCTTTTACAGCATCAGTATTGTAGGCGTAGTTGTAAGATACTGTTTGGCAGAGTACCTATTAGCACTGTCCTTTGGAAATATGATTTTTCTTGTTTAACCACACAAAAGTTACTCCAAGGGAATCAATAAACAAAAGGTTGACTCCCTTATTTCAGTGACGCGAATTTTGCTGACACCTCTTTCTGTACTGCTAAATTATACGAAAGTTGTTGAATTGGAATGGCGGCGCGCGCATACTTCACGCAAAAGAAAGGTTAACGAAACAAAACTCTTAACAAAATGCAAACTATATTTCTTTAATAATGGTAATCTCTTTATAGTGGGCTGTGCATTGTGTTGTGTTTTTCAGGTTCCTAACAAGCCCCAAACTAAGGAAGAAGCCAAGGAGATGCCGCCCAAGAAAACAGTGACAGGGACAGATGCTGATCTCAGACGTCTGCCTTTAAGAGAGGCCAGGAACCTCCTGAGAAAATCGGGCATCAAAGATACTGATGTGAGTATGCAGTTTGCCTTGCAGCATTGAGCATGGAACACAGCATGAATATTAGTAGTATGTGGGTCTTGTTAGCAGTATGTGGGTTTTGTTCGTAGGGTGTGGGTCTCGGGTCATTCAAACAATTCTTAGTAAAATCTGTAGTTGTTCTTTCTCTGCCTTATTCAATCAAGCGCAAGAAAATATTGATTTTGTTCAGTTTTTTGTACTTGATTTGGAAAATTAGTTTCAGTTCTTTAGTGTGGCTGAGAGCCTTAACAGTTCTAGGTCTTTGTGTCAGTATTAGTTTCACTATAGTATGTATTTAACCTCTGTGGTGGTAACCACTGTCTGAACTGTATTGAAAATCAAATTGCTGAAACACGAATAGCTGATAGTGTATTAGCAAGCTTATACACATTGCAATTGATGATTTTAAAGGAAGTAATATTTCCTTGCATGGTGCAAGGAGGCAGAAGAAGAGGGAGGCAGAAAAAGAGGTGGGAAGATAACATTCGAGAATGGACTGGATTGACACCGAGTGAAGAAGGAGTACGCTGGCTAAACGATCATCTGTGGTACTCCAGCGACTTTAAAGTTACGGGATAGAATAGGAATATTTCCTAAATTATGTTATCTTGTCTTTCTTTACTTTTCAATTGTCGTTGGCTGTCAGACCCGCCGAGCGCTAATACTCCATTTAACATCACCGGCAGGTCAACCTGCCTCGCTCTACATGCGCTCTACATAGTGGCTCGCTGCAGGCTAGTTTTAGAGCATTACCTCATATCCTTTTAGATGCCTGGACATGCGCAGCTGGTCACAGGAAGCCAGTTGATCTACCGCATGCTTTGTTTACTCTTTTTAGCAAGGAAATCTGTATTTTTTCATGATGAGTGATGACACGTTTTTTTTTTTAGAGTGTTGCTAAATAATGGTGCCAGTGATAACATAGCTTTTGAGGGGTTTAGTGTCGAAGAAGTGCCAGAATCTAAGCTAAGAAGGCTAAAATAAGATCATGAAGTGCATCAGGTCAGGCTATCAGACTTACAAAATAAAGTTGGATTAACTGCATGAATATTACAGGTGCAATGCTTTCTGTTTGTTCGTTTTGTCTGTTCTAACTGCATGCATGTTTTGTCAGTGTGTTTGTATGTCTGCATACTTGGTTATAAAGATATTTGTCATTTTTTTCAGTAATTTTCTTTATTCGAATCTTGTTGTTAATATTATGCTTAAAATTTTTTTAACCATCAACATCAACTGCTACAGCCACTAACACCACCACCACCAAAGTAAACTGGACACTTTATTTAAAATGTTCCACGTACCTTATTCAATTCTACACAAGCATACAAATCTTTATGAAGATCAGTCAACATTTGTATTTTTTAATGATTTTTTAAAAGTCAACTGCATACATTGGTCTTTTAAAAACAATTTACATTGGTCTTAAACAAAAATTACTTGGAATAGAACAGTGTATGATTATTGAATTACTTAGTAGTAGGAGAGTTAATTTAACTCTTATATCTCTATACCGCGCATGCCAAAAATCCAGATCCGCTCCAAAGTGCTACAAAATGTGTACCACAACCGAAATAGAAACTGATGTCATACAACTTTGACCTACCTTTTAACTTTAAACTTTGGTACACCACATTCGGATGTCTTTGTTCAAACTTTGTTGAGAGACAGGACATTCGTTTGGCCTTTCTTCGATGTTTTTTTCAACAAGAATTAATTTTGTTGTCAACAGATCATGAAGCTGTCGAGGTGGGAGGTGATTGATTTTGTGCGAACTGTCTCTACCCAGCAAGCCAAGCAGGGTCTGGATGTCAATGGTAGGTTGAGTGTAAGAGATTGTGCATGTGGGCAAATGTGCATGCATGCAGATGAGTGGGTGGTTATCACCTGGGTCAAATGTATGGGTTGTTTTGTATGCCATAGCCAGTGGTAATTCACATATATTTGTTTTTCTCACCTGCCACTGATAAGGAGAATTCCATGAGAGAAAGAAAGTTTTAATTTCTGACCAACCTATGTATGTCGGCGAAAGACAAATTGCAGAATTATTTTTGACTATGTATATATATGAGTATATGTACTCACAGCCCCACATTTTTGTTTGCAATGTTTGCAAATCTGTGTAAGATGAGTTCTAAATAGTCCAAAAATTATATAGAAAAAATGTCCGCCCATCCGTCCGTGTGTATGCCGTTTGTGCAAAAACTTTTAAGTGGCTAAGTACTCGGAGCCTGTTTCGACTATTACAACCAAACTTGGTAAGAGGTTGTACCCAGGAGACCTTGAAAATGATCAGTGAATGAATGACTTCACTTCAATGTCAAGGTCACAGGGTCATTAAATGTTAATCAAAAAAGACAGTTTTTCAAACAATTTCAAACTTTTTCCTAGGTTATTAATATTGAACTTATGATTCTTTGATGTATGATATGAGACACACGTACGTTGCAATTTGATCAACCTCACTCCAAGGTCAAGGTCACAAGAGCTGTCCAAAGTCGATTTGTATAGGTACTTTGAAGTGACCTTGACCATAAACTATGAGAGATATTAAGTCCAAACTTGTATTTAGAGATGATAGATTGATCGTTTATATATTTTCCAGTTTTTTGCATTGATCTTGAAGGTCAAGGCCATTTTTAGACTTTGCAAAAATATACACAATTAGGTAATCATACCTGGCTGTTTATTTAACTCATTGTATGCAACAACATTGGGTTATTTGATCATACATGCATGAGAGATCTCGTAAGAGTCAATGTCATCCCAAGGTCAAGGTCACTGAAGGTCAAGGTCATCCCAAGATTACAATTTTGGGGGCATAATACATTTGCTGTACTTTATTTGATAGTACATGAGTATTTGGAACAGGATGTCAGTGTCATCTCACGGTCAAGAGTATAGAAAGATCAAAGTCAGTTTACTTTGCATTTTAATGCCAATATTTCATTTTGTTTTTTCTGGGCACTCATTTTCATGTTTAATATTGCAAGTTCCATAAGGAGTGTGCGAGTAATATGGGCTTTGCCCTTTAAGTTTATTGTTATTTTTAGACAGTATTCTGTGCTCTGTTGACTTAGATGAGATAGCACGTCAGTTCCACCACCATAATTATATATCTAACCTTGCTTGGATAAAGCAATGTCTGTCTTTGCAGGCTGGGTGAAGTTTGCAAGAGGAAATCGCTACTCCGCAGCTGAACACCAGGAACGCTATAAAGAGGAATGTCAGCGCATCTTTGAACTTCAGAACAGGTGCCACAGTAGCATTTTTTGTTTTTCTTGGTGTTGTTTACCCCTATGGTTGTTTCAGCAGATCTTTTATGCGGATCAGGGGTTGTCCTGTCCTGATTTGGCTCGGAAGAGTCTGCTGGACCTAAAGCAATAATAATGTAATGTAATGTTTTTCGCTAAAAATTCTAATACAAATGTATTTTTTGTCACTGGTACAAGTAATTCACGAAACATGCAAAAGTGATGACCGTCTCCTAGAGCTAGAGCTGGAAATATTACTTGCAATGCCTTTCTTTCTTGTGTTTACACAGTAAATCAGTTTTACGTGTTTAACCCTCTAACCCCCACAGGAGCCTAGGCCTTATCTGCTTCTATTTCCTAGGTCAAGGCAAGTAACTCCGTCAAAATGCTACACCATGCACATACAAAAATGAATTAAAAATGCACCACCCAAAATTATGTTCCACTTATCATTATTAATAAATCAACCACATATTTTTCTTCAAATTGAAATGTTACACATACATGTTTACAATGTGTTGCAACTGGAAAAAAAATCTGAATGTCAACACTGCATACTGCACAACGTGCAGCAATACGATCACTGACTCAAATAATAAAGCACCGATTGTTCATCGTTTTTGTTATTCAAATCCGACAGAAAAAGATCGTCAAAGTGAAAGTCCAAATCACTTTCCTCTCCATCATTAACCTGTCAGACCTGATAGTTCTCCGCGAAATCGCATACTTTGTTTTGGAATAGTGGTGCAGCGTTGACTGTTTCTGTGTATATATTTTCGCCGTTCAAGTTGTGGATTTGTGGACGTCATCAGACTCATTGGACTTCAAAATGTATGTCACTAGGCGTGACATAGTCGCACGTTCCGCGGAAACCTCTCTTAGATCACTATCAGGTCTGCCTGTACCAAATCAGCCTTCTAAAATCCTTCAAATGGGTCATTTTCTTCATCAGATTCTGCAAGAATCTGACGCCATAATTCTCCGCCTCTCAAACTTCAAACTTTAATCAAACTTTGAAAATTCACTGTGTGCGTTCTACACACTTTAAAAATGCAGTGAAAACACCACAGTAAACAGCAGGAAATCACGATCACGTGTGCGAGAATCTCGCATGTTTGCTATAAATAGATTTCCACATGGCAGCTTCTGATAAGGCCACGTCATTACCGGCCGCTGCCGGTCGCTCCGCGAACATGCACATAGCAAAAATATCGGTCGCTGTAGGTCGCTCCGCGTGTTAAAGGGTTAATAACTTTTACTGTTATTTGTTGTGTTTTTGTAGCTGCGGTTTTTATGAACAAGCCTAGCCAGCCAAGAAGCGGGAATAATTTTTTCTATTGCTGCTTGTGCCATGGAAGTTTAGTAATTAGCCATTTGTTATTCGCTTTCAGAATTTTGTCCTCTGAAGAAGTACTGTCCACGGATGAAGGATCGTCATCAGGGGAGGACTCAGACTTTGAAGAAATGGGCAAGAATATTGAAAGCATGTTGTCCAACAAGAAGACCAGCTCACAGGTATGTTCTATCTTTGCAGATTGAGTTTATCTGTCCTATAGACAAAGGTCTCCAGTAGAGACTAAAGTATATAGCTGAATGGTGGAGAATAGGGGAGGGGTATGTGGGGGCTTTTAGGCACCTGAGCGTGTACAGTAGGTTCAGTTTTGTAATATTGGGACCTAGCAGACATTCACACAATGCAATGTAAAAAAATTGGTCAGGCCGTTATGTAGATTGGGCTGTATGGTAGTGTAATATGTTTACACCTTGCCAGTATAAGTTTATAGTGGTTTGTTTTGGAGGTGGTGGTGAGAGGGAGGGGGGTGGCAGAAGGGAATGTGTGCGAGGAAGGGGGAGGTAGGGTGTTGTAAGTGTATAATGAATAAATCAGTGCTTACCAACCATACAATACAGTACCTTACAATACAGTACGTTACAATACAATACAATACAATACAGTACAACTTTATTGTAAGATAAAAATCTGAAATTTGCCTTTGGCATCACTTGTGCTTTGCGTATGTATGTGTGCTCACAGGCATAGAGAGTTTTATTTGAATGCAAGGAGAGGGAACCTAGAGTTTGCTCAGGTAGAGAATCTGTAAGTGGCAGGACGAAGCAGTGATACGCGGAGATCTTTTTATGCCTGGCAGTCATTTCTCAGTGTGTGAAATATGCTGTTGCCTTTAGTTTAGTGCGAGTGGGAGGTGTTTTTGTATGGGTCAGCGTTTATATATTCGTGTTTGTGATTGTGTGCCGTGGGTACATGTGTCATCAGGGTGGAGAATTTTCCTCGAATCCGCGGATTTCCGCGGAAGGCATTTGCATTTCTGAGAACAAAAATATTGAGTACCGACATTTTTATTTTTCGTCCGATATATTTTTTGCGGATCACCTCCGTGCCACATCCAAGTTATTTTGTAGGTCATTCATTGCGTTCAGAGAAAGCGCCCGCCCGCGACTGTTATACAGAGCTATGCTATAAGGCCTACTATATAGGCCTACTATGAGCAAGTAAACAAAATCGGGTGACCACGACTAGGAACAGTAGCCTATAAAGCGCGCGCGCCCTCCTTCCTTTGTGTTACGCTTCAGTGATTCTTTTCAAGGTCTTAGCAGTCTTTTGAAATCACAAACAATGTCTTGCTCTGCCGAAATTGGATTTGTTGGTTACTCGCTCAATCGTGTTGCGGGACATCATATTATATGACGTCCCGCAACGCGATTGAACGAGTAACCAACAAATCAAGATTCTTAACTTTTTTGAAATGAAAGGCATGTGCATAAAACATTCTTTTTTTTCTATTTTTTTCTATTCATGTTAACTTTGTACTTTTTGCTTTCAGTAGAGGCCCTAAATTACTTCAAAATTGCATAAATTCATTTTCTTCCAGGGGGTTTTGCCCTCATGGACCTCCTACCGGAGCTTGGCCCCTAGACCCCACTGGGGCCTAAGGCGGCCCCTGGAGCCCGGCCGGATTTCAGAGATTTCTTGATTCAGTTATTCTCCACCCTGGTCATGCATTTGTCTGATAATGCTTTTTGCCTTTGCCTCCTCAAACCTTGTATTTCTGTCCACAGCTAAGCATGGAGAAGGAGGAGCAAGAGCGCAAAGAACTGAGACGCATGTTGTTAGGCGAACCCAGCGACAAAAACAAGGACAAGAAGAAAGGATCACAAAGAGACGAACCCCTCAATTTGGTCAGTTATTATGTATTTATTTCTTTATGTATTTAGTTATTGGTAAGTCTGAATGAACATTGAGGTTTAACCCACCATTGGCGATATGGCAGACGGGGATAACCATCCCAGCGAAAGAAGGGTAAGGACCTGAATCAACACTGAACCACCAAAGCAATCATACTGCTAAAATGGACAGTGAAAATGGGCACATTTTATATCGCATATATTGGTAAGTCTTTACTACTTTAAGCAATGAAATCCTAGCATATGTTGAATTTGGTGTGTAGCTTTTGCTTCGGTTGTTTGAAGAAATCCAACAGTGAGCAAAATAGATGTGAAGGTCTGACATCACATATAGCTGAGAATGTATTGCTGTCAAAAAGTTTTGCTGAAAAGCTACCGCCATTGTCTATACAGACTTGCTGCTTTTGCCAATACATTTTTTACTTCAATGTAGCAGCTGTTTGACATCAAACGTTTTGTTGAGAGTTACAGCAAGTAGTACATTGTTTGCAGGAGGGCCGCAAGCTGAAGATCACTCGTACATTTCTTGGGGAAAATGGCCAGACATACACACGATCAGAAATTGTGCGAAACGCTGCTGTCATCAAGAGCTACATTCACATACGACAGACCAAGGACCCCAGTCTTATGTGAGTACTCGTCCATTTTATGATTAAACATCAGCTGCTTTGATTTTCCACTACCACACCCATCACCCTTGCTCTTGGATATTAAGTGTCATATAATATGAGAATTTTGAGGCTGTTACCATCTTTCCCCACCAGAGGAGCAAATTTTAAATTAATAATCATTTCAGTTTGACTGGAGTTTGATTTCCTATAATCGGTTCATTTTTATTGCAGACATTTTCCGTTGCTTGTGTAATTTTTATAAAATTTCATTATTTTAACAAAAATGTGTTGACCTTGTGTACAGCAAGCAGTTTGCAGCGATGGATGACCAGGCCAAAGAAGAGATGCGCAAGGAGAGAAGAAGGTGAAGTCTCTTCATTTGTCTAAAATTCATGTGAAATGAGTTGTCAAACTTTAGCATGCTGACTTTTCTAGGCGTTTCTTTTCCGTGTCCCTGGCTTTTTTCTAATGACGTATATTTTTAACATGGCTCACTTCCCCTGATGCTCTTATTGCTCTGCCAAATAAAGTCCTATCTTCATGAAATGTTGTTTATGGGTAGATGAATGTTTTGTTGTGTATCATTTCCTGTGACGATATTTATCTAATGTCAAATATATTTTTTTCAGAGGGAGAGGGAGGGAGGGGGGCGGGATATAATGCAGATAAAAATCTTGTAGCCACTCGTGGTCGCATGCATCGGGTACCTCTTCATTGTCTGAAGAAAGAGAAGAAACATCACTCACCCCAACATCATTTAAACTCCACATGTGCATGTCCCCTCGGCCAAATTTCGTCTTCATCATAGCCAAAAAAACTCTTTCTTCAGAGTCTGAAGCCATAATAATTTCAAGTATAACATCCTCGACAGCCATTTTGCAAAATCCTACCGTAAACTTCTCAGAATTTTTGTTTATTTCTAAGTCAGAAAGTAGCCCCAATCTCCCGTACATGCACTGAATATATTGCCGGTAGCATTCTAAAAGTTAAGGTATGCAGGCTGCAGAGGTAGAGTTTAGAGATGGATTATAGAGAAATGGTTAGGTTGGTAAAGGTGAAGCAGCGCCATCATCTGAATAGTGAACGTTTACTATTGTCTTTTTCATCTGCTGAAACTTCATTGTTGTGTAAAATTTTAAGCATTTTCATTGTGTGTGGAGATAAAGGATGAATCTGTAAATAGTAATGATTTTTTTGTTTAGGCAGGTACAGCAATATGCCAGGCAAATCCTCTTTACAGTGTAATTTGTGTAGTGTCATTTTATCTTCAGCCACAACTTAAATCTGAAAATTAACCAAACCTCTTGCAAGCAAAGGCAAAGAATGTTGTAACAGTGACTTTGAAAATTAACCAAACCTCTTCCAAGCAAAGGCAAAGAATGTTGTAACAGTGACTTAACGTTTACAAATGACCAAATGTGATGGCAGGATTCAGGAACAGTTGCGGCGCATCAAAAGGAACCAAGAGAAGCCGCAGGCTCCGCCACCACCCAAGAAACCAAAGAAGAAGAAAGAAACGGCTATTTTGCTGAAGGTAACAAATGTTTTTAGCAAGGTGAGGCTGAGGAAAGGTTTAAATGTGTAGAGAATTTGACAAATTGAAATTACTTTGTTTGCTTTACATCTTCTTCTTTTTTTTTGCAGTATGCACTGTATAGAGTTGTATAGTTGGATGGAAAATGGAGAAGAATGAGATGAAAAATATGTTAAACTGCAGGTAATGGAAATGAAAGACAGTAGATTTTCTAGGTAAAGGTGTGTTCCATTTTTGCCTTTTAAGTATGTTATTTCCAAGTTATTATTACTATAAAAGAAATTAGCAACGCCTAGGTGTCACTATGAAAGAAATTAGCAGCGCTTGGGTGTATAGAATTTGTTACATTTGGAGGGTAAAGTAGAACAATGATCTTTATGAAGTTGCGTCCACAGATGAAGTGCGGTGCGTGCGGTGGGGTGGGTCACATGCGGACCAACAAGGACTGCCCCATGTACAACAAGGGAGGAGTGCAGGGCCCAGTGCAGGTTGCCATGACCGAGGAGCAGGAGGAAGAAGAGGAGAAGATGTTGCCGCACGATGAGGGTCTGGTCAACGTTGAGGGCATAAAGCTCACCGTGTCCAAGATCGTGGTGGAAAGGTGGGTACTAACAGAATGTCAAAATGGGTGGAGTAGCAAACTATGGTACAACAAAATAAAACTTTGAAGGATCTAAGGATATGCAGGGTCAAGTTTTACTCTTGTGGAATTTATATTTTCTGCTTCTATGGTTTTAATGTATTATTTTATGGCTCCGGCATTTGCCTTCCATTTTTATCTTGGATGGAAACAGTTCATGCAGTGTAACTGTGTTAGTATAGTTTTCTTAATCACTTGTTTGATAATATAACATTTCTTTTGAATGATTTTGACAAGTGACTGTTGCACCGGAATAAAGCTCAGTATTCATTAGGCATTAGAGTAATCACTTTTGCTGAAGTAAAGATTATGTTGAGCCATATTTCTGACTAGCAACAAAATGGCAGCGACAACGCAAGCTTGGTCAGTAATTTCCCCTTGCCTTTCCACTTGTGTTCCATGGAGCTGTGAGGGGTCTTTCATTAAGCATTCAAACCTAGACAGCATCATTCACTGAAGTTCCTTGTGTCTTTGATTGGAGGGTAAAGCAACGAAATTGTCCACCTAATTTTCTTTTTTGTTTTGCGTGATGGCAGGGCTGAGAATATCAGACGCAAGTCAATGTTGCTGAAGTTTCCCAAGCAGGCCATTGAGACGAAGAAAAAGCGGCGTCTGGGCAGCACTATCCATTGTGACTACCTCAAGGTAGGCCTCTGTTCTATTCAGTTCCATCCATTTTGTTTCAGTACAAACCTTTTCAACAGTTTAACTCCAATGTTTTGGTAGTTGCCCTTACTGCAGTGCCGAAAATGCTAGTGTGACCCCACTTTGAAGTTACGCTAAAACTTCAAATAACAGTTACATAACAAGAGCTTATCCGCAAGTATTTGTCAACTGTTGATGGTGTTTTCCAGAAGCCCAAGCAGTCGTCAAACAGAAGACGGACGGATCCTGTGGTCACCATGTCCAGCATGTTGGAACAGATCCTCAATGAGATGAGGCAGCTGCCCAATGTGAGTTGTTTATTCCTCCTCTTTTCCACCCCCTTCTCCCCTCTCATCTTCTATGCCACCTCAGCTCTCCACAGCACCACTTGTTCCACTAACTCCTCTTTCATCAACTCATCTTTTGCCATCAACTGTCACAATGAAAGGACCTACAGTCATTATCTTTTAACTTGTACAGCAAATACAATGAACATACTTACTCCATTTTCCAGAAGCTTTTTCTAATGCTCGTTGTTTATCATATAACACCATCATCATCATCATCGTCATCATCGTCATCATCATCATCATCATCGTCGTCGTCGTCCTCGTCGTCGTCATTGTTACACTCGGTTTGACGTTGGTGTTTTTCTATCAGTGTTGATTCAGCCCCGATGCTGAAGTACTGATGAGTGTAGCTCAGATTCGTTTATCCACGCAACCCGTCCAAACAGCATACAAGTCACAGAGTCGACGTATGAAGTTTTCCACTTTTATTCAGCACACATCAACAACTGCATACAATTCTCAACTCAACTCTCAACAACACACAGAGCATCGAATATATAATTTTTTCTCTCAACTCGAGATGACCTCAGGTCGTTCTAGAATAACGCGTTACAACCAATCAGAATTAAAGATCGTCATCACTGACTTACGTCATACATATTTCTAAACATACCCGGAAAGTTCTCTCACCTCGACATCCATCAGGAAACTTCTATCGAGAGTAAACACGCAGATCCAGAAAATTCTCCAATAATATCGACTAACGCAAATTATCAACGTTATACAAAGCCTCTCCTAACAACAATGCAAACTCAAATCAAAGGTAAATAAACTCCATTATTGAATACTTTGCAAAACGAAACGATTAGATCTATCGTGCGCATTTCAGACATACTTTCGTTTGCGTTTCAACGTAACAATCATCGTCGTCGTCGTTGTCGTTTGGTTAGTCCATTTCAATTTCTTTATGGACCTAAATTTTCAAGTCTCTACTACAGGTTAAATTTTTTTTTTTTTTATTAACACGTACAAATCAGCCAGTATAATAAGATAAAAGGGGATGCAACCCACGCCAGTATAGAATGAGCTAAGAGAAAAATAATGATGACCTGAATAATAATAATAATAATAATAATAATATATCTAGCCTGATCTGTTTAGTATTTTTTGAAATATTAAGATCTAAAAAGGATTCAAAATTTTGAGTCAATCGTTTCAAAGTTATTTCACATTGGATGCAATAAATGTCTTTGACTATTTTCTGTCTCGCTGACCGCATTAGCATAACTTTGAATGAGATTTAGTGACACGATTTGACCTTTCCTATACCATAAAAATCTGAGCCATACATTGAAGAAATAGAGATATTTGCATTCTGTAGTTCCTGTGAGTAGGCGTTGTAAACCCATCATAAAGTACATTTCAGTCAATCAGAATTGCAAAACAAATTGCACTGATTGAGTAAGAAAGAGTTCAACTTTCTTTTGTTATAATTCTTTAAAAATGTTATGCTTGTTTTAGAGTATCTATATGCAATTGAAAACATGCCATTTTGGTGAGAAAGGCCTCGATTCACTCATATGCTAATAGCGGCTGCCACTCCCTACTTAAATTTCATATCATATCCTATTCCTTAATTCAAAAGTTGTTGGGGCACCACAGATGATCGTTTAACCAGCGTACTCCATCTTTCTCTGTCCTCAGCAACCCTCAGGGCTTCGCTCAGTGTCGAGCCAGTCCATTCTCGAATGTTGTCCTCCCACCTCTTTTTCTGTCTCCCTCTTCTTCTGCCTCCTTGCACTGTGCCTTGTAGGAACTTAAATAACAGGTATCCTCAGATGATCACACTGTGCACCACTGTCCTATAACAACTCTGTCGTGTGTGTGAGATATTTTAGGTGTGGCTTGTTTCTGTGGGTATCTCAAATGTCAGGTACCCACACAAACAAGCCACACATAAAAGATCTCACACACATGACGTAGTTGTTATAAGACAGTGGTGCACACTGTGATCATCCTTACACAAACCATCCATCCCCTTCTCCCATCATCTACCCACTCCATCCCCCAGCCCACCTGTCTTCCACCTCCTAACCTAACCACCTAACAAAGCACCGTAATCAGGCCTGTAGTAATAATAGGTTCACTTGCTTTTATTAACTCGCATGCGAGCAACAATGTGCTCACCCTACATTCCAAGTTTTCCAGGTTTATACCTACATCCATTGTCATTTCTCATGTTAGATTATTTCAGGTTACTTATTTTCAGTGTACATTCTGTATGAAACAAGTACTAGGGAATCATAAGGTCCATTACTTCATATAGGGGTATATAAATCCTTGAGATTTTTTCTTTCTTCGATGCCATTTACTTTCAAAGTCAGTGAGCTTGACCTTTCCAGCAGGCAAGATGCTACGCTATTCAAATATCCAGTTTTGTTTTTTATTTTGTGTGTGTTTTTCTACTCCTTCTTCTTGTTCTTCCTCTTGTTGTTTTTGTTGTTGTTGTTATTATTATTATTATTATTATTATTATTATTATTATTATTATTATTATTATTATTATTATTATTTTAATTTAAAAAAATTATTTTGATGATGATTATTATTATTGAAGCTGATAGGTGGTAAAAGTTTTTTTTTTTCAGTTTTGATATTTGTTTTTTTAGTATTTGATATGCCACAAGTGGGGTTGATGAATATCCAAAATATGATTTTCTTAGTTTATGCATGGCTAACTACTAGACTGTGTTACGAGAATCCCATTTCTTAAAGTGTTGCTTGTTATTGCCATTCAGACTCAGCCATTCCTCTTCCCGGTCAACCCTAAAGACGTGCCTGATTACTACAGATATGTTGTGCGACCCATGGATCTACAGACCATGAGAGAGGTTTGTAATTTGTCCTATTACCTTACCTTCGATTCAGGTGGACTCGGAAGTTTCGAGCTTCTTTGTTCATTTTTGAAGGCAAGAGTTTTATGATCCAGTTGCAGTTAGGTGTGCTTTTTTAAAAAAGATTTGTAGGGCGTGTCTTTGTGAACCAGTGTCTTATAGTCAAGAAAATATGGTAGATTCAGTTTTTATTTTAATACAGTGGCATTTGCTGATGTGTGTGTGAGTGTGTTTGTTTATTTGCGTGTATGTATGTGTACGTATGTGTGCCTGCTTGTGCATGTGATAGTTAGTGTACATGTGCACCCATAGTATGTTTGTGGTGGTTTTCGTGTGAGTGGTAGTCTGTTGGCGTAAGAGTTGTGTGTATATAAGTGGTCATTGCAGTTTTACTGTAGTGATTTTTGCTCCACAGAACGTGCGCAACAAGATGTACAGGTCAAGAGAGGCTTTCTTGAATGATGTCAATCAGATTGTGGAGAATTGCAAATTGTACAATGGAGGATCACACTTGCTCACCATCACTGCTCAGAACATTCTGGAGCTTTGTTTGAAGAAGTTTGCCGAGGTAAACCATTTTTCTTCTCTGTAATGAAAGTTTTGTGTGTATGTTTGTTCTTAAACTGTTTGCAAATTGATTGAGAGAGCATTTACTCCAAATTGATCGCTAATTGTAATTGAAGATTTGAGAGTCTTATGCAGAGGTGCCAACCAGTACGGATTGACCGTATTTAATTCCGGCGAAGTGAATT
Organism: Oncomelania hupensis; assembly: GCA_036898135.1. Taxonomy (NCBI): domain Eukaryota; kingdom Metazoa; phylum Mollusca; class Gastropoda; order Littorinimorpha; family Pomatiopsidae; genus Oncomelania; species Oncomelania hupensis. Next base: position 56,167,423 of record CM072518.1, read on the forward strand.
AAATACGGAAATACGAAAGCTTTTATAAAAATACGGAGGAGAAGTTGCCGATCGTTTATCTTTGCCAGCGGTGCTTCTGTACTGGTTTCTGGTCTCAGAATAGTACTCCTGCACTCACTGTGTTCAACAAGCTGATTTTTATGGTGATTTTAGAGTAAAACAAGTGTGGTGTTCAACAAGCTGATTTTCATCGTGATTTTAGAGGACTGAAAATAGCCTGCTGTTTCAGAGAGAAGCCTGTCGTTACTTTATAGTGTCATAGGCTGGGTTTTGCGAGAAAAAAAAATACTGACAAGTGTTAAAAAATACTGACAAACGGGTCCGGAAATACTGACAATTTGTCTAATATCACAGATGTGAATAGACGTTAAATTAAATAAATAAAAAATACTGACAAGAAGTTTAGGGTGTTGGCACCTCTGCTTATGGAAAAGGGTTTGTCATATTTTCAGTGCACAATATATTTTTTGCTTGATAAAAATGTTTAGGTCCAAAATTAGTTGTAAAAAATATAACCTTTTTTTTCTAAAATGTGTGTATTTAGTCAAGTATTGTGACGATTAGAATTATTTAAAGTGTGCTTTTATTCAAATACCGCCGATTTTCAAACTCCGTGTTTATCTGGAATGTTCTGTGCCTTTGTTGAAGTGGATCAACTGTATTGAAAGGGTCAGTGTGTTGAAGTTACTTCAGTGTCTTGAAATGCTGGACATTATTCTGTATTTACAGAATTTGACTTACAATCTTAGTTATACTGCAATTAAAACTTAACTCTTTAGTTTTCTGGACGTCTCAATACACGGTTTTGTTGTTTTGTCAACAGAAAGAGCAGAAGTTCATGCGTCTGGAGAAAGCCATCAACCCCTTGCTGGATGATGATGACCAAGTGGCAATTTCCTTCATTTTTGAAGGCATCGTCAACAAGATGATTGCAGTGGAGAATGTATGTAAATGATGAAGATGACGATGAGTATGGATAGTGCTGTACAAATATACTTTTTACATACAGTTGGTCATAATTAAAGTAATTTAAGAACACTGTATCTTGAAATTAATTGTTCCTATTCTTGAGTAGTTTAAGTCAAATAAGGTGAGGGCAGACGGATTTCATGTTTTAAGGCACTTTTCTTCTGGGGACTTAGTACAGTTGTGTCAGTAATGATAATGAAGCAGAAGTTGCTACAACACATTTATTTATCGTTTGATTCAGGATCATGCCTTGTTGATTTAGTAATTGTGCAAATACCCCCGTTGGGGTGCCGGGGGTTTCAGTATAAATAGTATCCCACTTTCTGGAAATTTAGTGCTTTAAATTCCCACTGTCGCTGTCTTTCTCATTTGCTCTTTCTCATTCCTGCTCTTTTCTATCAATCTGCTATACTATCGTCTTCTTCGCTAGACCAGTCTCCTACCTTTTTTCTTGAAAACTCTTCCGGGACAAGACTCCTTGTTTGTGTATGAGGTCTGTTGGATCAGCTTGGGAATGTTGGACGCTTTCTGCCAGGTGGTCACTAGGGCTTCCTATGATGTTATTATTTAGCAATGTAGGCATTTTATATGTATGTGTTTTGTTGATAATTTATAATGATGTTTGTATTCTATCAGTGTTTCCCAAAACGCACATGTGTGCGTCAGAGACGCACAAAAACTGAAAAAGGACGCATGAAAAAAAAAGTGGTGCGTCACAAGGGACGCAACGTTTTTTTTTTTTTTTACTGCCGTTATGTAGCCTGGCACCTCTGAGCTATCGTGCGCCCGAGCCGAGTAAGCGCGGTGATCTCCCCTACCCACTGACCGCGCTGACACGCATGCGCAGCCTTTTTGTTTTGCTTCCGAAAAGCTGAAACATGTTGCTCGACATATGGCTACGGAAAACGCTAACCCGCAGAAATGCGGAAGACGATGCAATCGTTGAATGTTGAATCGTCATTTTCAGTTCTCCATATATAGACTAGGCAATGATGATCTTGTCTGTAATACGCAGTTGAACAGATTTTTTTTGTCTCTTTTTTATTTCTTCTGGTCATCGACTTAGCAGAGGCACGGTGGTCTAATGGTAGTGCTTTGGCTTACAGATCTGAAGGTCACGGGTTCGAGCCCTATCCGGGCCATTGTGTTGTGTCCCTGGGAAAGACACTTTACTCCCGTTTCCTACTCCTTCGGATGAGAGTATAAACCGAGGTCTAGTCTGTGTCGCATGCACTCCATCATAACGGAATTTAAAGATCCTGACGCTCATGTCCTAGACGGGTGAGTGCCGGTAACAAGAACATACCCAGCATTTGGCTGCAGAGTCCTCAATAAGCTGAGGGTGGCAGCCCCCAACGAAAGAAGAAGAAGAAGAAGAACACTAACTGCTTTTACAGAGAAATTTTGTCAGTACAAGCAGACTGATGTGTGTAAATTGTCGTATGACCATTTCATGTTTGTTCTATGGTCATTTTATGTGATTTTAAGGTTCCTCTAGTCAATGATGGATTCCTTTGTAACATTTATCAGAACAGTATTCCTTTTGTTGTGTTGCTTGTTTTATGGCTATTCATAATTTTCAAAAAAGTTGCATTGAAAACTAAACTTTGTTTGACTTTGAGGCGTATTTGTGTGTCCGTGATGTTGGTAATTAAAATCAAGGAAAATGTAGGAATTGTAAGGGGACTCTCAAATTTTGTAAGGGGACTCTTGAAATTTTGCACCAGAGAGTCCCAAGGACTCTCTGAAAAAAAAGCTGTGGGAAACACTGATTCTATTTTGTTTTTGTAAACGGGGGTTCGATAAGTTGGGGTGAAGCCTCAGCCGTCCCCTGCGTGGGATGTCTTTATTGTAAAGTGACTGGCTGGTGGAGAGCTTTCGGTTTTACCACTAGGGTTGTTTCAGCAGATCTTTTATGCGGATCGGTGGTTGTCCGGTCCTGATTTGGCTCGGAAGAGTCCGCTGGACCTAAAGCAATAATAATGTAATGTAATGTAATGTAATTGTGCAAATGGTTATTTCTGTGAGCATGGTGACAAGATTGTCACAATTATTTTACTTTAATTTTATTTTATCATTGTTAGTTTGTCTCTCATCACACTGTGAAGAGATGTTAAATTTGAAGTGATGATCATTTGACATAGAATTACATTTTTTAAAAATTTTCTTTCTTGTGTTGCAGTCCTGGCCTTTCCAGACCCCAGTCAATAAGAAGAATGTGAAGGATTATTACGACCACATTGCCAAGCCCATGGACCTGGGGACATTGCTCAAAGTGAGCACAAATGCTGATAGTATTGTGACACAGTTGCTGATAACAGTAAATGATTAGCTGGAATACAGAAATTTGCCCAACTCGTTGGTTGCGGGCAGATCACATAGGAAGATCGATAGTGTGCGTTATAAACAACTTAATACTAAGGGGAGAGAACAATCAGGAGCAAGACTAATATTTCCTAATTGGCTTGTTACCTCCCTTAGCTATAAAATGCGTATTTTGGCTCAGAGTAATTTATGTGACGCCTATGTTTTACCTCAATTCCAAAATGGCAACCAATTTTAATATGACAATTTTATGTGTACAGATCATTCATATACAGTTTGAAAGATATTCTAAATTTATTTTTTATCATTAGTGCAAAAATGACATATGTTGTGGTGAATGTGCAATAGATTCTGGATATCAAAAACTTTTGGAATTTTCGCTTACAGTGAGGATACTTGAGTGCTATTTTCTAACAAAAGGTGATAAATGTATTTTCTATTGTTGATTTCTTGAAAGAACATGCCATGATCTTTACAAAATGGTATAGTTTTTCTATTTTATCTAGTATATATTAGGTGGTTGAATAAAATTAAAAAAAGTTGCTTTTTAGGGAATAAACATGGCAAAAATGTTCCGCTTCCAATGACTTAGCTTAAAACATTTTCAGTTTTAGTGACTGTGCTTGAGTGTTTGCAAAGTAGTTGTGGTCACATTTCTCATTGCACACAAAAAAATAAGACCTGCTTTGGACAGCAAGGAGAAATTGCTTTTAAATAAGTTTGAACATGTATCGATGCGGCAGTTTTCATACAGATTTAGAAGATAGCGTGGCAAATATTCTTTCTTCTTCTTGAAGCTTGAAACTTTTTTTTAAAAAGTAAGGATTAAGATTATAATTTTATTTGTAAAAAGTCTAATCTTTTGATCGGCACCTCAACAAAATAACAGTATGCAGAAATAACCTTTAACATGAAATTCTTCTTTAATTTTATTCCAATGTTTGTTTAATATTTTGTTTTTACTTCAGAATGTGCAAAGTCACAAGTACCACACTAGAGAGCAGTTCCTGGAAGATTCGGACTTGATCTACACCAACAGCCTGCAGTACAACGGTCCTGATAATGCCTTGACTTCCACTGCACGCAAACTGATGGAGGTCTGCAAGGAAAACCTGGCTGAGGTAAACTCCACTTTAGGTGTTTAGCATAGGCATTATGACTAGGCTTCGTGCTGGCGCTAATACCTCCGAGACTAATGTGCTTTTTGATTCACCTTTTTTAATTTGCTTACATTGTCTCCCTTGATTGATTAGATTTGGAAAACATTGTTCCAAGCTTTCGTGTGGGTAGAGACGTATTTATTGAGTAGTGCATGGGTGTGCATTCATCAACGGTTGCGTTTGATCACGTGAGCATGCAGCCAGGCAAAAAAAAGCAAAACATGAGGTCACTGGAATGGTGTGTTAGCATCGTTCAAGTACATGTCCAAATTGTAAGTGAAGGAGGGGACTCCATACAGAAAAGTAAAATGTTCAGAAGCAGCTTTTGAGCACTTGCCCACAGTTAACATTTTTGTTCATGTCTTTCCTTACCTTAAAAAAAATGCATCCATCGTTCGTTCCACAGATGTGTACTCTGTGATGTTTCAGAACGAGGAAACCATAGTTCAGCTGGAGCATGACATCACTAACTCCCGGCAAGCATTGCTGGATGCAGCGGATTCAGAAAGTATGTTGACTGGCACTTCTCTCAACAGGGATGACAATAGTGTACTTGGTGAGTTGCACTGCCAACATGGTATTGTTAAAAGTTTTATTTGATAAACTAACTCCATTCTTTTAAAGTTAAATGATGGTAAAATGTAGTGTGAGTATGGGTAGGGAGAGATGCACACACATTTCTCAATGATTTTAAGACACAGTAGGGAGCTTTTGCAGTTAGTGAAAATGTTTGTTTTCTTCGCTCGCTGCACGGGAAAACCCCGGGATAGCCCATCACATCACGTCACGTAGCGGGCGACTAGAAATGTCTAAGCCACACTTTATTGATTTATTTATTATAGTTTATCATTCTTATATAGAGCTTTTCTTACCTCAAGAGCTGCTCAAGGCGCTAGCCGGACCAGGATCTTACTCAAGCTGCATGAGGTACCCCATTTGCTGCCCTGGGCACACATTCTGACGCTCAGATAACCAAGCATATCCTAGGCCACTGGGAATGGAGAAGAAAGGAAAATTATACACTAAACAGACATTTGCCACACTTTTGTTAAAAAAAAAATTAAAAATAATTATTTAGTATTATTTAGGAGCTCTAGTGAGGAAGGGTGCTGTACAAATGTTAATTATTATTATTAATAATAGCAACAGTAAGATGGCCAGTGCTCACAGCCAATGTTTATGTCCGAGCCACCGGGAATCGAACCCGCAACCTTTGTAACACGAGCTTATCGCTCTGTCAACTGAGCTATCCTGCATTTCGACAGGCAGCCGATTATCACGGTCATAGTTCAGAAGTGAACTGTTTAGGATACAAACGTTTCACCATGTGCACGTGAAATTTCTCTTTCGATTTAACATCAACGCATAAATACCACAAAGAAATGCAGACGAGGATGCAGGACTGAATTGTGCCTGTACCAGACATATTCAGAGCTTCATATGTTTATGAGAAACAATCGCTGAAACCTTGCAGTTTTGTTTCGCCAAATCATGGACTCTGACGCAAGGAAATTGTGATTTCGACTGAAAAAGTTAACAGGAACTAACAACGCACAGGCGCAGATGCGATTGTTCTAAAAATAAAATGGGGATCACCACGGAAAATATTTTCGTTGAGTTGCAAAAAGTCGCTAGTAAGATACGATTTCTGTAATTTTATTTTAACCGGACTTCTATTGTTCAGCATTTTAATTTATGTCTGTTCACTCTAGGTAATATTCAACAACAACAACAACACTAAAAAGAAAAACACAAAAAAAATAATTATTACAATTGACCACCGGTGATTTAAAATAACATGAATCCTATCCTATCCTATCCTATTCCGTTACTCGGAGGTCGTAGGGGCACCACAGATGATTGTTTAACCAGCGTACTCCATCTTTCCCTGTCCTCAGCAACCCTGATTGTTTCGCTTAGTGTCAAACCAGTCCAATCTCGAATGTTGTTCTCCCACCTCTTTTTCAGTCTCACTCTTCTTCTACCTCCTTGCACTGTGCCTTGCAGTATCCCCCGTTGGGATGCCGGGGGTTTCAGTATAAATAGTATCCCCGCTTTCTGGAAATTTAGTGCTTTAAATTCCCACTGTCGCTGTCTTTCTCATTTGCTCTTTCTCATTCCTGCTCTGTTCTATCAATCTGCTATACTTTCTTCTTCTTTTCTTGACCAGTCACCTACCTTTTTTCTTGAAAACTTCTCCGGGACAAGACTCCTTATTTGTGTGTGAGGTCTGTTGGATCAGCTTGGGAATATTGGACACTTTCTGCCAGGTGGGCTTCCTATGATGTTATTATTTAGCAATGTAGGCATTTTCTATGTATATGTTTTGTTGATATTTTATAATGATGTTTGTATTCTATTTTGTTTTTGTAAACAAGGGTTTGATAAATTAGAGTATAGCCTCAGCTTCCCCTGCATGGAATGTCTTTATTGTAAATGACTGGCTGGTGGAGAGCCTTCAGTTTTACCACTAGGGTTGTTTCGGCAGATCTTTTATGTGGATCAGGGGTTGTCCGGTCCTGATTTGGCTTGGAAGAGTCTGCTGGACCTAAAGCAATAATCATGTAATGTAATGTAATGTAATGTAATGTAATGTAATGTAATGTAATGTGCCTTGCAGGATGGTCTTTGCAAGACCTGATGATCTGGTGATGTCCCCCCCCCCCCCCCCTCTCCCATTTTGTTTTTTTTGCAGATGATGAAAATAACATTAATAATATTACCAATGTCTGGATGATATAACCTGCCTTCCTTTGATCCTATTTCTTGCCTTCTCTTGGTTTGGCTGTATTGGTTCAGCTGTTGGTGTTGGTCATTGCTAAGTTATATTTACTACAACGCTTGTCTGTTTTTCTGCAATCTGTACAATTCAGCAGTATTGTGGTGGGAATACAAAGACAATTTCATTTGTTTCCGAGAGCTTAACAGCGACTGATCAATTTCAACAGTACATCTTTGTAGAATTATGTGGTGAAGGAAACTGCACAGTAGACCTGTCTCCAAGTTCCTACAAAACAAAACTGCACAGTAGACCTGTCTCCAAGTTCCTACACAATGAAACTGCACAGTAGACCTGTCTCCAAGTTCCTACAAAATGAAACTGCACAGTAGACCTGTCTCCAAGTTCCTACAAAACGAAACTGCACAGTAGACCAGTCTCCAAGTTCCTACAAAACAAAACTGCACTTTAGACCTGTATCCAAGTTTCTACAAAACCACAGTGTCTTTAAAACAAAACAAATGTCACAGGTACAGTACAAACTACAAAGCGATACACATTATAAGCCTTCCTCTTTCGCCCATCTCTCACCTACCACTTATAGCTCCCCACTCCCCCACCTCCCTCCCCAAAAAGGTAACACTCTTCCAAAGAATAATATGCACAAGAAAATGATACACATTATTATTTGTAATAATATAAGGATGATTTTAGCCACACATTATTATGGGTAATATAAGGACAGATTTTAGTCACACATTATTATGGGTAATAATATAAGGACAGATTTTAGCCACACATTATTATGGGTAATAATATAAGGACGATTTTAGCCACACATTATTATGGGTAATAATATAAGGACAGATTTTAGCCAGACATTATTACGGGTAATATTATAGGGATAGATTTTAGCCACACATTATTATGGGTAATAAAATGACAGATTTTAGCCACACATTATTATGGGTAATAATATAAGGACATATTTTAGCCACACTATATTATGGGTAATAATATAGACAGATTTTAGCCACACATTATTATTTATAATAATATGACAGATTTTAGCCACACATTATTATGGGTAATAAAATGACAGATTTTAGCCACACATTATTATGGGTAATAATATGACAGATTTTAGCCACACATTATTATGGGTAATAATATAAGGACAGATATTAGCCACACATTATTATGGGTAATAATATAAGGACATATTTTAGCCACACATTATTATGGATAATAATATAAGGACAGATTTTAGCCACACATTATTAGGGATAATAATGTAAAGACAGATTTTAGCTACACATTATTATGGGCAATAAAATAAGGACTGATTTCAGCCACACATTATTATGGATAATAATATAAGGATGGATTGTAGCCACACATTACGGATAATTATTAATTTAAGGACGGATTTCAGACACACATTATGGATAATATAAAGACGGATTTTAGCCACACATTATCATTGGTAATAATATAAAGATGGAATTTAGCCAAACATTATTATGGATAATAATATTAAGATGGATTGTAGCCACACGTTATGGATAATAACATAAGGACGGATTTTAACCACACATTATTATGGATAATAATAGAAGGACAGATTATAACTACACATTGTTATGGGTATAATAATATAAGGACAGATTATTACCACACATTGTTATGGGTAATAATATAAGGACAGATTATAGCCACACATTATTATGGATAATAATATAAAGATGGATTTTAGCCACACATTATTATGGATAATAATATAAGGACGGATTGTAGCCACACATTATTATGGATAATAATATAAGGACGGATTGTAGCCACACATTATTATGGATAATAATATAAGGACAGATTATAACCACACATTGTTATGGGTAATAATATAAGGACAGATTATAGCCACACATTATTTTGGATAATTATATAAAAACAGATTTTAGCCACGCATTATTATGAATAATATAAGGACTGATTTTAGCCACGCATTAGGCACACAATATTAAAAGATGCATGGCTCAAAATCAAAGAAAACAACATCACCCTGTAGTTTGTAAAGTAGGGTATGTCTCTATAGAATTGTGTCGGGAAGTAGGTAAGTAAATGTCACAGTAGATTGAACAAAGGGAGTGGTAGTATCGGAATGCATTTGGAATTGTTTGATGTGATCTCAGGCGCGGACAATGAGAGCCTGGACAGCTTTGCCATGCGAGAGAATTCCACAATGGAAGATTTGGAAGGCACGCAAGGAGATGCTGAACAGGTTTGTGTCATTTATTTGTGTGGTCTTTTTTATTTAATAAATTATAATAAGAGTATATGTATATCGTATTTTTTTCTTCCTCCAAAGCAAGATCAGTTCAAAAGAATTTAAGTATCGATACATAAAGGTTAATATTATCAATAACGATTATGAAATATTGTATTGTTTATTTATTGTACCTTTGTACAATGGTATGCATCATTCATTTGGTTTTAGAGCATTTGTGAAACATCACATTTTTGTTTACACTCATGTATGTGTGTTGATAATAGATTTTTATTTGAATTTCCCTACAAAGTTTCTTTTTTTCATGGGCTTTCTTTCTTCTCTTCCTTTTATTTTTCTTTTTTTCTGAGTGTATTACTTTGCAGCAATTATGGAACATTTTTCATTATCTATTTTGAAGCTACTTTAAAAACATGCAATAACATTGAGAAAGGTTTTCACCGTTATACAAACGTTGTCATGGTCTTTAATTTCATCATCATGATCATCACGCCATTATAATCAAGTTCATCGTGATCATCCTTAGTTTATCGTTTTGTCACAATTCTCATTGTTTCTCATTCTTTATTGTTACTTGCTTGTTTGAAAGAGGCAACCATAATCATTTGTCTGTGCAGAGCATGGAAATGGGCTCTGATTCTGAGTTTGTTGATGTGGAGGGCTTTGAGCATGACACACCCAGGCGGAGGGCAAGAAAAAGGCGACATTCCGAAGTGAGTGGCATGCTGATTATGTATATAGTCAGTGTTCCCTGCCCCCAAAATAAATAAGGGCCCATGGGACCCTCAGTTGATCAAATTTAAGAGTCCTTTTGCAAATTTAGAGAGTCCTCAATTTGGTAAGCAGCAACATAATTGCAAAGCGTGCATGCGATTTTGTATGGATGACAACTTGTAACACAACCGTGAATCGTCTGCTATGGAAGTCTTTGTTGAGGAGTTTGCAGTTAATTAGTGGGCCACTCATTTGTCATATTTTCGATTTGAAAACGTGTACCTATGCAGGATGCACACATACAATCTTTTCTGTGTCTTTTTTTCAAATTGTGTGCGCAATTGACGCACCACTGTGGGGAATCGGGAGCACTGATAGTATGTACATACATGCATGCAATGTTTGCGTGTGTTCTGAGGTAATCTTGCCATTTATGTTGCTACAAACTTTAGCATAGTATATCCCCAGAAATGATAAGAGGGTGGATTTTGCTTTCAGGCTTAGCAACAGTGCATAAGGCACTGGAATTTAGAAATGTTGATGTTGGTGGTTAGATCTCTATTGATGCTTGTTTGGCCTATGTAGTTGCTCCACATGTAGTGTTATTTTTGCCATAATTGATATGGCCACGGCAAATTATCACAGAATATACCTGCATCATCTGGCAAAATTGAACAGCAATGCAGTTTTTTTGGGTCTAAATCCGCTCAGCACAATCTGGCCAATGTTATGTTCAGTTTAGCAGACAGGTGACAATATTCTGCCATCAGAGCATTATGACCTATATGGAATCTGCATCATGCAGTACTGTAGATATTGCATGATCCAAGCGAAGTTATCTGTGGACACAGTGTGGATGTATATCTTTTGTTGGTGAAAATATGGCATTGGAAATCAGTACATACATTTTATGTTGATAAATTCATGGATTGATACATTATATTGTTGTGTTTGCAGGTGGAAATGGATGAGTCTGATGATGCGGAAGGCGAGGACGGTGGGGAGGTGGAGGAAGAGTACAGGGAACTAGATGAATCACAGGAACAGGACGATATCTTAGGTTAGTACATATCTGGATGTTTCAACTACATCATTGTTTGAACATCTGTTGGTTAAGAGGAAAGTTAGGACCGAGTGCTTGTGTATGTGCCAATGTATGTGACAAATGTTACATTATTATCCTCCTTTTTGAATTTGATTGTTTTGTTTTTGTTCTCCTTTCTTTAAAAAAAAAAAATAAAATGAGTTTGTTTGTTAAGTTTGAAAATGACAATGGTGTCCTTGTTTTGTAAACAGGCAAACTGAGTGATAGTGAAGGGGAGGATGAGGATCAGCAAAACAGCCTGGACACGTCCAACCAATACGTGGATGAAACGGCGCAGGACTATGAGGGAGCTGTGGATGACGACGGCAGCGAGGACTACATGACGACGTCGGGGGCCCCCATGGAAGACGAGGAGGCCAGCTTTGACCCAACGGAATTCTTCATGAACTCTGCCCTGGCTACTGCCGCGGCCAATGAGCAAGCCTCGAACATTCACGATGACTTGGCTGTGTCGGATTCGGAAGAAGAGGAAGAAGAGGCATCGGATATGGTCAATCCTCAGCTGAAGGGTCACATACCGACAGAAAACCAGCATGATGAAGGATTTGACATTAATGCCTACTTGTGATAGGTAGGCTGGGGTTTACGCTCTTAGACAATATTTATATGGACAAGACTAGTTGACTTTATGCAAGAGCTCTGAGTGCTTGCTTGTGATACGTTCGAATCCGTTTCCTTGTGAGTTAGATTTTTGGTAAGTTGACTGTAGCTTCTCACTTTGCAAGAGATAATTCTATTAATACGGATAACAGATATGTTCCATGAACATGATTTAATTTAGAGAAAAAAAGACGTCATAACTGTGCAATATTACTTTGAAATAATGGCAAGGAATCGTCTCACATCTCTCCCATACCAAAACACACAGATGTGTTGGTCAATGGAATTAGTATAGTATAGTAGGCTGTCAGTCTCTTGCTCTTTGATGTGAGTGCATTTCAGAAAGCACTCTCTTTAACTGTCCCCATAGAAAGCTTTCAGGCATTGGTAGTCTCAAGAATTTGCCTACCACGATGAGTTGGGAGGGGATCCCCACACAAGTAGGTGGAGAACATCAAACTAGATTTAAAAAAAAAAAAAAGTCCAATCTGCTCATAAATCAATTTGTGGTATCGGCTGTGACAACTTCTTTCAGCAGATTGTTCAAAGTGTCAGTATTCCTGTTAGTGAAAAAAAAGTGCTGATATAAACTAGTTCTTCTTCCCTACACAGAAAAACATATCCACCGTTGGGATAATGAACATAAAATATTTTATTACATTAAAAGTGTGGTAAAAGGGTGGTAAAGAAACGGAAACTCCGATGGTATGGCCACGTCACCAGATCATCAGGCCTTGCAAAGACTATTCTGCAAGGCACAGTGCAAGGAGGTAGAAGAAGAGGGAGACCGAAAAAGAAGTGGGAGGACAACATTCGAGAATGGACTGGTTTGACACTGAGCGAAGCCATCAGGGCTGCTGAGGACAGAGAAAGATGGAGTATGCTGGTTAAACGATCATCTGTGGTGCCCCTACGACCTCCGGGTTACGGGACAGGATAGGATAGGATTAAAAGTGAGGAGGATGAGAAGGGTAGAGTGATGGAATATATATTATATGTATATTTTCCCCCTAACTTGTAATGTAATAAAATATTTTATGTTCATTATCCCAACAGTGTATATGTTTTTCTGTATATATATATATATAAATATATATTTTTCCCCCTATATAGATATTTAAAAAAAATAATTTAAAAAAATTAGAAGACAAAGCTACATCTAATAGTCGTTCTCTGGCGAACCCTGACACGGCAGTCCCTTGCTTAATTCTTTATGATGGGGATTAATATTCTTACCCTTGTGGAATAAATAAATTGAAAAAAAAAAGTAATGAAAAAAAAAACAAACTAAATAAAATAAATAACAAATCAAAAACAGTTTAAAAAAATTAAAAATTAAATCGACCTTTTTTTTTCTTTTTCCCAGAGCCAGCCTTCCGTGATAGATCTGAATGCTGAAGGGGATTATAGTAGAATGAGCAGGGTGGTGCTTCTATGGTCAGTCCATCACTGTGCACCCAACTCTCAGTCCCCACCCTTTTGTTTGTACATTCAGTTTAATCTTTGCTTTAGTTGTTTAATAAAAAGAAAAGTACCTATAAACAATGACTCACTAAGTAACTAACAAAACATTCACAATTTACTTTAATTGCTTTTAAACTCCGTATAGCCTGAAATAGTAATACACAAACCAAATTAAAAAGTGACGAGGTCTTCTACAAAGTTATAAAGTAGTGATCTCTTTACCCCTGAAAAATTGGGTACAGCAAAGGTTGATATGAATATTTATTTTAATTTTAGAAGAACCCCCCCTGCCCCCCCCCTCCCCCTCCAAAAAAAAAAAAAAAAAATCTGCCCATGAATGACTTCAAAGTCAAGATCACCAGGTCAGCAAATGTTAGTAAAAAATGAATTTTTTTTTACAAAATGTCACTTATTTTCCTAAGTTACTGATACTGAACTTGTGATTCTTTGATGCATGATAAATATCAGACCCATGTGCCATGCAAATTTGACCAACCTTGCTCCAAGGTCAAGTCCAATGGAGCTGTCCAGAGTCTGTTCGTATGAGTAGGTAGCGGCAGTCAAAACTTGGTTTTGAAGTGAGAGTGTATGTTTTGTGTTGTCTTGAAGGAAAACGAAAGTACAAGCAAATCACACAAAAAAGTGAGTGGATACCTGTATTAGTTCCTGAGATATTGATATTTTAGTATTATACGCTGTCGCGGCTGTTCAAAACTGTAAAATAGGGCAAGTTTAGCAGCATGTGGGTACCACATAGTTATTTCCAGCCCTTTCAGCTTTCTAGGATCTGTTATCAGCAACCAGGAATAGAAAAAACACATAGTTCTAGCTCTCTAATCTCATATGGCTTTTGTCAGCAAGCATGCAAACTTAACAAAAAACGCAATTGAAACCATCGCAAAATTGCACGGGAGGGCTAAAATGGGTCATCACAATTCACACAATATCTATAGCAGCTGTCTTAAACTTTCAGATATTTCAAATAAATTTGTGTAGAACATGCTCATTTTTTTTCAGACAGCTCAGTTCAATACTTTTGGAGTATAAGAGCCTCAAAAATGACAAAAACCTCTTTTTGCCGAGCGGAAAAAACAGGAAAATTACAGTTTCTCGCACTTCAATGCCAATAATTCACAAACTATTTAAGATACAACCAAAATTTTTGGTGTGTAGATAGATGACAGTGTAATCTTTACAGACATCAGTAGAATTCAGTGTAATATTTTTGGAAATAACTTTACGCACAATCATAAAACTTGGCAGAAAGACTCCTGAGACCATGATGTAAAGAAATACAAGTATTATCACAAAGATATAATTATACTTATAGACAATATCCAGATATAGCCCCTTATACAATATTAGTTACATATTTCCGACGGAAAGAAGGCATTTATATTGTCTGCAATGTGGGTGTTCATGTATATTATGGCATTCGTTGTGTTAATAGAATGTAAAAAACTGAAAAAAAGAAAAAAAGCCAAATGATTTTGGAGCTGTTACAATGATGAGGGGGCTATATCTGGATATTGCCTAATTATAATAATATATTTGTGTTATTATTAATAATATTATCATTATTAATTTTATAACCTTGTTGCAATGCTCTGTGTAAATTCTTCAATGCGGGGTAATAAAAGATTTGTTGACTTGGCTAGATCAGATCATCATGATTTATTTAGCTTGACACAATGGCATTAATGGTAAATTTTATGTTAGTTTTTCAATCATTTAACGCTTAATAATGAAGCTACGCCAACCACTAATTACATAATAGGTGTTATAATAAACTAAATGTATACAGCATTACAAGAAGGGGACGTTTACAGACCGTGTAGGCCTATTCCTGGTCCGTAACTTTACTAAAACTTTCGATTAAACATTGGAGCAGACGACACTTTCTATGCACTTCCGGTAAACGGTACTCGAATATTTTGCTAAATTATCAACGTACCACACCATAAACTCATTACAATTTACCAGAAACTGGTCAATCCAAGACTGCACCAAACATACCAATAATGGCACTGATTTTATTGGAAATCATAGCGAAAGTCCAAGCAGCTCGAAGCACAATTTTCACTAGCAGCCATGACTTTCAAAGTCGTTGGCCTACCAGGCACGTGTTATGGGTACTCGTCTTTCATTGGTTCCCGCTCCGCGAGTATGGAACGGAAAACGATGTTTCGTATACCATTGAAATCTGCAGAAAATGACCTTTCCAGCGGGTCCATGGTTTGTATAGTTCTAAACAGCCATTTTTACGATATCAAGCCGCGAAGTATACATATTTTTTTGCCTTGATTTCAACTGCTTCGCAATTAAAAATACGTTGCTTTTCGAAGAAAATAGATATACGAAAATAAAGCTAGGAGTTTCATCTTTCTATTAAGACTAGTTGAACCAATCAAATTTAAGTAAACAAACACTAACATCGGCGATAAAAATAGACGGTGTTCAACTTTGATGGAGAGCATGGCCGCCAGGCAATGGCGACACGCAACAAAGTACACTGACTGTATGCTTTTCGGAGCCACTTTAGCGACTATTTAAAGATAAATTTATTCGTAAAAACAACATAGAAAGAAAGTTGAAATGTTGATGTTTTTATTGATGTAATTTTTATGTGACAATAATTACATGCAGACCAGTAAATTGCCGACAAAAATGTGGCTTATCAGCTGGTTTCCCGCATGTCTAGTAGGCCACTGCCGCTACCTAGTATGAGTACTCTGAAGTGCTATGAGATACAATGTGTAAACTTGTTATATGTAGAGATAATAGATTGATCTTTCATGTACAAACCTCCTCCCCATTCCCCCTTTTTAAAAAAATTTGTTAATCTTGAAGGTCAAGGTTGTTTTTAAGCCTTGCAAGAAATTGGTCATCGTACAGTGGAATGATTTACACAAAGCACTCGGTTTTTTTGTTTTTTTTGTTGCATAACACAACTTCTGCCATAGTTTATTTGATCGTACATGAATATCCATTTATAGGCAGAAGTCGAGGTCAAGATCATCGCAAGATCAAAGTCAGTATTACTTTGCATTTTATGGCCACTGTTTCCGTTGTTCTTGGCACTTGTTCCCCCCAAGAGGGTGCCGGGGGTTTCAGTATAAATAGTATCCCCACTTTCTGAAAATTTTGTGCTTTAAATTCTTACTGTCGCTGTCTTTCTCCTTTGTTCTTTCTCATTCCTACTCTGTTCTATCAATCTACTATACTATCTTCTTCGCTAGACTAGTCACCTACCTTTTTTCTTGAAAACTCTTCCAGGACAAAACTCCTCATATGTGTGTGAGGTCTGTTGGATCAGCTTGGAAATATTGGACGCTATCTGCCAGGTGGTCACTGGGGCTTCCTATGATGATGTTTATATTCTATTTTGTTTTTGTAAACGGGAGTTCGATAAATTAGAGTATAGCCTCAGCGTCCCCTGCGTGGAATGTGTTTATTATAAAGTGACCGGCTTTCAGTGTTACCACTAGGGTTGTTTCAGCAGATCTTTTATGCGGATCAGGGGCGAGGCCTCTTTCAGCAAAGTTGTGGTCTTGATTTTAAGATACTGATTCGTTTATACTGGTCCTGATTTGGCTCGGAAGAGTCCGCTGGACCTAAAGCAATAATCATGTAATGTAATGTAATGTTGGCACTCATTTTCATGTAGAATATTGCAATAGGAGCATGGGAGTTATTTGGGCTTTTTCCCTTCTAGTTTTTATTGTTTGTACCTCAGCAGGCAGTCAGTGAGTTTATATACCGAACTTCACTTTCATGTTGGAAAGAATTGAGTGAAATAGTTTTTAATTAAATCAGTACTTAAAGATCACAGGGCTGAAACATAGCACAATAAGTACACACATGTTTGCCACAGTTGATCCCAAAGGCCACCTACCAGAGTGGTTTCTTAATTATTCCATCACTTTGGAAAGTCTGTCATTTTATTCATTATTGAGATTGTAAATATTTGTTGAATTCATGTGTTTTGTTGAAGCAAGCAACTTGATTCACTAGTACTTCTTGTGATGCCCCCCGTGGGGGTCCTGGGGGTTTCTGTATAAATAGTATCCCCACTTTGTGGAAATGTAGTGTTTTAAATTACCACTGTTTCTGTCATTCTCATTTGTTTTTTCTCGTTCCTAATCTGTTCTATCAATCTACTATTTTCTTCACCTACCCTTGTTCTTGAAAACTCTCCCCAAACTCCTCATTTGTGTATGGGGGTCTATTGGGTCAGCTTTGGAATATTGGACGCTTTCCTGCGAAATGGTCATTAGGGCTTTCTATGGTATAATTTAGCAATGTAGGCATTTTATTTGTACGTGTTTTGTTAATATTTAATAATGATGTTTATATTCTATTTTGTTTTTGTAAATGCCAAATGGAGGGTTCAATCCCCAGTGGGGATACTGGGGGATCTTCTAGTATAAATAATTCCCCCACTTTCTGGAAATTTAGTGCTTTAAATTTCCTCTTTTCTTTCACTCATTGTATTTCTGCCTTTGCTTTTCTTTTCTGCTGTCTACAGACAGTATTCACTCTTACAATGTCAGGCACCTACCTTTTTTTTCGAAAACTCCCAAAACTCATCATTTGGGGATATTGGATGCTTTCTACCAAATGGTCACTAGGGCTTTCTATGGTATTTGTTTGTTTATTTCATTTAACGTCTATTCACCAAAGTGATTTTAGAATAGAAAATAAAATGAAGGTGGGGAAAAAGGATTTTTGCTACTTGGATGGGGGAAAGGAGATAACATTTAAATAAAATATTACAGCAACATAACATTAAATAAAATCAAATAAAAATTAAGTAGCCTAACTAATATTTAAAATAAAATTACAATAGGACATGTCAAACTTTTGAAATGTTCATGTACAGTCAATTTTGTAATATTGTCATAATACTAAATACTCGGAATAAACTTTCAATTTTTATTTTAAAAATGTACTATAAATTATAGATTTAGCGATGGTTATCCAATATTCACTATTTTTAGTTTTGAACATTATGAATGTTCTGTGGAATATAATGTGCTATTACACTGCACTCATGAATAATATGATTTATAGTTACATTTTCATTGCAAATGCAGACAATATCCTTGCAATATTTTGTCCTCCAAGAATTTAAAGCAAGACGATGTGCTAAAGAGGTTATTGTTCAGGGATATTGTGAATTTTCACTATATATTATTTTTAAAAGAAAAATATTTTTTATTTTATTTTCGATTATACTATAACATTTTTTTGGTGATAAGGGGATGTCAATATGACTAACATTGTGTTGTTTTTTCGCCCCTTCTTTTGCTTTCCTGTCTGCCTAATCTTTATGATTTAAACCACAATGAGATGGTATCCAACAAAACTGAAAATTGGTGCCATTGATAACTAAGCAATGTATATAAAATATCACCTCTGTTTTTATTAATATTACAGTTCAAACTTTGAAGAACTGATATGGAATCTACACATATTTCTTTGGTATTATTTAGTAGTGTAGGCAATTTATACGTATGCGTTTTTTTAAATATTTTATAATTATGATTATATTCTATTTTGTTTTTGTAAACAGGCTTCGATAAATTGGAGTACAGTTTCAGCATCCCCTGCATGGATGCCTTTTTTTGTACAGTGACGGTGCATTTTCAGTGTTGCCATTAGGGTTGTTTCAGCAGATCTTTTATACTGATCAGGGGCAAGTCCTCTTTCAGCCAGGTTGTGGTCCTGATTCGGCTCTTTGCAGTCCGCTGGACCCTATAAACAATGACTAACTAACGTGGGTTCGATAAATTAGTACTGCCTCGGCGTCCCCTGCAATGGGATGCCTTTATTGTAAAGTGACGGGCTGATGGAGTGCCCTCAGTGTTACCATAAGGGATTGTTTCAGCAGATCTTTTATACAGATCAGGGACCAAGTTGTGGTCCTGATTCGGCTTTTTGCAGTCCGCTATAAACCAAAGATCAACTAATAATGTTAGCAATTTTGGTTCTAGATGGGCTGGCAATAACTTCAAAATGAGGTGCGCTTGTGCGTGCATGAGTGAGTGAGTGCATCGTGTGTGTGTGTGTGGAATATTAATGTGGACATTACCATAAAATGGGATAGCACTGTTCCAAGAGTAAAATTTTTTGATGATCTCAAATGTTTTTGTTCCTTATATGCTGAGCTGTTAAAGAGGGGTGGGGGTTAGGTTATTTTAGTCTAGTGATGTTCAGCCTTATGTTTCTAATTTTGTACGGTATTGCTTATTTTTAATTATTTTACAGATTTATTTCAGTTGCATTATATGTTTAACCTGTTCATCATGTGGGGCAAGGGGAAGAGGGGGGGGGGGGCGCCAATTTCGATTTAAGTACAATCGATTCCAGTTTTGTCATTTATTGATTCTATATTTGTCATATTCCGCTTTTGTCATGTCTATTGAATCTGCTTTTCATTTGTCATTTTAAGTTCCAATTTTGTCATTTGTGTATGCTTTCACACCTTACCTATGAAATGGACATTAGTTAAGCAAACAGCTCTGAACACAATGGGCGATACCATCTTGCTTGAATGGCAGCTATTAGTTCTGAAATGTTTTTTAAAATAAATAAAGGTTAAAAAAAAATTTGTGTTGTTTACATCTAATATTAAACCATTCATCCAACATCATTACAAAAAGTGATTTATTTAAAAGTTCACCACCACAAACTATACAATTGCATAATAGTGAACAAAAAATCTACTGTATATATACACACATATATATATGTATATGTACAACACTGCAGAAAAGTAAGCTACATCAAGATCATCGTTTTAGAACACAGGACAGATGACCTGCAGTTCAATGTTATGAAAACTATTCAAGTGTCTAATGGAGAAGCTGTGAAAGACAACATTTCAACTGGATTGATAAGGGAAAAAATAAATAGGAATTTATATTTACATTTCATCAATAGGTAAAACAAGAATAACTAATTTTGTGTGCTTTTGAAACAGCTGTGCCAGTTATGCATGCTACAAAACTAGGACATCCAGGGACCAGACCAAACTCATGCTAGCCTACATTGGTCACCAACCTGCCACAGAAACACCAAGATTTAACAATAATTTTATCAACACTAAAGTCTGCACTGTCCCATCTTAAAAACAATTAAAATTTGTTTTTTTTTAATTTTCTTTAGATTAAATATTTTATAGTAACTTTTCTTTAGCACGAAAAAGAGCAGCACATGCAGCACAAAATACGAAGTTATGTCCTAAACCAAACCAAAACAAACCAGAATAATTTTGGAAGCACTTTGATTTAGAAACGTGAAAATGGGCTCTGTGGGTTCGGGCAAATAGAATAGACCCAACGTTTCCCGGCGTGTCGTAAGAGGCGACTAACAGGGGTGATGTTAGCACGGCATCACTGGGCGAAAGTCTTCTACACAGAAGTCACCGGCCAGGGCGGAGGAACCTCACGTTACTACAGGTTCAACGACCACGTGCTCAGGGCCAAGGCGAGCCACACTGTATTCGTGGATTTCGGCTGTGGCCAACAGCCTGGAGAGGATTGGGCCCTGCCAGGTCTTTTTTGCCCAAGACACACTACATGATGACACAATCCACTAATTCCATACCGGATCGGTCGTCGCCCGGGCCGTCACCCGGCACAAGGACCGCGCCTTCCGTTGGCCACCAGGACGGAGGTGTTAAGTATGCTACTGATGGACAATATAGCAAGATCCGCACGAGAAACAACATCGTCATAGGAACCTGGAACGTCAGGACCCTAACTGCGGAAGGAAAATTAGAAGAACTGGCCCACGAGCTGGACCACTATCGATGGAACGTTCTAGGTATCAGCGAACTGCGCTGGAAAGGCCTAGGTGAAACAACGACTGACAAAGGCCACAAGCTCTATTTCAGCGGTAGAGATGACAGGCACGAACACGGCGTTGGATTCTTGGTCCACAAGAACATTCTAGCCACTGTCATGGGTTGCCGCCCAGTCTCCAGTAGACTCATTACCATCCGTCTGAGAGCAACCCCTTTCAACATTACCATCATCCAGGCCTATGCCCCAACATCAGACTATGAAGACAGCGAAGTGGAGGATTTTTATGAAAATATACAGGCGGTCCTTGACCAAGTGCCGAAGAAGGACATAGTCATAGTGCAAGGCGACTGGAATGCCAAGGTTGGCCAAGATGCGCACCGCAACTGGGGAGACACATGCGGACCCCACTGCAACAACGAGACAAATGACAGGGGTCTGAGGCTATTGGAGTTTGCCAGATACAACAATCTGGTACTGGCAAACACGCTTGGTCTCCACAAAAAATCCAGACGATGGACATGGCACAGTCCCGGCGGGGAACATCACAACCAGATCGACTACATCATGGTCAAGAAACGCTTCAGATCAAGCATCAACATTGGCAGGACACGCACTTTTCCAGGAGCAGACATTGGAAGTGACCACGATCTCGTGATGATGTCTTTCCGGCTCCATTTGAAGAGAGTAAATACAGCAAAGTGCACTAGGCTGAAGTTCGACCTGGACAAACTGCAAGACCCGGAGGTGGCAAAAATATTTCAGGCCACAATTGGAGGGAAATTTGCACCACTGCTTATTTTGGGGGCAGGCGAAGTAGATGTCAACACCATGACCAATACCTTCAACTCAGCTGTAACAGATGCCGCCACTGAGATCCTTGGCAAGCACCGACCAAAGAAGAAGCCGTGGATCACACCTGAACTTTTGGATCTGTGTGATAAACGAAGAGAGTTAAAAAAGAAAAAGAACACCTCACAGGGAGCTGATGTCTACCGAAAAATCAACAATGACATCCGAAAAGGCATGCGCACAGCAAAGGAGAACTGGATAGAAGATCAATGCCAGGAAATAGAGAACAATCTGAACAAGAACAACAGCAAGAAGGCCTACCAGACTGTGAAGCGGCTGACAAGTGTTAAACAGCCCAAAGTCTCCACTATCCAAAGCAAGTCTGGCATTTGCCTTACAGAAGAACAAGAAGTCTTGGACAGATGGACAGAGTACTGCTCTGACCTTTATAACCATACACCAAATGGAGACCCATCAGTTCTAGCATGTCCCGAGAGCAGAGAAGAAGAAGAAATCCTCCCAATTCTCCGGGAAGAAGTTGAGGCAGCAGTGCAATCGCTGAAGAAAGGGAAGTCAGCGGGAGTGGACAACATACCAGCGGAACTGCTACAAGCAGGAGGAGAAGCGATGACTGATGCTCTCACCACTATCTGTAACAAGATCTGGCAGAGTGGGGAATGGCCTACACCATGGACCCAGTCGCTTGTCATCACTCTTCCTAAAAAGGTAACCTTCAGGAGTGTGAAAATTACCGCACCATCAGCCTCATCAGCCATCCCAGCAAGGTCCTCCTGAAAATAATACTCAACAGGTTGAAACCACAAGCTGAACAAATCATAGCTGAAGAACAAGCAGGATTCATGGCAGGGCGAAGTACCACTGAACAGATTTTCAACCTCAGAATAATCTGTGAGAAATACCTACAGCACCAACAACATCTATATCATGTGTTCATAGACTTCAAGAAGGCATTTGACCGAGTCTGGCATGCAGCTCTATGGGCAACCATGAAAGTGTACAACATCAGCCCTAAAATCATAGAAGTCATCAAAAGCCTGTATGACAAGGCTACCAGTGCAGTCCTCCATAACAGCGTCATCGGGAACTGGTTCAGAACAACAATCGGTGTGCGTCAAGGATGCCTACTCTCTCCAACACTCTTCAACATCTTCCTAGAGCGCATCATGTCAGATGCTCTTGCAGATCACGAAGGCACAGTCAGCATAGGGGGCAGAGCAATCTCCAATCTTCGTTTTGCGGATGATATTGATGGATTGGCTGGAGAGGAACAAGAACTTGAACAGCTTGTACAGAGACTTGACACCACCTCCAGAGCTTATGGAATGGAAATAAGTGCAGAGAAGACCAAAATGATGACCAACAACACCAATGGCATCAACACGGACATCAAAGTACAAGGCCAATCCCTCAACACAGTGCACAGCTTCAAATATTTAGGAGCCATTGTGTCAGACAATGGGTCTCGACAGGAAGTCCTCTCCAGGATCGCACAAACAACTGCTGCCCTGACAAGGTTGAAGCCCATTTGGAAAGACAGAACCATCAGTCTACATTCCAAAGTAAGACTGCTGCGATCCCTGGTCATCTCCATCTTCCTATATGCTTGCGAAGCATGGACCCTCACAGCAGATCTCCAACGAAGAATACAAAGCATGGAGATGAGGTGCTACAGAAGACTTCTGTGCATTTCCTATACCCAACACATCACCAACGTTGAAGTCCGACAGACCATCACACAAGCCATTGGACAACACGATGACCTGCTCACAGTGGTGAAGAAACGGAAACTCCGATGGTATGGCCACGTCACCAGATCATCAGGCCTTGCAAAGACCATTCTGCAAGGCACAGTGCAAGGAGGTAGAAGAAGGGGGAGACCGAAAAAGAGGTGGGAGGACAACATTCGAGAATGGACTGGTTTGACACTGAGCGAAGCCATGAGGGCTGCTGAGGACAGAGAAAGATGGAGTATGCTGGTTAAGCGATCATCTGTGGTGCCCCTACGACCTTCGGGTTATGGGACAGGATAGGATAGGATAGGATAGGAAAATGGGAGACAACTTCTTACACAATGATAGGACTGAGGTTTCTTCCCTTTCACCGTGACTGGGAATTAATTGAATTTGACAAAATCAAAATGAACAAATGACGTATACTAAACAAATGGAATAAAAGAAAGAAATCAGGAAGAATGTTATATAAACTCAATAAAAAGAAGAGATGGATTTTAAGAATATAAAAATCTGTTTAACCTTAATAAATGCATAAAACCATTTGCTATTGTTAAAAGTGAGATCACATAGTCGAGGTCTTGGGCAAAACATATACAGAAAAAGAACAAAATAAAAAAATAAATGTAACTCGAATAAATCTGTAAAATAATTAAAACTTATTAACAGAAGAATCGATAAAACTGACACAGTTCACATACCATACAAAATTAGATTTTCGAATAATCATTATTATACTGAATATCACAAGTTTGTCAACAATTTGAGCAAAGATACATCTGCCACATGCACAGAGAACTGGACTGACTTCGAATCCATGTTGCTGAACTGGATTCCCGATTCCTGACAGACTGTTCCGGATTGGATCCAACTACTAGTCGAACTTCAGCGTCTGTGTAACAGACTGGATTCCATAGATTATGTTGGATTTCATCACTGGTTGCTGTACCTGGGCTGGTCGTCCTGCATGAATGACTCAAATCCAATCATTCGCGGAGCTTCATAAGTATACTGTCAACAGAAACAAGATTAAAAATTATACATTTGTTGTCCCCATAACTTACAAGGAAATTTAGACATGTATCAGAAACTCAAATCCCTACCTCTACTAAAACAAACGCCAAAGGGTTGCTTCCATATAACATATTTAGAAGCTCAAGAGAGCTTTTCAAGGTTCTAACATCCACCACATTAGTTTTGTAAAGACAGGATTCAAACCCACGTCGTCCTGTATAGGCCTTGTGCCCTGAACCACTAATCTAAGTCAATCTAGTAAAATCTCCCTTTGACTTTTGAGGCTACCAATATACTAACAATATTTCCCTTCCTTTTGCATACACACATACATTACGTCCACATACAAACATTCTCGAATCTGACAGAATTCATAACTGTCATACAATTACAATTGTAATCTTAAATTTGAACAAAGGGAACAAACAAGAATGAAGCTGGACAAATGTGCATTAAATTGTAGTTTTACTTGAAACCTTTTTCCATAATATCACTTTTTTCCCTCCATTTTTCAAATAATTGTTATGTTTAATTTCAACTGAATTGATTGATTGATTGATTGATTGAGTGTTGCTTTAGGTCCAGCGGACTCTTCCGAGCCAAATCAGGACCGGACAACCCCCGATCCGCATAAAAGATCTGCTGAAACAACCCTAGTGGGAAAATTGAATGCCCTCCACCGGCCAGTCACTTTACAATAAAGACATCCCACGCAGGGGACGGCTGAGGCTTTACCCCAACTACTCGAACCCCCGATTACAAAAACAAAATAGAATACAAACATCATTATAAATTATCAACAAAACATATACATATAAAATGCCTATATTGCTAAATAATAACATCATAGGAAGCCCTAGTGACCACCCGGCAGAAAGCGTCCAACACTCCCAAGCTGATCCAACAGACCTCATACACAAACAAGGAGTCTTGTCCAGGAAGAGTTTTCAAGAAAAAAGGTAGGTCATTGATCTAGCGAAGAAGAAGATAGTATAGCAGAGTGATAGGACAGAGCAGGAATGGGAAAGAGTAAATGAGGAAGACAGCGACAGTGGGAATTTAAAGCACTAAATTTCCAGAAAGTGGGGATACTATTTATACTGAAACCCCCGGCACCCCAACGGGGGTTTCAACTGAATTGAGTTATATTCATTTAATGGTAAAAATCGTCCAACAGAGTAAACCTTGGCAGTGCTTCAAGTCTTGGACTTTTCCAAAGCCAATTGATAGCTGCAACTTTTTACCATTTTACCGCAAGGCTCCAGCAGTCACCTTCCGTTTGACCTTGCGGCATTTCCATTTAGTTTGTCAGTTATCACTAAGATAGTCGTCATTAAATAATCTCTTTCCCTCCTCCCACCCCCACCCCCACCCCCCCCCACCCGGGGGTTTCAGTATAAATAGTATCCCCACTTTCTGGAAATTAACCGCTTTAAAATTCCCACTGTCGCTGTCTTTCTCCTTTGTTCTTTCTCATTCCTACTCTGTTCTCTCAATATACTATACTATCTTCTTCTTCGCTAGACCAGTCGCCAACCTAATTTTTTCTTGAAAACTCTTCTGGGACAAAACTCCTCATTTGTGTGCGAGGTCTGTTGGATCAGCTTGGGAATAATGGATGCTTTCTGCCAAATGAAATGGTCACTAAGGCTTTCTATGATGTTATTATTTGGCAATGTAGGCATTTTATATGTATGTGTTTTGTCGATATTTTATAATGATGTTTGTATTCTATTTTGTTTTTGTAAACAGGGGTTCGATAAATTAGAGTATAGCCTCAGCGTCTCCTGCGTGGGATGTATTTATTGTAAAGTGATCGGCTGGTGGAGTACCTTCAGCATTACCCCGTAAGGGTGCCAGGGGTTTCAGTATAAATAGTATCCCCACTTTCTAGAAATTAACCGCTTTAAATTCCCACTGTCGCTGTCTTTCTCATTTGTTCTTTTTCATTCCTACTCTGTTCTATCAATCTACTATACTATCTTCTTCTTCGCTAGACAAGTCACCTACCTTTTTTCTTGAAAACTCTTCCAGGACAAAACTCCTCATTTGTGTGTGAGGTCTGTTGTATCAGCTTGGGAATATTGGACGCTTTGTGCCAGGTGTTAATAATTGGCAATGTAGGCATTTTACATGTATGTGTTTTGTTGATATGTTATAATGATGTTTGTATTCTATTTTTTTTGTGTAAACGGGGGTTCACTAAATTAGAGTATAGCCTCAGCGTCCCCTGCATTGGATGTCTTTATTGTAAAGTGACCGGCTGGTGGAGTGCCTTCAGTGTTACCACTAGGGTTGTTTTGGCAGATCTTTTATGCAGATCGGGGGTGAGTCCTCTTTCAGCAAAGTTGTGGTCTTGATTTTGTGGTCCTGATTCGGCTCTTTGCAGTTCGCTGGACCCTGTAAGCAATGAATAACTAACTCCCCAAACACCCCTCTATTTCTTCACCACCCTCCTCCTCTTTCCCACCCTCCCCATATCTCCGTGTCTCATTATCCCCATCGGTCGCTCTCCCCATTTATCTAATTTAAAGTTTCAACGTCATCTCCTCACTTCTGTGGCCACCTTGGACGTGGTGTTGCTGTTGTTCATGTCGTATGTAGGCGTGAGGTCGTCACCAGAGCACGGTGTCTGCACGGTGAGTAGGGAAGTCTGTGTATAGGTCTGGCTCACCATTATGCCGTTGTCTTGACTACTTGACTGTAACATCAGTTTTACCAGCAATGATTTCAGTTACCACGGTTTATGTTACAATTATTTTGTCGTTCTTAGGCCTTTTTCCAGCTCAAGAGTTGCTTTTTTTTTTTTTTTTTGCTGCAGTTCATTATCCTTTTCTATCGGGAAACTCTGGGCCGCCTCCCCCGGAGAAGGCGTAGTCGCAGCCAGTGGCGCGCCCAAACCCTACCTACCTAACATTATTTGTGAATTTTTGAAATATTTGCTGGGGGAGCAAACCGAAGTACCCGGAGAAAACCCCCGAGACGTTGCCCGAGTCGAAAGTAAATAATATTCGGAGAAACATAACGCCCAGATGCTGGCTCGAACCCACACCTGTCAGGCACCATTGGTTTCTGGCTTGTGGACAAGGCAAGTTAGTCCCGCCTTAGCCCACTTGGCCACAACGCTCGCTGGCACTGGCCGGTACATTATCTAACTCAAGCCGCCCTAGGCTCCAACGTGCAAGTTTAGGGGCATCGTCTAACACCCCTGACGACCCAGGGACAATGGTGGGCGACAGGGGAGTGATGGGGGAGAAAGGATGACCCGGCGCTTGCTAAGTGTATTTAAATAGCTGGCAACACCCGTCTAGGATATCAGCGTTAGGATCTTTACACATCTGTGCGATGGAATATGCGTGCGTGCACAGATTAGACCTTGATGAATACTCTCATCAGGCCTATGTTACGTAAACTACTGAATGAAACAATTCACACGCCGCAAACACTTCCTGACTGAAACACCGGCACAATAAAACAGATAAAACACATGTACTATCATGACTGCGGCCGCAGTCACTAATGAATTTAGTTTTTAAAAAAAAAGTTTAATTATGTTAATACCCTTTTCCTGAAGCATTGGAACTCAAAAACGCCAAGAATGATGGCAAAGACCAGTCCACTGATCAAAATGTAGAATATTCCTGCCACGTTGCTCAAAGTCAATGGCGTCTTGCCCTGTCAACACACAACACGTATTGAAATAACCAACACATACGATTATGATGTCCACTTGGGGCGGTTTTGAAGGGTAGTTGATAAGGTCCTATCCTATCCTATCCTATCCCGTAACTCAAAGGTCATTGGGGCACCACGGATGATCGTTTAACCAGCGTACTCTATCTTTCTTTGTTCTCAGCTAAGGTGCTGGTTTCCTAACCTGAAGGTTGCGGGTTTGAACCTCGCATGGGGACGAACTTACGTGACTTAAATACAAGACTTTTGAGGACACTGAGGGTTTTCTGTGACTTAGATACAAGACTTTTCAGGACACTGAGGGTTTTCTATGACTTAGATACAAGACTTTTCAGGACACTGAGGGTTTTCTGTGACTTAGATACAAGACTTTTCAGGACGCTGTGGGTTTTCTGTGACTTAGATACAAGACTTTTCAGGACACTGAGGGTTTTCTGTGACTTAGATACAAGACTTTTCAGGGTGCTGTGGGTTTTCTATGACTTAGATACAAGACTTTTCAGGACACTGAGGGTTTTCTGTGACTTAGATACAAGACTTTTCAGGACGCTGAGGATTTTCTGTGACTTAGATACAAGACTTTTCAGGACGCTGTGCGTATTCTGTGACTTAAATACAAGACTTTTCAGGACACTGAGGGTTTTCTGTGACTTAGATACAAGACTTTTCAGGTCGCTGTGGGTTTTCTGTGACTTAGATACAAGACTTTTCAGGACACTGAGGGTTTTCTGTGACTTAGATACAAGACTTTTCAGGACATTGAGGGTTTTCTGTGACTTAGATACAAGACTTTTCAGGGCGCTGTGGGTTTTCTATGACTTAGATACAAGACTTTTCAGGACACTGAGGGTTTTCTGCGACTTAGATACAAGACTTTTCAGGACGCTGTGGGTTTTCTGTGACTTAGATACAAGACTTTTCAGGACGCTGCGGGTTTTCTGTGACTTAGATACAAGACTTTTCAGGACACTGAGGGTTTTCTGTGACTTAGATACAAGACTTTTTAGGACACTGAGGGTTTTCTGTGACTTAAATACAAGACTTTTCAGGACACTGAGAGTTTTCTCTGGGTATTCTCCTTTCAATAATAGCATTGGATGCACTTAAACTCTGAACAAATGTAATTCAAAGAAAAAAAAACACCACACTTTGTAACGTGCCCCAAAATGGCAACAACAATAATAACAATTAATAATAGGATAGGAATAATAATAATAATAATAATAATAATAATAATAATAATAATAATAATAATAATAATAATAATAATAATAAAAAAAATAAAAAATAAAAAATAATAATAATAATATAAAAAAAAATAATAATAAAAATAATAATAATAATATTAATAATAATAACAAACAAAAAAAAAGATAATAATAGCGAAGTATTATTTGAAGGTTGCTAAACAAGAATGGCTACTACTACTGGGTAGACAAAACACAGGCAGTAGTTGTCTCGCTGAAAGAAAAGGGACTGGAGTTCAATGGCAAGCACCTTACATAATTATATAATCCGTACTTAGATACAGGTTGTCCAGGGAACAAGGGAGTGACGACAGGAAAGGTCTACTACTAGCGCCACTCTTCCTCTTCCATCTTTACCTTAGAACTGGCACCGCCGTCGCCTCCGCACTGTCCTTTCTCCACCCACCATCGTTGCTGCAGTGTGTGCAGTGTGCCCGCTTCCTTCAGCCTCAGCACAGCCAGGGTTACCTGGTCTCTGTGACAGCACGTCAGCGGGTAAAGCAACTAATAAAACACATTAACCTTTACACAAAATCAGTGCCACTACAACCTCTTTGTGTTGTATTTATTTTACTATATTTTTTACTTGCACCTGACATATTTTATTTATTTTTTAAATATTTTTTAAAAAAAATTCTCCCTCCTCTAAACTGATTTTTTTCTCATTGTTTTAGATTGCTCCAAGCATTTATTTACCTTTTTAATCGACAGCTACTACATTGTGTAAAGTTTACTCTTGGGTGAATGTTAGTTTTTATGTTAAATCCGTTACCTAATATCGGATCCTCTTGGTGTGGCAATGCCCAAGCCTTTGGTGTTGAGATGAGGACCTACTGACGTGGTGTCACATGGCTCTCGGTTGTTGGCGTATTCTATCGCTGAACTGTCGGTCAAGAAAGCGTATTTGCCTTTGGAATCTCGTACCTGCGCAACCAAATAATAAAGTGAACGTACGCCTCTGGTGGAATAACCGCTGAAATTATGTCTACACGTCCTAACCCTTTGTGAAAGTAAGGCTCAAATTATGTCTAGACATTATTTAATTATGGGGAAAAAACGTTGACATTATGTCTTCGCATCATACAGTTATGGAAGATAATACTGAGATTATGTATGCATATTATATAACATTAAGGGAGAGAACCCATAGACAAATTGCGTGGAGCTCTTTAGCATAACGTATCTATATCTTCCCTCTCTTGTCTAATCGGTCCAATTTTACTAAGTAGATTGAGGTAGGCTGCAACAATGTCTACACACAACTGTCGTAAAATAATACACAGTTCATGTGAAGTTAATTTTCCACCCAGAAGGTAAGCTTACAGTAGCCATTAACAGTAACTTCCATTACGTAATTTAGACTACAGATGCTTACAAAACACACGGAAAGCTTGGAGGAGAGGAAGCGGGTGCTTGGGGCTTGGAGTGGGGGTGGGTGGGGATGAACGAACTGGCGGTGAGGGTGGGAGAGTAGGTACACGATTGGACAGGTGTTAAGATGTTTGCTCACCCTCTCTATTCCTTCAGTGGCAGAATTGGTCAGCACTTCTGGGTGAGTGAGGAAATACTCGTACATCTGTTTATAAACTGGCAAATCTGCGTCCTGCAGTAAAAAGCAAAGCGACCATCACATTACAATGCACTAACAACAGAAAAGGCAAGAAAAAAATAAAGGGTGCCTTCAAAAAATTAAAGAGCGTGACAATCAACACAAAAACATTAGACTATATGTGGCACAATATCTCTTTAATTTTATTGAGACTGCATGGTCTAAAATCACACGTAGGCAAACAGAATTTAAAATAAATAACTGAATTGAATTTGAAGATCGCAGTTTGCGGCATTGCGTTCTTATGCAGTTCCCTTATTCCTATAGAGTCTCAACAAGTTGACCAACTGGGACAACACTCACTGAGAGTGATCACAGACTATGGTGTGATGAGGAGAACACGACACCCGAAAGGTGGCACACACTTCCAAGCAGTATTGTTTATCCGATTGAAAACAACCCCATTTTAACTGTGACGTTCTTCCACTAATCTGTTATTCTATTCTAATTAAAGTGATAACATGGTTACATCTAATTGCCAAAGCCAGGCGCCTTCAAAAAAGGTGTTCTCTCTAAGATATGTGTTCGTTATAGATCCATGAAATATTATTATTATTATTATTATTATTATTATTATTATTATTATTATTATTATTATTATTATTATTATTACTATTACATTAT
Organism: Oncomelania hupensis; assembly: GCA_036898135.1. Taxonomy (NCBI): domain Eukaryota; kingdom Metazoa; phylum Mollusca; class Gastropoda; order Littorinimorpha; family Pomatiopsidae; genus Oncomelania; species Oncomelania hupensis. The sequence continues at coordinate 56,199,304 of CM072518.1, forward strand.
CGTTTTAATGAAATTATTAATAATGAAGTTTTTATGTTTTGGGGTGTCGGATAGCGCAGTGATTGGAGCACTCGCTACTGTGTCGAAATTTAAGCACCATCCAGTGCGGTTAGCACGTGGATGGGTGATCGCAAACCGTGAAGCGACAAATAACAACGCTCCCAGTCGACTCAACTGTGACTGAATACCTACTCTCTTAAGGGTGGGGAAGGTAAAGCAGCGAGGGAGAGAGATGGGCATCACCCTCATTACGCTGGCCCAAGAGAAGTGTGATCTCCAACATCACGCTCCCCTACGGCCACAAGGCTATGGGACCACCTTTACCCCATGTTTTTATTATGGCATACACTGCATGAGAAGTGTGTGGGTAAGAAACATGAATGAATATCTAAAACAATATCTTTGGGATGCAAGTGTTAGTTTCTAAGAATTGTCGTGTATTTTGCATGCTTTTCGTTACTCAAATGTGACCCAGATGACTGTGCATAATTCTTTTGATGGTCCTAAAGATTTGTAAATTGAATTGAACTGAATACGGTTATATCCCCATATCTGAGATTGATTTACCTTGAAGAACTGCCTGGTGGTGCCGCCCCTGGGCACGCCGTATTTGATGGTGGGGTGCTTAACCAGATCCTCCACAGACTCAATGGGCTTGACCATGCGTTTCATGGTGAGGAAGGCCGCCAGGTTAGCAGTGTAGGACGACACGATGATGAGCACGAAGAACCACCACGCTCCGCCAATGATACGGCCTGAGATTGACCTGGGGCAAAAGAGGACAATTCCACGGCTAATAAATAAAACATAAATGATACACATAAGCAATTTCATTTTATTTATTTCATTTCACGGTCTGTACGCATTGTGAATTTGGACCAACAACAACAACAAAACAACAACAACAACAATAACAACAACAACCAACTATGAACAATTCAATTATTAATACTGTAACAGCTCTGTTAAGTTTAAGACGCGCACGATAGATCCGATCTTTTTTTTTTTTTTTTTTTTTTTTGCAAAGCATGTAGTAACAGAGTGTATTTACCTTTGATTTGATTTTGCGTTGTTGCTAGAAGAAGCTTTGTATAATGTTTATAATTTTCGTCGTCGATATTGTTGAGGATGTTTTAGGGTTACTTGTTTACTATCGACCGAAGCATCTAGAGAAATCTAGTAATAGCTAAGAGATTCTTCTATCCTAAAATAAGGTCATATGACGTAAGACAGTGCATAGTTCCGGTAACGAGTTTTATTTTGATTGGGTGTTATTGTGTCATGCTGGAATGTTCGAACTTTTTCTCGATTGCAGAGAGGCTATATAAGTGATGCATGCACTGTGTCTGCTTGAGTAGTGAAAGAGTGATTGATTTATGGAGACTTTTGAGGATGATTATTGAAGTGATTTTTGGAAAGCGATCTTGTGTGCAGTTGTTGATGTATGCTAAAAAAAGTTGGAAAACTTCATACGTCGACTTCTGCCTTGTTGCTGAGTGAACAGGTTGCGTGGATAAACGAATATGAGTTACACTTATCAAGATTCAAGCATCGGGGCTGAATCAACCATTGATAAATAAACCACGTTTAATAAATTCTAACAAATATAAACTTTCAGCTAAAATCCCTGCATGTAATCACATAACCCCATTCAATCCAAATCTAATGTTCACTTATACAGGTCACAACTCCATGTTGCTGAGACACGCTCAGGGTGCAGATTGGTTAGCACATTGGCTGCGCTTTATTTAATGCAACGAACCGTCTCTTAGTCGCATTGATAACCATATGTCTATCGGTGAAGCGAAAACAGTGTTGTTGTGGAAAACGTGCTGTGTTCCCTCCCCCCCCACTCCCCCTTCAAACCCCTTCCACAAAAAAGAAATAAAATTTTAAAAAGCTCACGGAAACATACAACAGCATTTGTACGCAAATATAGGGCTTACACACCTCGAACACTCACGCACACGCCCAGACACAGAAACACTCCCTCTCAAACATACACACAAGCATGCACGCAACTGAACACAAAACCAAGTGAAACCAGACTTACTTTGGGCAGTTGTCGCTGCCCTGGAACATCAGGGCTCCCATGGAGAACCAAAAAGAATTGAAGAGCGAGAAGTCATTCTCATAGCCCGTCGATGCCTGCGGGTTCTTCTTCCACTCCACTGGGGAGAAACGGCTGACGAGGAACAGCGCCACGCTGACGCCGATATAGGCCACAGTGATGCACAGCCATACCTGCACAAATACAGGTAAACATTTACAACGACATACTGTCATACCCGTACATCGAGACAAATAAAACATTTATAATAAGGAGTTGTTGCGGCTGCACACAACCTACAGGTTAAAATAAAAGTATTATAACGTATATATGGCGGCTTGGGAGGCGACTGTTCACGCTTGGGAAAAGTTGTCTACCTTCCATTTGTTGGTTGGTGCAAAATCCTTTGGTGTAGCGTGGCCATTGGGTAATGCAAGACAAGGCGATACATGTTCTTTCTCCCCTCCCCTTACCATTCGTCTTCTGCTTTTGGTGGTAAACAGGACAACATTGTCGGTATGCATTTTATGCAGGTTAGTGACAGTGACCTGCAGAGAGTGTCATGGCACCAGAAGCCGGCAAGCCGGTTTATTATCAACACGCTTTTCCGTCTTACAGGGCAACTTTTTTTTTTTTGTCTTTCTTAAGAGGGATAAATGAAAATTAGCAGTTCGGGTCGGACCGTGTTCTCAAAGTGGTGGCCGAGAGGTGAGAATCAAATACTCCGCTCGGCTACACACAAATACACACACACACACACACCCTGTTACGTTGAAACGCGCATGATGGTGCGTGTGAAATGCGCACGATATTATGTGTGAAGAGCGCGCTATAGATCTAATCGTTTCGCTTTGCAAAGTATTCAATAATAGAGTTTATTTACCTTTGATTTGAGTTTGCGTTGTTGTTAGAAGAAGCTTTGTATAACGTTGGTAATTTTTGTTAATCGATATTATTAGAGAATTCTCTAGATTCGCGTGTTTACTGTCGATATAAACTTCCTGATAAATGTCGAAGTTTGAGAACGTTCCTGGAATGTTTAGAAAGATGTATGACGTAAGTCAGTGATGACGATCTTTAGTTCAATTGGTGGTAAAGCGTCATCGGGAACATTCTGATCGAGAGAAAAAGTATAAAATGGACACACTGTGTTGTGAAAAGAGTTGAGTTGAGTTGAGTTGAGTTGAGTTGAGTTCAGTTGAGTTGTTGTGCTGTTGATAGTGAGTTGGAAAGTAAAAGGAGAGTGAAAAATGCGATTGTATGCAGTTGTTGATGTGTGCTGAATAAAAGTGGAAAACTTCATACGTCGACTCTGTGACTTGTATGCTGATTGAACAGGTTGCGTGGATAAACGAATCCGAGTTTACACCTATCAGGAGAATTAACGTATTGGGGCTGAATCAACTACTGATAGAAAAACACCAACATCGAAAGAGTGTAACACACCCACACACCCACACACACACACACACACACACACACACATATATATATATATATATATATATATATATATATATATATATATATATATATATATATATATATATATATATATATATATATATATATATATATATATATATATATTCATATAATATATTCATATATATATATATTCATATATATATATATGAATATGAGTTTGCTGTGTATGTAGAAGGGGTGTCTGTAACAAGTGAGCGTGCATGCTGGTTACAGATCGCCGCGATTTGAGTCTGATTTAGGAATAAGGCTTGCATTCCAACCAGTATCATTACTATTAAGAATCACAATTACTTTCTGGGTCGCCCCGCCTCCTGAATGATGCCTTTGTTGGTTTCAGGTTGGCCTTCGTGTTTTTAATTTCTCCGGCGGCATATTTTGATTTGAAAGGCTTTGCATAAAGCTAACGGTCGGGAATGGAACTCGGCCGTAACAATGGGCATGAAAGGATTTAGTGCCGATATTTCTGACACTGCACAAATAAAACATAAACCACTAAAAAGCCTGGAATCGACCGAACTTTCGCAACAGACCAGTTTCCACAAGACAGGCGGCCTTAACGCAAACTAAGGGTCCGAGATCAAGCTATAGGTTGTGTGGGTAGGTGATATGCCCCCGACAGCCTCTGACGCTCAGATTGGTATCAGCGTCGCTTTCGGGCTGACTGCTTCAATAAACTTAGTAGCAGCCCAAATAGCAGGAATAGATCTGCTGTTACAAGCCATTGGACAACACGATGATATGCTCACAGTGGTGAAGAAACGTAAACTCAGTTGGTATGGTCACGTCACCAGAGCATCAGGCCTTGCAAAGACCATCCTGCAAGGCACGGTGCAAGGAGGCAGAAGAAGAGGGAGACAGAAAAAGAGGTGGAGGTGGGGTGGGGTGGGGTGGGGAGGGACCAACATTCGAGAATGGACTGGCTTCACACTGAGCCATGAGGGTTGCTGAGAACAGAGAATGATGGAGTACGCTGGTTAAGCGTTACCTGTGGTGGCCCCACGACCTTCGAGTTACGGGATAGAATAGGATCAACCAATCAATCATCATGTATTTTGTAAAGCGCGGATTCCCAAACTCGTAGTCTGCTTTAGACGCTCGCACGCAAATGACAGACACTTTGGCACGTTAACAATACAATTACATCAGCCAGTTACACAAAGTTGTTACACGAGACATGCGTAAAAAGACGAGAAAATTGAACTTCACAAAATCCACAATGATGTTTGATCACCAAAGCTCAGCGCGTTTCGCTGGAAACTGGCCGAGAGGGCAGGAGTCATAAAATGTCAGCAAGCAATCTGTTAAAGTGCTGTTCGCCATTAACTTTCAACAGTTTGCAAACGCAGCCCGCTCTACACAAAGGACACAATGCAGGAAGAGACACATCGTTTTTTGTTCTGTTGTTGTTGTTGTTGACGACATTGCTGCTGCTGTTTTTGTTATGAAGGGTCGTGGATCTGGTTCTGGTGAAATACAGATACACTCATATACTGGTATAGGCGCCATGATGGGACAGAGGGAGGTGGGGGAGGAGAGGGGTAAGGGTACGCGATGCTTCAGTTTTAACGACAGATGTCCAGCCAACTACTGAATCGCCCATGTGTTTGTGTAAGACAGCCAGTTAAAGACGACGTGATTCATGGATTCAGTAGCACGTGTTCAATATGGATGTTAAATATTTAGTTTTGTTGTTGTTGTTTGTTGTTGTTAGCTCGACCGATCAGTTTTGCAGACAGCCAGTCACAAGAGGGCAGAAAGGGGTCAGGGTAGTCAGAAATGAAAAAAAAAAAGTTCAGAAAGCTTCACATCATCAAGGATGTAATAGCGCTCTACGGTGGACGTTAAGTCAAGTTCACCTCAATGGACAAAGGTTCCATGAAAGAGAAGACCCCAGGTCGTTGGTGTTGCGGTTTCTTGATGATGATGCTCAAGCCCACCTGCATGAAGGGTTTGGAGAAATCCACGTCCCTCTCTCTCTCCGCTGTGATTGTCAACGAAGCGATAGCCAAGTCCGCTTCCTGCACACAGGCAAAACAAGGTCATCCCGATTTCTCCTTTATACGCTATATAAAGCGTGGTACTCACTCTTGGATATCTTTAACAAATCTAAAACAAAAAGTTAATTTAGGAAATGCCAAAACAATAATAATAATATAAGAGAAAAAAAAACACCCACACAATCAGCCTTCTATCACAAATATAAAACGAACAGAACAGAAACAAATATAAAAGTTAACTTAGAGGATGCAAGAAGAGTGAAAAACACAAGAAGAGTGAAAAATGCAAGACGAGTGAAAAACATCAATTACCTTTCGGACCAGTTCGCCTATCATACCGTTCCAGGTCCCATTAATCTTCATGCCATAAGATTTGTCTTTCACCAGTCGAAACGAAAATTCGAACCCTACTTCTTTAGCCACCTCTACAGCTAAATCCACAGCATACCCTGAAACAGTCACACATTCAAAACTGTTAGGATGGCTTTACAATTCAACTGAGAAGCAATTTAAAATCCAATTTGCAAGCAAATATAATAGGCCACTCTCTAAGTCAAATTGCTTCGGATGTCAAGAAAGTTTTGTTTAAATCGTTTCGAATTGTCTACAAACCTTGCTTTGAATCAATACCCCTTTCGGTGGGTTCAATAGATCCCACTTCTGACACCAATAAAGATGCTTGCATACAAAAGACTAGTACATATTTTGATCTGATTTTTGTTTCTCCATCAAAACCAAGCAATACAATTACACGACTATGAAAATAGTGCACGCATAATTCAAAAACAGGGAAAGATAAAGCCTGACAAGTTATATGTACAAGTGTGAGATGGAACTAACACTGCTACCAGTAGGAGAATGGCACTCGAACGTTCCCGTGTGACATCGTCAAAGTGCCGGGAATCGCCAGCGGACTGGGAGCGACTGGGAGCATTCTGATTGGTCGAAATTTATAACGCATTACAAAATTCGACGCATGCGTACAGTGCTATCGTAGTTCTTTAGTCTATATTCTTTTATATATATATATATGTTGTTTTGTTGTGTGTGGTTTTTGTTGTTGTTGCATTTTATGTATTCTCAGGATGTTTGCTTCAAAATAAACCTCATTTTAGGAAATTCTATCCACTTTTATTTCAACGAACCCGACTACCTTAATACGATAACCTCTTAGAGATGGGAGAAATTGGCTGTGAAGTGGATGGGTAATAAGATAATATAAGTAATATTTAGTAAGCACAAATGGATTTATAAGATGAAACCACCAACCATAGTATCTGTCGGTACCGGTTAAAGGCGTTCCACCACTAGTTGCATTTCGCTCCATAAGGAATGGTTCATCCTGAAAAAGAGAAAAAAAAATCTAAACTTAAGAAACAACTACTGTCTGTCTCTGTCTCTGTCTCTGTCTCTGTGTGACTGTGTCTGTCTGTCTTGTCTTGTTTTGTCTTGTCTTGTATGTCTGTCACCATCTCACAGAGGAAAAGAAGGAGAGGCAGAGAGAACGAGAACCCCAGAGAGAGAAATTTAGAAAAAGAGGGAAGGAGGGAGGGAGGGAGAGAGAGAAGAAGAAGAATGAGGGGGAGAAGATGGGAGAAGAAGGGAGAAGAAGTAAGAAAGTATTAGAAAGACGGCGCTCTCTTCAAACATCGAGACAAAACAGAAGAGGAGAGAAGTAGAAGACGATAAAGGGGACGGGAAGAGAGCGAGAGACATAGACAGAGAGAGAGAGAGAGAGAGAGAGAGAGAGAGAGAGAGAGAGAGAGAGAGAGAGAGAGAGAGAGAAAACAGAGACAAAGAGCTAGAAATAAATAGAGAGGTAGACGGGACATGGAGGGTGGGACATAGCAGAAAAAGGGGTGGGTGGTGGATAGCTGTATGATGATGATGCTAGAGGCGGGGGAAAGGGCAGAAAAAAACACCATACATAGAATATACGAATTATGTTAAAGCTCGTCTTCCAGTTAAGGAATACGCAGACTTCGACCAATTACCATCCTCTGTGACGCAGGTGATCAACTTACACAGTTAGTTTATGACTGCCGGTGGACTAAAATTAGAAACGACTTCAAAACGACCTATTTGGTATGGGAGATTCATCATCCCAAAAGAAAACAAAAATCAATATAGAAAAAATGAACAGACCAAATTGAATCAAATGGCAATTTACAGCATAAAAAAAAGTGTGAAACAAATAACCAATCAAAAATCAGGTCAAACATGTGTTATCGTTTTGGGGTGTGACAATTTAATTACTCTACACCATTGTAATGAATCAACGTGAAACGCTTGGTACATGGACATCTAGTACTGTTATTTTTTTATTTTTTTTTTTTTTGGGGGGGGGGGACGATTACACGGATTAAATTAACATTTTATTTCCTTGTATAGATTTTAAAAAAAAAACACAAAAAAACAAAAAAACCATTTGGGCGCCGAAAGACGGCGAAGTTAAAATTGCAGTTTGGGGGCCGAAAGACGGCGAAGTTAAAATTGTAGTATATGGCCAGTCGCTAAAGGGAGAGAAATTGTGTAGCGGAACACATAACACATATTGACGTTTCTATGAAATGCAGCACTCGCATTAGGCCAGCGCAAACGTAAAAACAACACTTGAACTAAAAGCGTACGTGAGCCTGGGAGGAGGAATGCGCCCTAACTGTACTTGCCTATAGCTCAGCAGGTTCAGACACACTCTATGGACATGAACCAGAGAATTACAACCGTGGTTTTATTGCCGACTGGATTTGCTTCGCCACTGAGCAAATAAGTTGTGACAGGAATGCTGGCAAATCAGTAAAGACAACAAATAATGGTAAAATTGCACGTGATGTTAGAAAGTGGAGGTGACAGTGCACAGGACCTTGGCAATGTTGTGGATCTAATGTAAAGACATTGCTGTAATCTGAATGTGTGTGTGGGTGCATGTGTGTAGGAGCGCGTGCATAGAGTGGGGGGGGGATGTGCGGGCGTAGGTGCGTGAGACTGGCGTGCGAGCGCGTGAAGGGGCTTAGGTGCGGGAGTGGGAGTTTTGTGTGTTAGGTATACTTGCATTACAATGCCTACTTGAGGTAAGGAATACGTTGTATTTAGGCCCAAGCATCACGGTAAAGTTCAGTTAGAACCTCGGTAGAATCAAACAACATTGTTTCCTAAATAGTAGTAGACCTAAGCTTACCTAAAATTGTTCTCAATGGTTTAGAGAAGGTTATCTAATAAGGATTATAGTCATTATTATTAAATAAGGATTGTTATAATAATTATTTAATAAAGATTATTATATGATCTAATAAGGGTTACATCCAAGATGCTGCCATTGAACATCCATCCCGCCTTTTTAGGCGAGACAACTACGTTTACTACCTAAACTTGTTGCCTCCCTTGTTCTCAGTGTGTTTTGTGTGTTATGCCGCGCTAGGGTCGCCCACATGCTATTAAGTTTCTCAGTATTGTAGCTCAAGCAAAATGTTTCTTTCGGCAGTTCGGACAGTCACGGACGAGACAGTGGAAAGAAATCTATGGCTGTTCGCAGAAAATCACAGCAAAGGTCACGCAGCCGTCTGGTCGCGCGTGTTCAGTGTCTCTTACTGCTGCCGAGTCCGGAGACGGCACGTACAGTCCCCAACCATTTTCTTGTGTCAACTCGTTCACTGTCTCTTCTTTCACGTATTCCGGATATAGTCCCACGACCGTTGCATTCTACAGAGAAAATTGGAAGAAGAATACGAAACTTAGAAACATGCGCACAATATGGACAGGGCCATGAATAGAATAACTTTCTGAAAGGTTTGTTTCCATTCTTGCATGGATGGCCGGCTCAGTTGTTCGAGGCGTTAGACGATGCGCATCAAGCAGCAATTTGGCTCCTTGGGCAGCTTGCGTTAGATCCGGCTTTTGGCCAGCGTCTTGAGCAGCTCTTTGACCTATGTAAGAACACATCAACTTGTGTGTGAACGCTATGCTTCTAAATAAAATAAATAAATAAATAAATAAATAAATAAATAAATAAATATATCCATCATGTGATAACAAAGCAAAGAAAAAAATATTTTGGACGAAGAAAAAAAAAAAGCAAAGACGAAAATAAAATGCAATATTCCTTAAGAATGTTGAAAGACGCGTATCCTTTAAATTCCGAGATCCAGACAAGCAAGTATAGTAAAAACATACTATAGATGAAAAATACTCAATGTCAATTGTCTCTAACCTCACGCCCTTCAGTGGACCCGCTTTACACTTTGCCTCCACACAGCAAAAAAAAAAAAACAACAACCAAACAAAGAAAAGGTCTATGCCCAATGACAACATTGAACAGATAGGGAGGCTGGTAGAGCAGGGAGGAGCTTTAATTTATTTATCTTATGGGCCAGCATCCTCTTCCCTTAATCCCAAACAATAACTAACAAGCAAGATACAGACGGAGCGAAGGACGACAGGAGGGTAGGACGACAGGAGGAGGGGAGGAAAGGAGCGGAAAGGAGGGTGAGGAGGAACAAGAAGAAAAAAAAAAGAAAAGAAGAAGAAGAAGAACAACAACAACAACAACAGCAACAACAACAACGACAACAACAACAACAACAACAACAACAACAACAACAACAACAACAAGAGCAACAACATCATAGGACATTACTAATATGGACGTGATGATTTTGGTCAAATTTTGGCCTTGGTCCTTGTTTCTTCCTCTCTTGCTCTCTTCCGGCTTCTCGTGGATTCCTATAAACCCTGTACTCGTCGACCATGTTCCAATCTGCACACACAAAGGCACACACACACCCACACACACGAGTATGTAAAACACCAAGACTGGGTTTTACTAAGAATGTAGGAATCAGAAAGTGATTTTTGACAGAAAAGGGTTAGGGCAAGGGTTAGTTGTAGCGCTGCAACTAGCCCTTACCCTAACCCTTTTTCTAGAAAGTTGACCTAGTTCGTCTCCTATAGGCGACGAAATAGGTCGAATTTTGTTTAAAAATTCTTCGGAAATTCACTGTATTTTCTCCGTCCCGGATAGAGCACTCCTGTGTACTAAAACACTCTCATGCCCTACAACTGCACTCCCATGCACTAAAAGAGCACTCCTCTGTACTTAGAAAAAAGTGGGTGGCTGGAAAACTCTGGGTGACTGATACACTCACCCATTTCCTGCATAAAAAGCAAGGTTAGTCACCCATTTTAAGGGTTATGCCTCCGCACAAAGACACACACAAAGACACACACAAAGACAGTGTGTAAGTAGCTAGACCATAGTTGTTGTTTTTTCATTTTATTAGGTGGCGCTGACCTGCGGCTGCCGCAATTTTGCTGAGAAGGCAAACCCCAATTTCGCCCTCACCATGGGTGACAAAAATATGATCGAAATATCATCCACATAAATTATCATCCAAATATTATGCGCAAGAACGCATACACATTAGCGTGACATTTCAAAGTGAAAAAATAAATAAATAAACAACCAACCAACCAGCAACACCAACAACAATAAAATAGCTATTAATATTCAAGAATTACGAGTACACTTTTGTCCCTCTCATTAAAGAACCAGAAAAAAAACACTGTCACATTTACGCAAACACTGCCTTCATGTATGTGTAAGGCTACGTTCAAGTCACATATGTTAGACCGAATAACGAGGTATTTTTGTTTGTTAGTTGTAAGGAGTATTACAAGTGAAATTCCAATTACGCCACCACCCAAGCTCAAAGAGCCACCTGAATATTAATTGAGAACATCATTAATGTTTAACTGGAACAGGGAGTGAATGTGAGGCAAAAAATAGAGACAGAAGCACGCAGAGACAGATTCCGGCATTGACAGTGCACAGAAGCACGCAGAGACCGATTCAGGCATTGACAGTGCTAAGCATACAGAGAGCGCAAAAAAGATAGTGGCGTACAGACAAGACAGCGTGGAATCAGACCAACCACGCACGCCATAATATATTTAGACATGACAAACTGCTTCCCCCCTACCTACAGACTAATACTTTCCGAAAAGATTGGCCTATTAAATCTTATAGGTCTAGACATATTGTAAGAGACATGCATTGAACACTTTAAAAAACGAGATTCAAGGAAACGTTTCCTATTAAAAAATGCTTTTAATTGAACCCATGATCCCCTCAAGCCCCCTCCTCCCCAAAGGAGATGATTAAATTTAATCACGTTTTTTTCTTTTAAGTAATGGTTCAGCCTTACATTATAAAATCGTCAATGTATGTCTGCAATTGATGGTAGAACCAGTATAATTATCAATTAATCTCATTTGTAATACAAGTATAATAATAATTATACTCAACAGGTTGAAACCCCAAGCTGAACAAATCATAGCTGAAGAACAAGCAGGATTCAGGGCAGGGCGAAGTACCACTGAACAGATTTTCAACCTCAGAATAATCTGTGAGAAATACCTACAGCACCAACAACATCTATATCATGTGTTCATAGACTTCAAGAAGGCGTCTGACCGAGTCTGGCATGCAGCACTATGGGCAACCATGAGAGTGTACAACATCAGCCCTACAATTATTGAAGTCATCAAAAGCCTGTATGACAGGGCTACCAGTGCAGTCCTCCACAACAGCGCCATCGGGAACTGGTTCAGAACAACAATCGGTGTGCGTCAAGGATGCCTACTCTCTCCAACACTCTTCAACATCTTCCTAGAGCGCATCATGTCAGATGCTCTTGCAGATCATGAAGGCACAGTCAGCATAGGGGGTAGAGCAATCACCAATCTTCGTTTTGCGAATGACATTGATGGACTGGCTGGAGAGGAACAAGAACTTGAACAGCTGGTACAGAAGCTTGACACCACCTCCAGAGCTTATGGAATGGAAATAAGTGCAGAGAAGACCAAAATGATGACCAACAACACAAATGACATCAACACGGACATTAAAGTCCAAGGCCAATCCCTCAACACAGTGCATAGCTTCAAATATTTCGGAGCCATTGTATCAGACAATGGGTCCCGACAGGAAATCCTCTCCAGGATCGCACAAACAACTGCTGCCCTGACAAGGTTGAAGCCCATTTGGAAAGACAGGACCATCAGTCTACATTCCAAAGTTATACTGCTGCGCTCCCTTGTCATCTCCATCTTCGTATCTGCTTGCGAAGCATGGACCCTCACAGCAGATCTCCAACGAAGAATACAAAGCATGGAGATGAGGTGCTACAGAAGACTTCTGGGCATTTCCTATACCCAACACATCACCAACGACGAAGTCCGACAGACCATCACACAAGCCATTGGACAACACGATGACCTGCTCACAGTGGTGAAGAAGCGGAAACTTCGATGGTATGGCCACGTCACCAGATCATCAGGCCTTGCAAAGACTATTCTGCAAGGCACAGTGCAAGGAGGTAGAAGAAGAGGGAGACCGAAAAAGAGGTGGGAGGACAACATTCGAGAATGGACTGGTTTGACACTGAGCGAAGCCATCAGGGCTGCTGAGGACAGAGAAAGATGGAGTATGCTGGTTAAACGATCATCTGTGGTGCCCCTACGACCTCCGGGTTACGGGACAGGATAGGATAGGATAGGTAATACAAGATTTTACCGCCTGTTGGCCAAAGTCCTGAAAAATTCCAGCTTCTAATGTCTAACGCACTGACGATCTCTCCTCACTCAGCATATAGACCTATTAGTTACATACATTTTAACGGTAGTAGCACTCGGATTTGGATTTTGGACAATCTCTGTCATCCATTAGGGTGAAATTCGGGTTCCAATCTCAGCAAAAGCATGGCAGCCGCAGAACCGCGCTACCCAGGTTGAGAGGCATTGGGTAAAGTGCATTCTATGTATACTGGGTAAAGTGTATTCAAAGTATATGGAGCACTTTAAGAAAGGCATTCTAAGGATTTCCCGTAAACTTTCGATCTGGGTAATTTAAAAAAAAAGAAAGAAGAGTTAGAGACTTCTCTTTTCTCAAGGCCAGCTTCATGAGAGCGGGCGATAGAGACAAAAAGAGAAAGAGGAAAAACAAACTTCCAAACAAACATTTTAGATCCTTCAAAGGCGTACTTTCTGTCGCATGTTTACAAAGAGTAAAAGAGGGGAGGGGGAGAGGGGGGAGAGATAATTTTAAAAGGAAGACAGAGAGATTGAGTGAGAGAGGCAGATTGTGAGAGTGGGAGAGGAAGAGAAAGGCGAGAGAGAGAGAGAGCGAGAGGGAAAGAGAGAGAGAGAGAGAGAGAGGGGGGGGGGAGGTGGGAAGGGAGCTTATGGTTTGGGGTAGTGGTGGTTATGGAACACCTTGAAAATATATTTTTTGTCCACATAAGGTCTGAGGGCATGCAGGCTTACTGGATTATAGTTGGGCACTGGTCGCAGAAGCAGTTTTCGTTAAAGACCTGCACACACATACAACCCTTGGGGGCTTATAAGTAAACCCCAAAAAGCTACATGTAAGCAAGGTAACCTTTCCAGGATCCGTATGTTTATAGATGTATAGACGTATGTATATGTGTGTGTATGTATATAGGAACAGGACGGCGAAGGAGGAGGTAGAGGAGGAGGAGGAAGAAGAAGAAGAAGAAGAAGAAGAAGAAGAAGAAGAATTCACTGGGTAGTCTTAGCTGCAAGTTCAGTTTTGGTGACGGTTAGTTTGTCCTATTTTCTTTTTTCATAGCTGGGACTTTACTGCGGCTGACGTGCATTTACAGAAAAAGCTATCAGAATTTAATCCGTATGGAAGTACGTTCCACCAATTTACCACGTGCTCTGGATTCTATCAACAATGACTAACTAACTACCACGTCCTCTGGACCCTAACAATAATGACTAACTACCACGTCCTCTGGACCCTATCAACAATGACTAACTACCACGTCCTCTGGACCCTATCAACTATGACTAACAACCACGTCCTCTGGACCCTATCAACCATGACTAACTAACAATCACGTCCTCTGGACCCTATCAACAATGCCTAACTAACTACCACGTCCTCTGGACCTTATCAACAATGACTGACTAACTACCACGTCCTCTGGACCCTATCAACAATGACTAACTACCACGTCCTCTGGACCCTATCAACAATGACTAACTAACTACCACGTCCTCTGGACCCTATCAACAATGCCTAACTAACTACCACGTCCTCTGGACCCTATCAACAATGCCTAACTAACTACCACGTCCTCACACACGCCCACACCCCTCCCACCCCCAGAAGACTTTTAGATACACCAAGGCCGAACTAAAGGTGCAATGCACGCACTGTAACCTTTGTGGACCCTAAATTGGGCCAACGGGTCTGCCGGAAGCAAGGAATAAAACACATGGGAGGAGGGGGCATTAAGAGGGTGGGGGTAGGGGGGCGGGCGCGTGGGTGTGGGGGTGGGGGCGGTGAAACATACGCACACACAATGCATACAAACCAACCATCACTACCACTCGCAAAATACCCACTTTTTTGTGTCCTTTATCCAACGCTATGGAATACACATGCAGAGTGTAATTTTTTCTGGAACCGTCCTTATTGAATGTCAGCTCCCCAGACAGGCCCGTGGGCGGTTTCTGAAAGCAAAGACAACAAATGAACATAACAATAATTAGCGGACATTTTCATATATACATACACTGGTACGTTTTCTTTAAGAGTTGGCTTTTTAACTCCCCGATGAAGCATTTAGCGAAATACAATCATGTATTAACAACATTTTTAGGGTTAGATCTCTGCCGGCGGCATGGATAGCTCAGTGGTCAGAGCGCATGACTTGTGTGAGTGCGTCTTGGGCGACGTTGGTTCGAATCCTGACTTCTGCAAACTATTTTGTGATTGCTGGATATTACGGGCCAGCGCCTTGAGAAGCTCTCTGGGCTTATAAGTGCGCTATATAAGAGAAATCTCTTTCTCTTTCTTTCTTTCTTTTTTTTTCTCTCTCTCTCTCTCTTTTTCTTCTTCTTCTCGTCTTTGTTGTCATTACTGCAATGACTGAAAAAAAAACCGCGTCTAGTCTCAACGATCGAGATATGAGCTACGACGAATAGCATCTTCAACGTAAACACATATACGGCCTTTCTCTCATGTGGATGAGAGTTTTGCCAATAGTCTGAAGGCACTGTTCAACGGGGATAGATCCATGTCAAACCTATTGAAAGGACCCCATCGTCGATACACGGTAGGTGGCCATGAGATGCCGCTTATGTTCTTGCCGTCTACATTCAACATTGAACTTTTAACATTGGATCGTTTCATAGGATAAGGATTTTAGGTTCAAACACCCACAATACCTAGTCTCACAATCTCTTCTAGTTAATTTATTGTTAAAAAAATTTAATCCCTTTTTCCAGCTCAAGAGCTGCTCAAGGCGCTGGCTGATACAGGATCGAACTCAAGCCACCCGAGGCGCCCACGTGCAACCTTCGGGCGCACAGACTGACGCCATGACGACTGAGCACATTCCTGGGCGATCGGGGATGGGGAGAAGGGACCTAGTGCGTGCAAAGTGCATCTGTGTAGCCGGTGTAGCAAGCAACCCGTAAGTACTCCACCCTAAAAAGTACTCCCCTGGAGAGTATTTCTGGGATAACCCATAAGTACTCCCCGGGGAGTAATTCTAGACTGATTCCCCCGTTCCCAGAAGCACACCCTTGAGAAAAGGTGCACTTTTGTTTTAAAAAACAACAACAAACAAACAAAAAACAAAACACCCCCCCTCCCCCCCAAAAAAAAAAAAAAAACCAACAACAAACAAACAAAAAAACAAAAAAACACACGTTACAAACAAGCAAGACATAAACGTCTTGTTAAGAAATGCAGAGGGGAGTACTTATGGTGCATCCCAGAATTATATCCCCCCCCCCTTCCCTTTGTCCAGAAATATTCCCGGGGTGTACGTCTGGGATGACCTAGGTTTATTCCCTGGAGTAGTTCTGGCTCATCCCAGAAGTACTCTCCCCCCTCCAAAGCCTAGAGGGAGGGTGGAGGGGGGGACTTCTGGATCAGTCTGGCTGTCCCGGAACTACTCTCAGGGAGTACTCATGGGACATTGGAGGAGTACTTTTGGAATATCCCATAAGTACTCCCCACCCAATTCTTTTTTATTGTTCTCTTACATGGAGGTGGGGGATGGGGGTTGGGGTGGGGGAGAGTACATGTTTATTGCACAGCGGTACAATAAACACGGTAAAATAAATAAAAAAAATAAAACCAAAGACAACAAAAAATGTGTATTTAAAGTAAGAATTGATAAACACATTACAAGACGATAAGAGAATAAACTGTTTTGCAATTAAGGGGCATGGCTACGACGCGCATCGAAGTGCCTTCACTCGCCTTGTACAGAAAATGACGTCCCACCCTCTCCAATTATATTCAGTCTCCTGGAGTATGACAGCGATTTCTGTTAGGTAAATTGGTGGCATGTGAAAGGAGGTTAATAAAGAAATAAATATAAATAAAAATTGAGTGTTTACGGTAGTTAGGCCCCCAAATTAAGGTGGGGAAATTGTTCCATGTCTGTTACACTCGTTGTTGGTTTTTATCAGTAGTTGATTCAGCCCAGATGCTTGAATCCTGATAACTGTAACTCAGATTCGTTTATCCACGCAACCTGCTCACTCAGCAACAAGGCAGGAGTCGTCGTATTAAGTTTTCCAACTTCATTCAGCAAACATCAACAACTGCATACAATCGCTTTTTCCACTTTCTCAATTTTTCAGTTAGTTAGTTAGTTAGTTGAATAGATTAACGTCCCCGGACACATAAGCGTATAGGGGACGAGCTTGGTTGGGAGTACCAGGCTGCCGGTATTATCTTTCTATACTCCAAAGAACGTTCGAACGTTCCAGCGTGACGCAAGTATAACCAATCACAATGAAATTCGTCATCACTGTCTTACGTCATACAACTTTCATTAGAGTCGGGGAAGCCCTCAGCTACCAGTAGATCTATCTAGACACTTCGATCGATAGTAGACAAGCAACCCTAAAAAATTCTTCAATAATATCGATCAACAAAAATTATCAACATTATACCAAGCTTCTTCTAACAATAACGCAAAATCAAATCGAAGGTAAATACACTCTGTTATTGAATGCTTTGCAAAACAAAACGATCGGATCTATCGTGCGCGTCTTGAACGTAACAAACAATGTCATTGAGTGGCCTTTTCAGTGTGCGTGAACTCAACTGTGAAATAAAGAGGGGGCTTCTATTCATGACGCTCGAGCTAAGTAGTCTTGAGTATCAAGTATGCCTAGATAAACCCACGACTAGTGCATGTGTAGCCAAACTAATCGAAACTAAATATTCACATTTGAATAGCTTTTTGAAAAAAAAAGAAAAAAAAAGAAATTACGTTATACCATGTTCAATTGATCGGAAAACACTGTCAACTCGTACCTTTGAATGGTTCGAGTCATGGACACGTTACTGGCGAAGGGTGGATGGTGGTGGTGGGGGAGGAATGCAGTATGATGAAGAGTGTGTAATGTTGAGGTGAGGAGTTAATATGATTATGGTGTTGAAAAGCAGGTAAAAGGGCGTTCATTTCGAGATAATTGAAATAAATAAAAATGAGTACTGAAAAAAGGTGTACTGAATCCTCATACAGCGCGTCCACAGAAAACGACTGTTTTCTCTCTCTCTCTCTCTCTCTCTCTCTCTCTCTCTCTCTCTCTCTCTCTCTCTCTCTCTCTCTCTCTCTCTCTCTCTCTCTCTCTCTCTCTCTCTCTGCATGCATACATGCTTGTTCGCTTGCGCAGACCCAATGATGCACGTACATGATTGATTGATTGATTGATTGTTGCTTTAGGTCCAGCGGACTCTTCCGAGCCAAATCAGGACCGGACAACCCCCGATCCGCATAAAAGATCTGCTGAAACAACCCTAGTGGGAAAATTGAATGCCCTCCACCGGCCAGTCACTTTACAATAAAGACATCCCACGCAGGGGACGGCTGGGGCTTTACACCAACTACTCGAACACCCGTTTACAAAAACAAAATAGAATACAAACATCATTATAAATTATCAACAAAACACATACATATAAAATGCCTACATTGCGAAATAATAACATCATAGGAAGCCACAATGACCACCCGGCAGAAAGCGTCCAACATTCCCAAGCTGATCCAACAGACCTCATACGCAAACAAGGAGTCTTGTCCAGGAAGAGTTTTCAAGAAAAAAGGTAGGTCATTGATCTAGCGAAGAAGAGCAAATGAGGAAGACAGCGACAGTGGGAATTTAAAGCACTAAATTTCCAGAAAGTGGGGATACTATTTATACTGAAACCCCCGGCACTCCAACGGGGGTACTGTTGCCGCAGTGAATCTGTCTTGCCTATAAAGGAAAGACAGGTTTTCAACTGGGGCTTTCACTTTTCCCTTTATAGGTTAGAACAATCTACAGTGGCAAGATTGCTCATGACCCCAAGGGGTATGCACGTACATACAAGCAAACATACAGAGAATTGTGAACAAACAAGAATACGGGCCAAAGGGCAGAAAGATTTGAGAAGGGAGTAGGGGAGCGCGCGTGCGAGTGCGTGATAATTGTAAACTTTTAAATAGAATTTTGATGTAAAGTTGCGGATGCGAGTGTATGTATACGTTTATGTTTAGAACCTGCCGCTGCACGGAGTTAAAGAGTGGGTTGGCGTTGCATAGAACTATCCTAGCATAAACAAGGAAACTACCCAAACGCTTCAGTTTTATGTTTTGAAAGCGTTAAAAGAAGTGTTTCAAAAGATTATAGTTACTTAGGAATTAAAAACAAATATTTTCATTGCATAGATCTATATTCCCCGAAAATAAATGTAAGACTTAAAATATTTTTAATCAGTTTCAAATTTAAAAATATTTTTAACCTGTTTGAAATTATGCCACAAAAACTCACATATATGTATTCGTCCTGTCTAGAACCGATTACTGTAACTCCCTGCGTGCAGGCCTTCCAAGATGTCAAATTGACCAAATAATTCAGAACAACGCTGCAAACCTTACAAGCTCGTATATAACTAGGCGCGAGCACATCTCTCCTGTTCTACGCCATCTTCACTGGCTAAAAGTATCAGATCGACTATAATAATATGTTACGTTGAAACGCGAACGAAAGTATGTCGGAAGCGCGCACGATAGATCTAATCGTTTCGTTTTGCAAAGTATTCAATAATGGAGTTTATTTACCTTTGATTTGAGTTTGCATTGTTGTTAGGAGAGGCTTTGTATAACGTGGATAATTTTCGTTGGTCGATATTGTTAGAGAATACTCTGGATCTCCTTGTTTACTATCGATCGAAGTTTCGGGATGATTGTCGAAGTAAGAGAAGGTTCGGGGTATGTGTGGAGAGATGAATGACGTAAGTCAGTGATGACGATCTTTAATTCTGATTGGTTAGTTGTAATGCGTCATTTCTAGAACAAACTGTCGTCATCTCGAAGGATAGAAAAAAATTATATATTCGATGCTTTGTGTGTTGTAAAAAGAGTTGCTGTGAAAGTTGTTGAGTTGAGTTGAGAATTGTATGCAGTTGTTGGTGTGTGCTGAATAAAAGTGGAAAACTTCATACGTCGACTTTGTGACTTGTATGCTGTTTGGACGGGTTGCGTGGATAAACGAATCTGAGTTACACCTTATCAGGAATTCAGCATTGGGGCTGAATCGGATACTGATAAAGGAAAACACCAACATCGAACCGAGTGTAACATTTTGGGGGTCAAGCCGCGATTCACGCCATAGCCAAGGGTTCAACTGCTACAACAAGCGAGTCAACGTTACGAGAGGCAGTCATCGAGGGTAGCCGCCAACGAGTTGCGTCGAGAGGGGCCAACATACTGGGACTACATCACCGATTCACAACTTTCCGGCACCTCTCATAAAAACTCGTGGGTATCGCCATTATAAATTAAAACGAGGTTATATGAAACCAAGTTCCGGTTTTGCTTGTTTTGCTTTTATCAAAGCTTGGTGCGTGACTTTTAAATATGGCAAATTGCCGAAAACGACGATTGTTAGAGCCCAAAAATGAGTGGGATAAGTATAAAAACGGTGGAGGAAGTACATGCTCAGTGAAAGGATGCAAAAAACAATCGTAGAGGCCTGTATTTGTGGCGACTTCGGAGGTGCGTCGATCATCGACAGAAAGTGAAACAGGACCTGAAAACTCTTGTAGTTTTCCATAGCTTTGCCGTCGCAACCTTCACAAAACACGAAGTAACTGACTATGTTTATGCGAGCGTTGTGGCCAAGTGGGCTAAGGCGGGACTAACTTGCCTTGTCCACAAGCCAGAAACCAATGGCGCCTGACAGGTGTGGGTTCGAGCCAGCATCTGGGCGTTATGTTTTTCCTAATATTTTTCAAAAATTCACAAATAATGTTAGGTAGGTAGGGTTTAGGCGCGCCACTGGCGATAGAAAGGGATAATAAACTGCAGCAAAAAAAAATAAAAATATGTGAGGGTACGATACAGGTGGCCTGTGACACATGTTATTATTCTTGAATATTTGGAAATAACTCACTAAAACACGCGGAGAAAAAAAAACGGAAGTATTTTTCATAGAGGGGATTCCCGTTGGTGCATAGGATAGCAGAAAAGTGTGAATAGGTTCGGGTTGACTGCAAGGGCGTGTAGTCGCCGAAGAGTTGCTTCGTGAGCGAACAACAGAGCGGGACTACGTGGCTGCCGCAAGACTACGTCGAGGGACAGTCTCGGAGCTACATCGCCAGTGTTACAGAGAGCGGCGAGCGGACGTCGCGTCTACTTCAGCACAGGAGCGTATACATCAACACCAGCGTGGTGCAGCGTCGCATACGACGAGGACAGCGGGGCCTGCGTCAACGAAGGCGACTAGTGACAAGCATCAGTGCTACTGCAGAAAGCGTGCTGTTCTAGAACAGTCTAGAAAGGTACAGCACAGTCAAGAACTTTCCAGAAAAAAAGAACTCTACAGTCAAGAACTTTCTAGAAGAAGAACCTTCCAGAAAAGAACTTTCTAGAAAAGAACTTTCTTGAAAATAACTTTCCAGAAGCATCAAGATGGCTGACTTCTGGCAGAAAGGGGTTGAACTGAATCTAAAAGGCAAGCAGCTGACGGAGTACGTCAAGTCTCAGGAGAGAATACGAGAAAGAGAATTGGAAGAGAAGCGTCTAGAAAAAGAAATAGAACTAGAACAGAAGCGTCTAGAAGTAGAAGAGCAGCGTCGCCGTGAAGAACGAGAATTAGAAGAGCAGCGTCGCCGTGAAGAAAGAGAATTAGAACTGAAGCGTCTGGAAATTGAACAGCAGCGGCAAGAAAGAGAAGAGCAGCGTAAAGAAAGAGAAGATGAGCGCAGGCGTGAGGAAAGAGAAGCTGATCGGCAGTTCCAACTAGAGTTGGCGCGCATCCAGCAACAGCAGCATGCGCCACAAGTTATCAGTGACAACACGGCTCCAAAATTGCCAGCTTTCGTCGACGGGAAGGACCAGATTGACAGTTATCTGGCGAGATTCGAAAGGTTCGCTGAAAGCTCTAACTGGCAACCTCAAGACTGGGCAATTCGACTGAGTGCACTTCTGACGGGGCAAGCTCTCGAAGTTTACACCAGACTGTCGAACGATGACGCCAAAAACTACGACGTCTTGAAAGAGGCCCTGTTGCAGTGCTACAACTTTACAGAGAAGGGCTACCGTAAACGCTTCCGTGAATGCCGGCCTAAGTCAGACGAGACGCCAAAGCAGTTTGTGGAGCGCCTGTCGTCATATCTACATAAGTGGGTGGAGTTATCAGGCGAAAGGAAGTCTTACGACAGTCTCCATGACCTGATCGTGAAGGAACAATTTCTCAATGCCTGTCACAAGGACCTAGCGACCCACTTAGAAGAATAAAAGCTGCAGACGCTTAAAGATGTGACTGAGGCTGCTGAAAGATATCTTATCGCTCATGGGAAAACCCTGGGGCCACCCAGCGCGACGAAACATTTTCAGAAGACTGGAAACCATGGGAACCAGATCCAAGGGAGCCAGACGAGCCAGAGACAGACGGACTCCACGCCACCTCCCAGGGAAGGGCAGTCAAGAGGCTGTTTCACCTGCAACGCTACAGACCACAGAGCAGCTAACTGTCCTCAAAACAAAAGTAGCGGACAGCGGGGCAGTACGGACAATGCAGCGGTGGGCAACCGACAGAGACGTTTCTCCAATCAACGGCAAAACAGTAGATCTGACCATCAAGTGTGCGGCGGGAGCGTCATTCTTCCGAGTGAGACCAAGCGCACAGCTACTCCTGCGGACGTGCAAGAGTGCATGACTGATGGCCAACTCCTCCTTGCCAACGGGAAATCCATCCCCGTCGTCGCCAGCGCAGCTGTGACCGTCCAGAACATGCCTGTTTCAAAGGGACGCGTCGGAAATCATGAAGTAACTGTTCTAAGAGACTCTGGCTGTAGTGGGGTCATCGTCAGAGAAGACCTAATCGCTAAAGAACAGTTCACTGGCGATTCAAAATGGACACTCATGGCCGACAGCAAATGTGTGAGAGCGCCAGTTGCGAAGATTCATGTCAACACCCCTTTCTACATAGGCGAAGTCGAAGCGGTTTGCCTGAAGAAGCCGCTGTATGATTTGATGATCGGGAATATCGACGGCGCGAGACGACCCGACGACCCCGACCCAGAGTGGAGTCCTGCCTCAACTCAACACGTCGAAGTTGTGAAGGAGGATCCATTGCCATTTCCCGATGGAGACCTTACAGAGCTGCTACGGGACAATGTGGTTGCTCCGGCTCAGCCCTGCCGACCAGAGATCGTCGGTGCTGTTACTACCAGGGCCCAGGCCAAGAGAGACAAGATGTCTACGCCACTGAAGGTCGCCGAAAACTCCAAAGCTGCCATCGTGGACAGAGATAAGCTGATCCAGCTCCAGGAAGCTGACAGTACTTTAAACAAGTACAGGAACCGCCAAGACCACGTGACCAAGGGCAGTGGCACGGTCTATTTTGAGGTGAAGGCCAAGATCCTGTACCGAATCTTCCAGCACCCGAGGGTCAACGGAGGGAAACCACTACGTCAAGTCTTGGTACCGTTACCCCTAAGGCGCCAGGTGATGGAAGTAGCGCATGACTCAATCATGGGAGGTCACCTGGGTATCAAGAAGACGTCGGATAGAATCCAGGCGGTATTCTACTGGCCAGGACTTCATGCGGACGTCAGCCGTTTCTGCCGATCATGTGACATTTGCCAGAAGACCATACCTCGAGGAAGGGTCCCGAAAGTGCCTATGCAGAGGATGCCTCTGATCGACCGACCTTTCAAGAGGGTGGCCTTAGACTTAATCGGCGAAATAAGACCTCCGAGTGAAGAAGGTCATCGGTGGGTACTGACTTTAGTGGACTATGCGACTCGGTACCCAGAAGCAGTGCCACTGAAGAAGATTGACACTGAAACTGTAGCAGAGGCACTGGTGGACATGTTCAGTAGGCTTGGAGTGCCTGAAGAAATTCTGACAGACCTCGGGACGCAGTTCGTCTCTGACTGCATGAAGGAGGTCAACAGACTGCTGAGCATCCGGCATTTGACTACGACACCCTACCATCCGATGTGCAACGGGCTTGTCGAGAAGTTCAATGCTACGCTGAAGTCCACCCTGAAGAAACTGTGCAGCGAGCAGCCCAGACAATGGCATCGCTATATCAACGCCTTACTTTTCGCCTACAGAGAAGTACCGCAGGAGTCCACCGGCTTTTCTCCGTTCGAGCTGCTGTACGGAAGAACCATCCGAGGGCCGATGCACATCCTAAAAGAACTGTGGACGAAAGAAGTAGACACCCCAGAGGTGAAGAACAGCTACCAGTACGTGTTTGAGCTACGGGAGAAGCTGGAGCAGACTCTCGAGATAGCCAGAGAAAACCTGAAGAAGTCCCAGGATTGTGGAAAGCACTACTATGACCGTAGGGCTGTGAACAGAAAGTTTAAACCTGGCAACAGAGTGCTGGTGCTGCTACCTACTGATCACAATAAGTTGCTGATGCAGTGGAGAGGCCCGTACGAAGTGGAGACCGTGGTGGGGATCAACGACTATAAGGTGAAGGTCGGCCAGCATTCCAAAATATACCACGCCAACCTCCTTAAGCTGTACGTGGAGAGGCCGCCAGAGACTGTACATGCAGCAACAGCAGCTGTGACCGACGACAGCTTTGACAGCGAAGAACTGTTGGAACTGGGAGACTTCCACAGCAAAGAAGGCATCGATGATGTTAAGCTAGGACCGAGCTTGACGGAAGGTCAAACGTTGGAGCTCGAGGACCTTATGGGCGAGTTTCCCCCTAACTTCAATGATGTCCCAGGCTCTACGACTTTGGTCGAACATGAAGTCCACACCCAGACCTGGAAGGAGCATCTGCAGACCATGAGGGAGCTGTTCCACCGTCCCGCAGAAGCCAACCTGACCGTGAGACCCAGCGAATGCATTCTGGGAGCTGACAACGTCGACTGCGTCGGACATCCGATGGAAGAAGGAGACAACGGAGGACGCACTGATTCCGGGGAAGCCCACGTGATCATCGTCTTTGACCCTGGGCCGATGACGACCGCAACTGACGAGGGCGTCGATTCCTTGCGAACGAAAGAACATTGACTGTGTGGACGAACTAAGAATATTGGTAATGACAGACTTGAAAATGAAAAACGTTGACTGGGTAAATGATCTGTGAACATTGACAGTATCCAGAAAGACTTGCAGATGAGAAACTTTGACTCTGTGTGAATGAACTGTGAACATTGACATTATCCAGGCAGATTTGAAGATGAAAACCATTGACTCTGTGTTAATAAGCAATTACAGTATTCAGAAAGTCTTAAATTAGTTTCAATTGAGGACTTTGTTTGTGCATTACGTTTCAACGTTGTTGAAAGAAATTGGGTAAATTTCTTCTTGAGTGGGGGGTTATGTTACGTTGAAACGCGAACGAAAGTATGTCGGAAGCGCGCACGATAGATCTAATCGTTTCGTTTTGCAAAGTATTCAATAATGGAGTTTATTTACCTTTGATTTGAGTTTGCATTGTTGTTAGGAGAGGCCTTGTATAACGTGGACAATTTTCGTTGGTCGATATTGTTAGAGAATTCTCTGGATCTCCTTGTTTACTATCGATCGAAGTTTCGGGATGATTGTCGAAGTAAGAGAAGGTTCGGGGTATGTGTGGAGAGATGAATGACGTAAGTCAGTGATGACGATCTTTAATTCTGATTGGTTAGTTGTAATGCGTCATTTCTAGAACAAACTGTCGTCATCTCGAAGGATAGAAAAAAATTATATATTCGATGCTTTGTGTGTTGTAAAAAGAGTTGCTGTGAAAGTTGTTGAGTTGAGTTGAGAATTGTATGCAGTTGTTGGTGTGTGCTGAATAAAAGTGGAAAACTTCATACGTCGACTTTGTGACTTGTATGCTGTTTGGACGGGTTGCGTGGATAAACGAATCTGAGTTACACCTTATCAGGAATTCAGCATTGGGGCTGAATCGGATACTGATAAAGGAAAACACCAACATCGAACCGAGTGTAACATAATACAAGCTCTCTTCTCTGACCTATTCTGATGTTCACCTTTATTTTCCACAATATCTCGCAGATCTTATCCATGTTTACGCTCCAGCTCATTTGGTTTTAGTTCCTTCTCTCATCAAGCACGGACTGTCTAGAACAATCTACCTTACTACCCGAGACAGTCTTCTTCATTGGAAATCTTTAAGTCGAGTCTTAAAACTAAATTTTTCTCTTATATCAGACATTAAGAAACATGTGTGTGTTATGTGTTTACATATGAATGAATGCTCTGTAAAGCGCCATTAGCAATTTTCTTTGTTGTTTGGAACTGAACTCTGTATAAATTGTTGTTGTTGTTGTTCTTCTTCTTCTTTCTTTCTTTCTTTCTTTCTTTCTTTCTTTCTTTCTTTCTTTCTTTCTTTCTTTCTTCTTCTTCTTCTTCTTCTTCTTCTTCTTCTTCTTCTTCTTCTTCTTCTTCTTCTTCAATGTATTTTTAAGCTGCTGCGATTGCGAGAAGAATGAGATAGGGGGCGTCGCGGAGGTTGGCGTAATTCAAAGGTCAGTAACTGCAGCGTTCTTAAGTGCCTCCGGCGCACTTGTGGCGGGCTTAATTTGGCGATAAGGAGAGGCCGCCGCTAATGCTCTCCCTTGCCTTCAAATCGCATGTTTGCCCATCTTTCCCGTGTAGCCAAAGATAAAAGCCTCGTCAAAACTTTACAAAATATCGATCAGCTTAGGGGGTTAAAAAAAGGGCAGAAAATGCTTCAGACCAAAAAAAAATAAAGAAAGAAAAGAAAAGGAAAATGAAAAGAGCACAGGGGAAAAAGAAACACAGAAAAATGATGACATGCAAGGAAACCTATCCGATAAAGACTGATAGAAAATCAAGGCTAAAGTACGTAAAGTAAAGAAATTAGCTCAAGCTGAGAAAACGAGGAAACGCGAAGCAACAGGAAAAGCAGAAACGGGAAGACGAGATCAATGGTGAAACACATAAACAAAACACAACTAACAAAGAAACAAGCACAACCAGGCTAAAAGATTCACTATACAAGTATAATAAGTAATATTGTATTCTATTATTATTTACGTGTATTTTCGCTAAAGGCTTCGTCAGGAGTTGCTAGCCAAACAAGGTGCAGTCTAGTTCCTGGTGTAAAACCATACCAGACATCCGTTTGATTCATTGTATGTAACAACACTTTTTACAAATAAAGCGCCATGATGCTTAGAGAAACCCCGACTCATCCAGGCACTGTCCCCTTCCCCTTAGAAAGCACCCTCACCCCAAAAAACAACAACAAACAAACAAACAAAAAGCAACAACAATAACAACCACACACACACACAAACCGAACAGTGTTTTTAATATTGAATAAAATTTAATTTAAATAAATAATCATTTTGTGCGGTAGGTCGTATACTTTAACGTTAACAAAGAGCATCCAACAACAACAACAACAACAACTGCAGTCATTTACAAAAGACAATTAAAAAAAAAAGGAGAACTGCGACCGTTTTAAACGCGCCAAAATCGAACAAAAGAAGAAGTCTTAAAAATTAAAGATTATAACAAGAACAAAATGTTAACAAGGACGTAGAACGCAAAGAAAAAAACAATCCCAGCAAATGTACCCACTTACATGCCCCCGATCTCGAACAATTTAGTCAACACCTTTTCACCCTCTCTCTTAACCTCCAACCCTATCCACTCCCCCACCTCCTCCTTCCAAACCAAAAGCAACAACACGTATTCATTATAGTCCCACAGGGAAAATAATTAGGTGAACGAACAATCACCGGACAAAACACCCGTCGTCTCTTTAATGGACAAAGCAGTCCTCACCTCTTTAATCTTGTTAAGAATGTTGAGCCCGTGCATCCAGGGTATGGGAGGCCTTGTGGTGCAAGGAATGCCGCGGGTGCGGTTGTTGTTGTAGACGACTCGCCTGCGGAAGATATATCTGAATACATCCGCATCCTCTGCCAGCATGCCGGAAATGCCGCTCTCGATCAGCTTAAGCGCATCCAGCGTCAGCGCAGCGGATACCTTAAGAACATATATCGCCGTACCCTTGTATTAGTGTACACACATACAACTACAGAAGACAAAAAATTGTTTCTTGGGATCGATAAATAGTCAGAATGGAAAGCTGGGCAGAGAGAGGGGGCGGGAGAAGGAGAGAGAGATAGTTAGAGAGAGAGAAAGAGAGAGAGGGAGAGAGAGAAGAATAAGAAGAAGAGCAACAATAACAAATTTGGAGAGAGAGAGAAGAAGAACAACAACAATAACAAACTTGGATGTGGAAGAGAAAGCGCATTAAAAGGATAATGGATGCTGTACTTGTTTTCTCCTTAAATCAACTCAAAGCCTCAAAGCGCGGCGATCTGTAGCCAACATGCACGCACACATTTTACACATCCTATTGCATTCACAACACACATTCACCACTCAAACATATGACGTAAAGGCCAAGAGATCGCGATTAGAGCAAGACATAAAACTCATAAAGTTACCGGCAAGGGATGGATGTCCTTCTCGGGTGGCACCTGGTATCCCCCAGTCCCTTGGCCGTTAAGCAGATTCCGTCTGAGGTCACCTACCGACTCCTGCTGCTTGTCCAGCAACTGAAACCCCGTCACGTTCACTCCACCACGACGGTACCGTGACATGTTCAGGCGCTTGAAGTCCTGACAGCAACATAAATAATAATAATAATAATAATAATAATAATAATAATAATAATAATAATAATAATAATAATAATAATAATAATAATAAGAAGAAGAAGAAGAAGAAGAAGAAGAAGAAGAAGAAACATTTTGTGGGGGTTGGGAGCACTCGGGTGGTGATGTTTGACTTTACAAAGATCATTACAGAAATGGACTGTAACAATAGGAATGAGCAATTGAACTCGCAAGTAAAAACGAATACCACGCGCTCGGACACTTACACACACACACACACACACCTACACACACACCCACACCCACACACCACTCGCACATACTGTACACACACCACCGACACCCCCCCCCGTACCTCCCACACACACATACACACATCTTACTAAAGTTCCCAGCAGATAGCTGTATCCAATCTTGTTCATGCCAACCTCAGGGATCTGAAACAGACACAAAACCAACACGCTATGTAAGTTTTAAGGAAATACAGTAATTTAAAACAAATATTTTACGACAGTTATTCTCGACCACTCATGCACGCTTGCTCACCATACCACGACAGTCGCTCTCACGAATCCTCTCGGCAGGTTGCCTGCCTGGTTGTCTATGTCTTTGTCTCTGTGTGCGCGTGTGTAATAAAGTTATCGATTGGTTGTAACACAATTAAAAAAAATGTTTGAAGTGTGTGGGTGGTGGGTGCGTGCATAGGTGTGTGTATGGGTGTGTGTGTGTGTGTGTATCACATACTGTTTAAATTTACAATAACAACCACAGTCGTGTTTTTTCCCCATCATAATTGACACCTTCCAAGTTTCACTCAAAATGATTAAACTGAAATTCCCTTAGACGAGCAATGACGACGAAACACGTCGCGCATGGAATTACAGAAGCCATGAAGATTATGAGATAGACAACAGAGAGAAGGGGAGAAGGATGAGGAAGGAGGGAGAAAGGAATGAGGGAGAGAGAGAGAGAGTGAGAGAGATTGTGTTCTGGCATAGGACTTCGGCCTCTCTAGGTGCCTTAACACAGAGTGGACAATGGTGATTATGGCGTCTTCGGTGTTTCTGTTGGGCCAGTAGGTGAACTGCAGGGGTCCTGGAGTGGGCGTGTTTCCCCAAGCAGTCGCTGAAGGACAATGCGCTCTTGGCACATACTGGATTGGAGACACTAGGTGAGAGCGACGGAGCGACAGTCATTCAGGGTTGCAAGAGAGGGTCTCTTGGTAACAGGAATAACGTTGGAAGACTTCAAAAATGGTGAGATGTGTCCAGTGTCCAACGACTCCTGCAACAGGATGGTGAACACTGGGGCAAGTTATTCATGGCAGTGCTTGAGGACAGCTCCCGGAACGTCATTTGAGCCACAAGCACACGTAGGGTTGGCCTGTCTGGAGCGCCGACTCTCCTCTTTTTCCGTCAGTGCTTACCTCCTGTTGTCTCTCTCACTCAGGTCAGCCAGAGTACTTGCTCGCTCAGACGAAAAGTCAGTTGTGTCAAAGGGGGCATAAAAGATGTTTAGGTCGTTTGCTAACTTCTGCTGGTCCTCTACGTTCAAGGCCCTCTTGCACGGCTTATAGCCAGTCATCTATAGGTTGCTCCAGAGTTGCCTCGGATTGTTGGAGGCGAAGCTGTCTTTGACTTTGTCCCTGAACTTCGGCTAGTTGTTCAGGATCACTCTTCTGCCTTCCTTTTGCACAGAGAGAGAAAGAGAGAGAGAGAGAGAGAGAGAGAGAGAGAGAGAGAGAGAGAGAGAGATTTGCGCGCGTCAGATATCTCCACTAAAACTGATTTTGCCAAAAATGAAAACATATGTTTGTTTGTTTGTTTATTTCATTTAACGTCTATTCACCGAAGTGATTTTAGACAAGAAAATAAAAGGAAGGTGGGGGTAAAGGATATGCGCTACATGGATGGGGGAAAGGAAATAACATTTAAACAAAATGGTACAGTAACATAACATGAAATAAAATTAAATAAAAATTAAGTATTCAAACAATATTTTAAAACTCTAAAAAAACAAAAACAACATAAAATAAAATTACTATGGAACATGTCAAACTTGCGAAATGTTCATGTACATAAAAGTCAATTTTGTGAGATTGTCATATACGAACTAATCAGAATAAACTTGCAATTTTTATAACAAATGTCCTACAGGACTATAAATTATAGATTTAGCGATGGTTATCCAATATATGGGGTGTCGGATAGTGCAGTGGTTGGAGCACTCGCTACTGTGTCGAAAGTGAAACACCGTCCGGTGCGGTTAGCACTTGGATGGGTGACCGCTAAGGTGTGAAGCGACAAACAACAACGCCCCCAGTTGACTCAACTGTGATTGAGTACCTACTCTCTTGAGGGTGGGGAAGGTAAAGCAGCGAGGGAGAGAGTTGGGCATCACCCTCATTACGCTGGCCCAAGATAAGTGTGATCTCCAACATCACGCTCCCCTACGGCCACAAGGCTATGGGACTACCTTTACCTTTTTTTTTTTTTTAATCCAATATAATGAAAACATAGTAGTTCGTTAGTTATTCATTGCTTACAGGGTCCAGCGGAATGCAAAGAGCCGAATCAGGACCACGAAATCAAGACCACAACTTCGCTGAAAGAGGACTCACCCCTACTCCGCATAAAAGATTTGCCGAAACAACCCTAGTGGTAACACGGAAGGCAATCCACCACCCGGTCACTTTACAATAAAGACATCCCACGCTGATTTATCGAATCCCCGTTTACAAAAACAAAACAGAATACAAACATCATTATAAAATTTCAACAAAACACATACATATAAAATGCCTAAATTGCCAAATAATAACATCATAGGAATCCCCAGTGATCATTTGGCAGAAAACGTCCAATATTCCCAAGCTGATCCAACAGATTTCACACACAAGTGAGGAGTTTTGTCCAGGAAGAGTTTTTGTAAAAAAAGGTAGGTGATCGGTCTAGCGAAGAAGAAGATAGTATAGTAGATTGCTAAGAACACATTAGGAATGAGAAAGAACAAAGAAGAAAGACAGCGACAGTGGGAATTTAAAGCACTAAATTTCCAGAAAGTGAGGATACAATTTATTCTGAAACCCCCGGCACCACCACGGGGGTGGGGGTGGGGTGGGGGATGGGGGATGAAAACTTGGAATTGAACATAAAATAATAATAATAATAATAATAATAATAATAATAATAATAATAATAATAATAATAATAATAATAATAATAATAATAATAATAATAATAATAAGTTTTCAGAGAAAAGTGCGCAAATGTGACTTCCGGATGGACGTCTGACGCTGGACGGAAGCCGTATAGACAAAGCCAAAAGACAGTATCTCCACAGCTTACAGCCCGTAAACTAAAAACAAACCCACAAATAATAAACTAGAAGAACCAGACTCATTCTGCAAGCTCAAATTCTGAGACGCCGATTATGTATTGTATGAGTTGACGCCAGGGCGCGAACGCACCAGGCTATTCTGGATGGATGATCCTTTCCTTGCTGTAGAATATTTTTTGTGTAGATCAAGGGTATCAGGCTTAGATCTTGTGTTAAGACCAGACAATCTGATTACCGATAACATAAAGCAAGGGCTTGTCTTAGCACCGAGAGAAAGTGTTGCGAGGCTCAAACGGAAACGCAAGAGAAAATCTAGATTTTCAGAACTCTTATTTGCAATACACATCACACTCTATAGTCCAACCAGCCGTGAATGAATAATACCTGGATCTATTTAGAACCGGTGAAGGTAGCAGCGAAGCAGAGGAGGTGTCCACCACCCTCATTAAGCTGGCCCGGAGAAAAAAATAGGTCTCAAATGCCTCTCTCCTCAGCGACCGAATGGTTACGTTACGGGATAACCTTTCTTTCCCCATTTTTACTGTAAGACGATCATCTCCTATATTTATTTATTTATTTATTTCATCGTTCTTATAGAGCGCTTTTCCAGCTCAAGAGCTGCTCAAGGCATTGGCCGAAGCAGGATCTAGCTCAACCTACCATAGGCGGTCACTTATAGTTTTGGGGGGGCATAGCATGTCGCCCAGACGACTGAGTACAATCCTGAGCGACCGGGGATGAGGGGTCCTAGTGCTTGCTAGGTGTATCTGTGTAGCCGACATTAATCCTTTAGGACATGAGCGTCAGGATCCGTGCGATGGAAGGAGTAAATGTATAGTATTGTCTAAGCGAGTCTCTCTCTCCCTCCCTCCTTCCTTCCTTCCTTCATTCTCTCTCTCTCTCTCTCTCTCTCTCTCTCTCTCTCTCTCTCTCTCTCTCTCTCCCTCCCTCTCCCTCACACAAGCTAACCGTAACACTTAACCTAACCCTAAGCCTAACATAGCCATAACCCTAACGGAACACTGTTTTGACGTCAAAATAACGGGGCCCGTCAAAAGAACGTACGTAGAATTGCAAGTATTGATCAAAATAACGGCGTATATATATTTTATCTTTTTTTTTTATACGTCATGCACAGGAGAAGATAGAATACAGAAGATCAAATCACGTCCAACATTCCTTCTGTCATATCTATCTTTCCTTCTCTCGACAACGTTTCCCTGAAGACGGGAACAGTCTTCCGTCTGATTGCAATTTGTATTCTAGATATTAATCGCAATTGGTCATTGCGATCTGATGCAATTTGTATTCTAGGTATTAATCGCAGTTGACCATTGCAGTCTGATGCAACTTGCATTACTAGTACTACTGGCAGTTGACCATTGTGGTGCTTTCATTACACGGCCTATGGAAGGAGAGAGTGAACAGAAACAGAAGACCAACTTCGCTTCTTTCTCGTCCACCTTTTTCTTCACGTCCATCTGCTCTTGTCATGGGAACCTTTCCCAAAGTTTCCCTCTCTCAGCAACGTTTCCCTGGAGGACGTGAGCCTGGGCTTCCATCTAATTGCAATTTGTACCCCCCAATTCACTGTCACAAACAGCAATTTCCGCTTCATGTTCTCTCCCCTTTCTGTACTATTTTTAAAACGCAAAGCGCGGTTACCTCCCTTTTCAACAACCTATTTCTTTCCATCACAAAGCGTAATAAACGTCATTCTGTTCACCGTGAAACAGGCATTTCTTTCCATTCTTGAATGTGCCTATCTTTCTTCTTTTCGCCAGAGTCCAAGGCAAGAATACCTAAAAAAAAAAAAAAAAAAAAAAAAAATTCTTGTGGAATGACATTAGCAGGTTCATTTTTTCTCCCTCCTTATCAATTATTCAAAATGTAATTTCGATTATTTTC
This sequence comes from Oncomelania hupensis, assembly GCA_036898135.1. Classification (NCBI taxonomy): domain Eukaryota; kingdom Metazoa; phylum Mollusca; class Gastropoda; order Littorinimorpha; family Pomatiopsidae; genus Oncomelania; species Oncomelania hupensis. The sequence continues at coordinate 56,233,262 of CM072518.1, forward strand.
ATATTCATCGTTTGTGAAAAGTCGGCGTCTAATAATATAATTAATTATAAGCGAATTTGCACCTTTTAAATCTGTAGCTACACTGGTGTATTAATAGTAAATAACATATATCTATTGAGCCAAAAGACGAATGTCTCAGTTGCAGCAGCATGCAGTGAGAGTGGGGATGGTTTGGAGACAGAGAAATCAACTTTGCTCAGAAAGGAAGAGAAAATGCGTAAAAGTTGCAAACGAAGTTTTGAGGAGGGAGAGAGTTACAAATGGGCCTGGCTGGAAAAGACGAAGCAGTTCTGAAGTCTGCACATTGAGCTGTCCGAAGCCCCGACAATGCTTAATCGCGGCTGTGCTACCGATTTGCCCAGAGTTGCTTGGATGGGCTGCTCTTTCAGCCAAGCTACAATGTGATTAGCGGCAACATTCAACTACTCGGAGCGAAAATGAGATAAAAACTTCATTTTCTCCGTCTCCCAGCTCACTGGCTCAATACCCCTGCTGCCGCCCACTGCACAACCAGTTCGGTCTTTCGCATTCTCCCCCAGTCTTTCTCTCAAAATTGGGTTCTGAGGATATGTCCGTCACAGTCAAGAGAATATATTGCCTTCTTATTTTAAACACATGCTGTAGGAGCAGTCCTAACAAGGGTAGCACTTTTTAAGTTTCGCTTTTGCGCGCTTTTTATGTGTTCTATGTAATGGTTTACTTCTTTCTAGAATACAATTATGTTTTTAACCAATCTACCCAGTGACCTAGCAAAAAACAAAAATAACAACAATAACAAAACAAAACAGACACACAAAACAGATCAAAAGCAAATTAGAGCAGCAGCACCGTTAGCAGTATGCTGCAACATGCAATAGTAGCTTTTCTATGACCATGCTATATAAAGTAACAGTTTGAAAATATGACCTCAGACTCATTATTATTACATTCATCATTTACAATTTTACTTTACAGATTAAGCGCAGCGGCTTGCTTGTGGGCGCTTCTCAACGACTTGAGCGCATGGTGAGCAAGCCACAATGACCCACAACATTCTGGAGACTCGGATGAATAGTACCACATTTATTGTGTATCTATTCCTCTGAAATAATAAATATATAGCTGGAGTGATAAATAGAATCGGCCCACCACTAAACAAAGACGAATCATCTTAGCATTGCGTTGTTCGCTCTGTCCCTTGATTCTCTTTTCAGACGGATGCTCTGAAGCGAAGAAGAAGAAGAAGAACAAGAAGAAGAAGAAGAAGAAAAAGAAGAAGTAATATATACAAAAAGAGTGGGAGTCTGATGTCCTGAAATCGTCAAGGGTATGCAGAAAACTTGGGTGGCGGTGACGAAGAGTGAGAGGATGGAAGAGATTGAAGCTCAGGTGAGGCCAAGGAAGGCTAATATTGTAAACGGGTGCTAGTTTGGACGATTGGCGATAATTGGCATCTAGAAAGGAGAAATTCCGAATGTTTTCTCAGGGCAAAGTGACAGCTGCATGGTAGCACTACCTAGAAATAAGGGAATAGAGATATAGTGCTCACAAGCTCTGGACCTTCGCCCCTCAAGGTCATGATAAAAAAAACCTAATAATTCAATCTTTCATTTAATGCCTGTTCACACATTTCGGTGATATCAGGCAATTAAAATCAAACTTTTAAAACACTTTAACTATTTAACAACAAAATTTCAATCAATCTATAGAAATCTACCAACAGGAGATTTAGCAATAACTTTGGACAACTTCTGTATCATTTGGATGATACAGAACCGCGTCTACAGAATGTACACATTCACATTCAATTATATTATTTCCATTTTACACTCTAGATCAGTTCTTCAAAGTTTAGACTCTAATTTCAATAAAAACAGAGGCGTTATTATAAATGAAATAAAATATCTTAAATGGCAAAAATGTTCAGTTTTGTTGGATGCCATCTCATTGTGTTTAAATCATAATGATTGGGCAGACATGAAAGCAAAGGAAGAGACGAAAAATCAACACAATGTTAGCCATATTGACATCCCCATATCACCAAAAGAAATATTTAGTGTAATGAAAAGAAAATAATAATTTTCTTTTCAAAGCAATATCTAGTGAAAATTCACAATATCCTCGAACAATAATTTCTTTAGAACATCGTCTTGCTTTAAATTCTTGGAGGACAAAATATTGCAAGAATATTATTTGCATTTGCAATGGAAATTAAACTATAAATCATTTCATTCATGACTGCAGTATAATAGAACAATATATTCCACAGAACATTCATACTGTTCAAAGAAAGAAATACAGCGAATATTCGATAACTGTAGCCGAGCGGAGTATTTTGATTCCCGCCTCTCGGCCCACCACTTTGCGAACCCGGCCCGACCTGAACTGGAACTGTTATTTTTTTATTTATCCCTCGTAAGAGAGACATAAAAATTGTTGTGTTGCAAGGCGGAGAAGCGTGTCCATAGTAAACCGGCTTGCCGGCTACTAGTCCCACGACACTCTTTGCAGGTCACTGCCACTGACCTGCAAAAAATGCCTGCCGACAATGTAGTTATGCTCACCACCAAAAGCAGAAGACGAATTGTCAGCCGGGGAGAATATAATTCGTGTCGCCTTGTCCGGCATAACCCAACGGCCACACCAACTGATTCTGCACAGGGTTAGACTAACCAACAAATGGAAGATAGAGAACCTCTCCCAAGCGTGAACCAGTCGCCTCCCGCCACATAACCATCGCAAAATGTATAACTTAAAAGTCCTATAAAAAAAGTCTTTTCTTTTTTTAATGAAAACTGAAGTTTATTCTGAGTAGTTACTGTATGACAATAGCACAAAATTAACTTTCTGTATATAAACAAGTCACAAGTTCGGTATGTTAAATTGTTATAAAATGTAAACACAAAAAAATCAGTTTGACTAATTTATTTTTATTTTATTTTATTTTATTTTATGTTATTTTACTGTAACATTTTTGCTTAAATGTTCACTTATTTCCCCCCATCCAAGTAGCAAATATCCCTTTTTCTCCACCTTCCTTTTATTGTTTAGTCTAAAATCATTTCGGTGAATAGACGTTAAATGAAACAAAAACAAAAAAACAAACAATTGTAACTCAAACATGTCTTTTAAAACTGAGCATTCAAACAGAAGGTGATGCACTGAGAGACTTGTATTACATACACATTGAACCTCTTGCGGAGTATTTAGTATTCCATACGTTAATTCTTAATTTATATATTAATTTAGTAAGCGGTCTTGAGCAATTTAGTATCGATACCTTTTTAACGCTATTATCATGGTATACTTCCTTTCCTAGTAAGGAAAATAATTTGATGATTACACATACTCCAAACTCCTTGCAATGAAATAGCTTACACATGCATGCGTGCGCACACTAGACCTGGGTTTATACTTTCATTCCAAATAGTTGGGAGGAGTATAGGTAATACAGACGGATGAGGGTTGGGTGGTTCAGATGAAGTCAAGGATACACCATTATCTACAGAGAAGGACTGAGCGGCTTAGGTCGGGGCTAAAGGAAAGAAATTGACAAAAGGGTCCCGGTAGCTAGAGAGATGCGGTGAATTGTATTGCAGCTCGTTCATCTTGCGCTGTGACACATTCCCCTTACAGCCAAAGACCGCTGGCTCAATGGTGAGCCGATGTGTGAGGGGTTGAGTGAGTGATTGAGTGAGTGTGAGTGCACGCGCGAATCTGTACGAGTGTGATAGAATACATCGGAATGTATATATAATTGGTGTAATGCGCTTAAGTAAATGTGAGAGAGAAGACACTATTTCATTGGCATGTGCATGTGCGCGTTTCTGTATTTCCTTCACGTTCCCCTCCTTCATCTCTCTCTCTCTCTCTCTCTCTCTCTCTCTCTCTCTCTCTCTCTGTGAATCAATGGGTGATATATATCTCTCTCTCCTGCTTTGTTTCCCCCAGAGAGAGAGAGAGAGAGAGAGAGAGAGAGAGAGAGAGAGAGAGAGAGAGAGAGAGAGAGAGAGAGAGAGAAAGAAAAGAAGAAGACAGTTTGTACTGTGTTGTAGAGTGTATTACACTTCAGTTGTGTCCGTTTTTCTTTACATTTCATTTGCATTAGGCCTATTTATACTTTTTCCAATTCGTGTTTTCATTTATATTCATATACATGTTCAAATGTCTTTTAAAATACATTTGTATAAACATGTTCTTTTAAATGAAAATAAATCCCAGCTTTCTCTCTCCCCCTTTCTTTATCGCTCCCCCCCCCCCCTCCATAAACACACACACACGCTAACAAACAAACTAGACAAATCAAGAGACCTTGGAAGTCTTTTAGCATGCTGTAGAACTGTGGAATGCCATTTGCAGGTACATTTTCCTCCCTATATATTACTCAAAAATGTGCTTTGGATTACTCTCATATCCATCGTTTGTGAAAAGTCGGTGTCTAATAATATAAATATTAGATCGCAAGCGAATGTGGACCGGTAAATCTGTAGCTACACTGAAGTAATAATAGCAAATAACACATACCATCTATTGAACCAAACGGCGAATGTCTCACAGTTGCAGCAGCAGTGAGCTGCGAGGGAGATGATATCTATGAAAGCCTCCTCCAGCAGACGAGTCCCCGGTGACAGCCATGGTATGAAATTCCGTGCTGACAACTAACGCTGCGGTATAATATCAAAAAAGGTTTTGAAAGTCTCCCTAACAAACAAGCAAAGTACCCAAGTAAAGATAAAGTATACAGCAGTTAGCTTTAATATACTACTACTACTACTACTACTACTACTACTACTACTACTACTACTACTACTACTACTACTACTACTACTACTACTACTACTACTAAAAAGAAGAAGAAGAAGAAGATATTCTTATCATTTATACATCCTATCAGACAATGGGTCCCGACAGGAAGTCCTCTCTAGGATCGCACAAACAACTGCTGCTCTGGCAAGGTTGCAGCCCATTTGGAAAGACAGGACCATCAGTCTACATTCCTAAGTAAGACTGCTGCGCTCCATAGTCATCTCCATCTTCCTATACGCTTGCGAAACATGGACCTTCACAGCAGATCTACAACGAAGAATACAAAGCATGGAGATGAGGTGCTACAGAAGACTTCTGAACATTTCCTATACCCAGCAAATCACCAACAGCGAAGTCCGACAGACCATCGCACAAGCCATTGGACAACACTGCTCACAGTGGTGAAGAAACTGAAACTCCGATGGTATGGCCCCGTCACCAGATCATCAGGCCTTGCAAAGACCCTCCTGCAAGGCACAGTGCAAAGAGGTAGAAGAAGAGGGAGGCCAAAAAAGAGGTGGGAGGACAACATTCGAGAATGGACTGGTTTGACACTGAGCGAAGCCATGAGGGTTGCTGAGGACAGAGAAAGATGGAGTACGCTGGTCAAGCGACCATCTGTGATGCCCCTACGACCTCCGAGTTACGGGATAGGATAGAATAGAATAGGAATAATAATAATAAATCAGAAACAAGATGGCAAGCTATTCAAAGGTATTTCCAAACACTCACACACATAGCCGAAACCTAAGCATTTTTAACAGAGTAAATTTCCTTGGTAGTGTCGTGGCGCGACTGTATCCTTACGAAGCAAAAGGAAAACAGGGAATGATAGGCCACTATCTGCAAGCAAACTTGTAAACAATCCAAATCGCCTAAGCTAAGTTATTCTTGAGATTATTGTAATTCAGTTCTAGCTGGTCTCCCCATTGATGAAGTTAGCCGACTGCAGCGTGTACAGAACTGTGCTGCTCGGCTTGTGCTTAAAAAAACGGAAGCGTGATCATGTCACGCCTCTCTTCATGCAGCTTCACTGGCTCCCTGTCAAGTTCCGCATTGAATACAAAATTGATGTCCTAGCTTTCCATCACTTCGACCAGTCACTTCCACCATATCTGTCTGAGGTACGCACTACCTAAACTACAACTCGTTCTTTGCGCTCATCAGATGAAAAACTGTTGAAAACGCCCAAACGTCGGCTTAAAACAATTGGCGAGCGGTCTTTTAGTTTTCAAACACCCAAGGTTTGGAATGCGCTGCCTGCCGGTTTAAGACATTGTACAGACCTTGTTTCCTTTAAGAGCTGCTTAAAAACGCACTTGTTCCGCAAGGCGTTTTCTGTGTAAATAGTAAGAACAGTAATAATACTTTCTGAATGATGCTGTACATGATGTAGTGCGAATGTTGTGATGAAGCGTACGAACGATGTGTGTAAGCGCGCACTGAGTTGTTAAATGCGTTGTATAAATGCAATGTGTTATTATTATGATTATGATTATTATTATTATAATTATTATTATAATTATTATTATTATTATTATTATTATTATTATTATTATTATTATTATTATTATTATTATTATTATTATAAGGTAAAATGTTTGCTTTGAACAAACAAACAAAAACAAAATTCGCTTCAGCCGTTTTAGCAACACAATGACACAACACAATGCGGCAGAGAGCAAATATGTTGGCAAGGGAGGCAAGCCACTAATCTAGGAAACGTACCTATGAAGTTTGGTCAAACTCCGTTCAATGGGTCTTGAGACATGGCCTTCAACTGATCGACAGAGAGACGGACCGACTAAGCATTTGGCTCGTTCCGATTTTCCCCGACTATTTTACTAAAATATTATCAGAGCCAAACTAGGGTTAGCGAACAAGTCCCTAGAGGCAGCTAGCGTAAACTTTTCACACAAAAAAAGTTTTTTTTCTTCAGAATCTCAATAAATAATAATAATAATAATAATAATAATAATAATAATAATAATAATAATAATAATAATAATAATAATAATAATAATAATAATAATAATAATAATAATAACGAAGCAAGGATAAAATTCAACAAGTTAGGTATCTTAAACGATCTTTAGTAGTCCCAGCAAATATAATATTGTACATTCTGTGGCCAGCTGGGTGGGTGTGCAAACGGGCTCTTAGCGACACCTAACGCTTGCATATTGCCACAAAATGATTCCAGGGTCTCTCTAGGGAGCCAGTCCAATTTCTTTCCGGTATGCAACATATATAAAGTCACGTCAAACTTTTCTCTTAAAACTTCCCGCCACCGAGACTTTCCATTTGTTATTTGGACATTTCGGTAAGTATGAGGTAAGTGGGTAGATTTGATTTTGAGACAGGGACTGCTGTATCGCCAATATCAACCAAGTGTAAAAAAAGAGGTGAACAATGTTTGCTTGATCACTTCTTAACCTTATATCACACAGAGGACATATGTATGAAAAAAATTCTGAATCGTACGCATGTAAACATTCAGTGGGGGAAGGAATTGCATAACAAAAATAAATGTGTTAGGAAACCCGCTCCAGAGTGAGAGAGAGAGAGAGAGAGAGAGAGAGAGAGAGAGAGAGACTTTGATTTTGACAATTTATTGCTTTATGGCCATTGGCCCCTGCAAACACAGGCGCCACATGCGCGAAGACACACACATTCAGACGCTTATGTTACTGTGGGGGAAGGGACAGTCGCGAGTGATACTCCTATGCCATATAATTTTATTATTATTATTTTTTTATTATTTTAACAACTTTATTATCACCAAGGTAAAATTCGTGCACTTTTCATTTTTCGAAAGTACAGCAGCCCCAAGTGAAGCGCTTTACCCAAGGTACATGCTGGGTGTGTTTTCTTGTCACCGGCACTCACCCGTCTAGGACATGAGCGTCAGGATCTTTAAAGTCCGTTATGATGGAATGCATGCGACACAGACTAGATCTCGGTTTATACTCTCATCCGAAGGAGTAGGAAAGGGGAGTAAAGTGTCTTTTCCAAGGACACAACACAATGCCCCGGCCTGGGCTCGATCTCGGGACTTTTAGATCCGCAAGCCAACGCTCTAACCACTCGGCCACCGCGCCTCCCTAATTATGTTTGCTTAAAATACAGCCAGTTTAGGCCTAACGAATACAGTTTAGGCCTAATGACTTATAACATTCTTCTTCTTTTTTTTCTTTTCTTCTCATATTTAAAGTCTATACTACAAGTACTGTACAAAACGTTTGTTTTTACCAAAGCAACACTAATTCACAAGGACCGGATTAACTTTCATAACACTTAAGAAACAACAACACCAACAGCAGCACAATCACTCATACACACACACAAGCACACACACATACACACACACCCACACACATACACACACAAGATAGAGAGAGAGAAAGAGAGAGAAAGACAGAGAGAAAGACAGAGAGAAGTGGTGAAAGGGATGGTAAGAGAGAGAGAGAGAGAGAGAGAGAGAGAGAGAGAGAGAGAGAGAGAGAGAGAGAGAGAGAGTGAGTAATCCTTTTCATGCTGCATTGCTAGTGTAGTCTTATGTTCAGACCTGTGCACATCTACGGATTTTCCGTATTTTTTCCGATTTTCATGAGGAGAATACGGAGCTACGGATTACTTATTAAAATTCCGAAATTCCGATTTTTTTACTTAAAAAAATATTTTTAAAACTTTTTTTCTGTTTTAAGATGTTTTTGACTAGTTGTGCTTAAAAGACGTTTTTCGAACCGGAAGCGCGCGTTTGTTTCTAGTTCGTTCAGAATTTGTGTGGTTGCAACTTCATACTTGTGATTAAAAAAAATTATGGAGCCAGCTTTGAAAGATAAAAAAAGAGTGAGAAGAGATAGTGAAGAGGATTCATCTGACCCAGCTCTGTCACCAAAAAAGAAGAGAACGGCACAACAGTGCTGGAAATCAAGTTATTCAAAAGACAACCCGGAAATAGAAAAAATCCACCAAAGGAGACCACTTCGCCTATTGTAAGGCATGCGATGTTTTAGCTTGGCTTGAATAGATAGTAATTCCCATTCTACTGCCTCGTAGTGTTTCAGTTTGTGTGCTTTGTGAGCAGAATTATGTCTTGAACTGTCGTTACAGCTTGCTACTGAAAATTTTTAAAAACTACTGAAATATGGTTTGTTTGCTACTGATGAGAATTTTGAGTGTGCACAGGTCTGTATGTTCAGTGTACAGAGATTGTCAATATTATGCATGTGAGTTTGTGCGTGCGGATTGCTGTGGATGGAGAGTTAGAGTGGTACAGTATTTGTTCTTCACCCTTCTAACCAGTATGTAGCCTACAAGAAATGAAAAAGGTGTAGAATTTACGATTATACGTCCCGTGTCGCCTTCTCCTTCTGGTTTTCCTGGATAATGTTCCCGTTAAGTGGAATTCTCTGTTGGGCGTCGCCTGGCCGAGGTATCAGCGGCTTTAAGAAACAATATGAAGCGACAGAGATGACAGAAAACAGACCCTGCCTCTTCGCAAAACATCCATGTCGTGTGCACTGTCACGCCATGATAGTGTGTGGGAGGGGGGGGGGGTAAGGATGGGTGTGGGGGATGAAAGAGAAAGCAGTGTGTAATGTGCAGCGATGATGATGAAGGATTGGGGGAAGGTTGAAAATGGGGTGGTCATGGTTCAAGACAGAACGGAGAGAGAGGGAGGGAGAGAGAGAGAGGGAGAGGGAGAGAGAGACAGAGAGAATGGCTAAGACAGAGACACAGAGAAAGAGACAGAGAATGACAGAGAGAGAAAGAGAGAGTGTGTGAGAGAGTGTGTAAGGGAGAGAGTGATAGAGACAGAGATGGAGTCAGAGAGAGAGAGAGAGAGAGAGAGAGAGAGAGAGAGAGAGAGAGAGAAAGAGAGAGAAGGAGAGAGATATAGAGAGAGACAGAAAGAAACAGAGAGAGAAAGATAGATAGGTGGAGGCCGATGGGGTGGGTGGGTGCCAAATCAAAAAGTAGGCAGAGAACTCGTTCGGAGGCTGAAAATAATGAGTTTATGACGCGTCAGACCCATCATAATATTTCGGGCATCTCACAAGCCGTCGCCCTCATGCTTGGGCGAGAAGGGACGTACTGAGCAAACATACGACTCATTAGCAAGCATGGCCAATCCTGTCATGTTGATAATCATCTAGGGACCAACTCTTACTCCTTTCCCGCGCAAGTGACAATGTAAACTAGTGACAACCCCGCTAATCTCTTATTAGCCCGACATAAACGAGCTTGCTGTAATTAGTAATGATCACATTAACAAATATGGGCCATCCGTGCAATTCACGGAATGCGTAATCGCCTCGATCTCATGCGACTAATCGCAGCTCCTGACACTGACCGGAAGCAAATCCATTCGCATTACCGGATAATCAGCGTTTGGCTTATGAACGTTTGAATGTGAGAATACTATCGTCAGCATCTGTCTCCACTTTGACAGACTAAATGCCAAGAGTTTTGAATGGTTATTTAACAAGCGGAATAATAATTATATATATAAAAACATCATTCTGTCAGGCTGTAGAAAAGCTGTCAGCAGACGAATAATAAAAGAATAAAGAATAAACTGTCAGATTTTTTAACTGTTATTTTACCAGCAGAACAACTGTTATTATCATTTTCAGTATTTCACAAATTAATGTACAAATACAGTTCAACATTGCAAAAGGCGATTTCATTTCCATCAGTTTTTTTTAAATAGAAAAGCTGTCAATAGACGAATGTCCTCAACTGTACTACTACTGGCCACAATAGTCCACATTAATTTACACTGACCGACCACAAAAGAGCAGCGGACAGAACCAAACGGTCGTTAACGGCAAACTTCAGCAAATAGGCCACCACCGTAATCTCACCCAGCAACTACGGACATAAGCTTTATTGTTGGCGTTGGTCAAATTCATATTTATGAGGACAATCGTATTTGCCTAGCTCTTTTACCAGACCTCAAACAAGTAATCTTTGTATGTTGTATATAATTTGCCGATCATTTAGTATAATAAAATTATGTTCAAGTGCGTAACAATGAAAACAGTCGAAGGGTTGTGTTCTCGAAGCGCCGTTCTCTCTCACTGTAGTGCCAAACACAACGCTGCTTGCCAATGACAGGGTTGTCTGCCCACTAATGACCAGGGGTGGTCGCCCTTTGAGCTAGCAGGGGCGGCCATTGGGGATGCGACACCATGCAATTCTCTCCCTTTGGCCGTGATGGATACATGCCAGAATTAGCCCCCATTTTCCTAGCCAGCAAAAGACGGGGTGCGAACGTTAAGGACGGTGGGTATTAAGCAACTGCCTAACCTGACACCTTTCTCACACACCCTAATATCATCCATTTTCTCTCCCAATAGAGAAATGGAATTGATCATTCTTATTGATTTGTGTATACTTTATAAAAATGAAGTGAAAATGGACTTCTTTTACGGAACACCAAACCAATCAAAAGAACAGACAATGGAGAATGATTCTGACATGGGCTTATTGGTCTGTGTATACTTTGGGAGCAAAAACCAAAGTGAAAATGGGCTTCTCCTAGCACGCTAAACGGTTAAAAGAACAAGCGAGATGCAATCTTTGGAACTTTGTCCTTTTATTTTACATAACATGATTTAAATATACAAAATCGGTGTGCATCTATCCTATCCTATCCCGTAACTCGGAAGTCGTTGGGGCACCACAGATGATCGTTTAATCACTCAGTGTCAAGCCAGTCCATTCTCAAATGTTGCCCTCCCAGATCTTTTTCTGTCTCCCTCTTCTTCTGCCTCCTTGCACCGTACCTTGCAGGATGGTGTTGTCCAATGGCTTGTGTGATGGTCTGTCGGACTTCCTCGTTGGTAATATGCTGGGTATAAGAAATGCCCAGAAGTCTTCTGTAGAACCTCATCTCCATACTTTGTATTCTTCGTTGTAGGTCTGCTGTGAGGGTCCATGTTTCGCAAGCTTACAGGAAGATGGAGGTGACAAGGGAGCGCTGCAGCCTTAACTTGGAGTGTAGATTGATGGTCCTGTCTTTCCAAATGGGCTTCAACCTTGTCAGCGCAGCAACTGTGTATGCGATCCTGTAGAGGACTTCCTATCGGGACCCATTGTCTGATAAAATGGCTTCTAAATATTTGAAGCTACGCACTGTGTTGAGGAATTGGCCTTGGACTTTGATGTCCGTGTTGATGCCATTGATGTTATTGGTCATCATTTTGGTCTTCTCTTCACTTATTTCCATTCCAAAGGCTCTGGAGGTGGTGTCAAGTCTCTATTCCATCTGTTCAAGTTCTTGTTCCTCTCCAGCCAATCCATCAATGTCAGCCGCAAATCGGAGGTTGGGGATTGCTTTACCCCCTATGCTGACTGTGCCTTCGTGATCTGCAAGGGCATCTGGCACAATGCACTCTAGGAAGATGTTGAAAGTGTTGGAGTAGGCATCCCTGAGGTACGCCAATTGGTGTCCTGAACCAGTTCCTCATGGCGCTGGTGTGGAGAACTGCACTGGTAGCCTTGTCATACAGGCTTTTTGGTGACTTCAATAATGTTAGGGCTGATGTTGTACACTCTCATGGTTGCCCACGGAGTTGCACTCCAGACTCGCTTGAATCTACAAACACGTGAAATAGATGTTGTTGGTCCCGCTGGGACTGTGCCAGGTATATCGTCTGGATGTTTTGTGTGGACCAATCGTGTTTACCAGTATCACATTGTTGTATCTGTCAAACTCAAGAGTCTTAGACCTCTGTCATTTGTCTCGTTGTCGCAGTGGTGTCCATATGTGTCTTCCCACTTGTAGAACGCATCTTGGCCAACCTTGGCATTCCAGTCGCCTTGCACTACGACAATTTCCTTCCTAGGCACTTATTCAAGGACAGCCTGCAAGATGTTCATAGAAATCTTCGACTTCGCTGTCGTCATAGTCTGATGTTGGGGCATAGGCCTGGATGATGGTTATATTGAAAGGGACTGCTCTCATACGGATGATAATGAATCTACTGGAGACTGAGCGTGAACATATGACAGTGGCTAGAAGGTCTTTGTGGACCAAGAATCCAACGCAGTGTTCGTGGCTGTCATCTCTCCAGCAAAAATAAAGCTTGTGTGCACGGAAAGCACAATTAGTGCCAAGCCCAGGCTCGACATACATAGAACTTTTAAAAGCTAATGTATCAATTTAAAGTTGCACTACAACCATAAAAAGTAACATTGCAAAGGTTTACCAACTGCGAACAAGTATATTATTCGGGCAATATCTAATATTGCCGTATTATGCATATGAAAAAAAATATTTACAATGATTAGTTAGTTAGTCATTGTTTATAGGGTCTAGCGGACTGCAAAGAGCCGAATCAGGACCACAGATTGTTTGAAAAAGGACTCAACCCCGATCCATATAAAAGGTCTGCTGAAAATTAATTGTAAGTGGGGCCGGGTAGCTCAGTTGGTAAGAGCGTCTTGCTAGTAACCGAAAGGTCGCTGGTTCGAATCCCGGATTGGTCAACGTGTGATCATATTATTTTCCCCTTTACCAACAACTGGCCCGCTGGTGTCAGTATAAATCGGTCCAGTAGTCACCTATATGCGAAAGTGTCGTGTGACTATAATCTACAAACAAACAAACAAACTTAATTGTAACACCGAAGGCACCCCACCAGCCGGTCACGTTACAATAAAGGCATCACATGCACGGGACGCCAAGGCTTTACTCCAATTTACTGAACCCCCGTTTATAAAAACAAAATAGAATATAAACATTATAAAATATTAACAAAACACCTACATATAAAATGCCTAAATTGTTAAATAGTAATATCATAGAAAACCCTAGTGGCCATTTGGCAGAAAGCGTCCAATACCACCAAGCTCACCCAACAGACCCCACACACACAGTCCATGAGTTTTGGGAGAATTTTCCAGAAAAAAATGTAGGTGACTGGGCTAGCGAAGAAGAGACTAGATTGATAGAACAGATTAGGAACGAGAAAGAATAAATGAGAATGACAGAAACAGTGGCAGTTTAAAGCACTACATTTGTACAAAGTGGGGATACTATTTTTACAGAAAACCCCGCCACCCCAACCGGGGGATTTATATTGATATTCTTTCCTTTATGTAGTGGAATCAAAATAGGACATTCATATAAAATATGTTTAACAGATAGGCTATGAGGTGTAAACAGGTACAAACTACATCTTTGGAAAACTTGGCGTTCCATGAATACCTTCCAAAAAGATACATTTATAGCTGTATATCGTATGTGCCTCTAGCAACGCTTCTCCTCTATGTTTTTAGAAATGGTAAGGAAAGACATGTTGGTTTCTAATTGTAATAACCAATCTCGGTGAAATTAGAACCACGTTAAGCGGATGTTCTTAGACAGTAGCTATACGACGTAAATTATACGAGAACTCGATTCCAGAGAACCAGACTGATGTATTGGGAATTCATATTTCTGGTCTTCAACAAGCAGACGGATGCTGAACCAATTTGGGAATGTCTTGCATTCTTATGTACCAGGAAAGTGGGAAACATTTCCTTTTGGACTGACTTCTTGTTTGTTAGCCTGTTATTGTGTTTTGTCTTCTTCGTTTTTCCGTTATACTATAAGATCTTGTGACTGAATACATTAATCAATTGCTAATTTGAACCAAATCTGAGGCGAATGTCTTGGAGTCACATGCTTATGAGCACCATTTTTCTCTCTTCATTCAGTATCGAGCCCGACCGAGTACACAGAAACAATTATTAAATTAACACACGTGGAATAACGACCTGAATAAAATAATAAGATTTGAAAATCCAAATGCAAAAGCATCCATGGGAGTAAATATATTCAGAGTACAATTTTAAAAGAAACGTAGTTTTTCAATAAACCATCGTCTGAGTCAAGGTGGTAGATCTACATTAATAAAAACCTAAAAAGAAGAAGCCACTGCGTCTTTCAAATTAGCAATCCTCGTGGAAAAGATGCACGCGCAGAAGATATTTCTTGCTGTATTCAGAGTAGACCCTATTTCCATACAAAACTCAACAGAAACCAACTCATGTTTCAAATTAGCCTTGGTCTTGATCAAGAGAAAGTATTCCGAAAACATACATCAAGTCTTAAAGAGACGGAGTGAGCCAGTCTGCCGTGATTTGACAAAACCGAATAAGTCCACCTAAGGTCGAAAATGAGTTTTTTGCGCCATCAAACTTGCAAGAGAATGACGCATCTTACCTGTAAAAATCAAATCCGAACTATGTTTAGATTTGGAGATTTCATAGAGTAAGTCCTTGTTAAAAAAATTTTAAGTGGGGGAATAAACTGATAAAACCAAGCAAGTCCCCTGCGATTTTGTTTCGGCGATCCTCTGGCTGATGCTCGAGTTGGCATGATGACGTCATTTTCTACAATAACCTGACAAAGAAAAGTAAGTCCTCCCGACCAATGAGAAAGCGCCTTAAGATAAAATGGACCAGTGAGAATCCATGTTATTGCTGTTGTGCAATATTATTTTCCTGTGAAAATGATGACGAAATTTCGGTCAGCAAAGGACGTGTTCGGCTTTTTGAAAAAGAGTTTTCTTCATGTACTTTCCTGCCCACCATGAAGGATCCTGTAGATCTTCCGCCTACGCGGCAACTTCCACGAGGTGTGGAAATAAACAAACTATCCTATCCTATCCTATCCTATCCTGTCCCGTAACCCTGAGGTCGTAGGGGCACCACAGATGATCGTTTAACCAGCATACTCCATCTCTCTCTGTCCTCAGCAGCCCTGATGGCTTCGCTCAGTGTCAAACCAGTCCATTCTCGAATGTTGTCCTCCCACCTCTTTTTCGGTCTCCCTCTTCTTCTACCTCCTTGCACTGTGCCTTGCAGAATAGTCTTTGCAAGGCCTGATGATCTGGTGACGTGGCCATACCATCGGAGTTTCCGTTTCTTCACCACTGTGAGCAGGTCATCGTGTTGTCCAATGGCTTGTGTGATGGTCTGTCGGACTTCGTCGTTGGTGATGTGTTGGGTATAGGAAATGCCCAGAAGTCTTCTGTAGCACCTCATCTCCATGCTTTGTATTCTTCGTTGTAGAGCTGCTGTGAGGGTCCATGCTTCGCAAGCATATAGGAAGATGGAGATGACAAGGGAGCGCAGCAGTCTTACTTTGGAATGTAGAATGATGGTCCTGTCTTTCCAAATGGCTTCAACCTTGTCAGGGCAGCAGTTGTTTGTGCGATCCTGGAGAGGACTTCCTGTCGGGACCCATTGTCTGATACAATGGCTCCTAAATATTTGAAGCTATGCACTGTGTTGAGGGATTGGCCTTGGACTTTGATGTCCGTGTTGATGCCATTGGTGTTGTTGGTCATCATTTCGGTCTTCTCTGCACTTATTTCAATTCCACAAGCTTTGGAGATGGTGTCAAGCCTCTGTACCAGCTGTTCAAGTTCTTGTTCCTCTCCGGCCAATCCATTAATGTCATCCGCAAAACGAAGACTGGAGATTGCTCTACCCCCTATGCTGACTGTGCCTTCGTGATCTGCAAGAGCATCTGACATGATGCGCTCTAGGAAGATGTTGAAGGGTGTTGGAGAGAGTAGGCATCCTTGACGCACTGTTTGTTGTTCTGAACCAGTTCCCGATGGCGCTGTTGTGGAGGACTGCACTGGTAGCCTTGTCATACAGGTTTTTGATGACTTCAATAATTTTAGGTCTGATGTTGTACGCTTTCATTGTTGCCCATAGAGCTGCATGCCAGACTCGGTCAAACGTTTTCTTGAAGTCTATGAACACATGATATAGATGTTGTTGGTGCTGTAGGTATTTCTCACAGATTATTCTGAGGTTAAAAATCTGTTCAGTGGTACTTCGCCCTGCCCTGAATCCTGCTTGTTCTTCAGCTATGATTTGTTCAGCTTGGGGTTTCAACCTGTTGAGTAATATTTTCAGGAGGACCTTGATGGGATGGATGATGAGGCTGACGGTGCGGTAATTTTCACACTCCTGAAGGTTACCTTTTTTGGGAAGAGTGATGACAAGCGACTGGGCCCATGGTATAGGCCACTCTCCACTCTGCCAGATCTTGTTACAGATAATGGTGAGGGCATCAATCATCGCTTCTCCTCCTGCTTGTAGCAGTTCCGCGGGTATGTTGTCCACTCCCGCTGACTTCCCTTTCTTTAGCGATTGCACTGCTGCCTCAACTTCTTCCCAGAGAATTTGGAGGATTTCTTCTTCTCTGTTCTCGGGACATGCTAGAACTGATGGGTTTCCATTTGGTGTATGGTTGTAAAGGTCAGAGCAGTACTCTGTCCATCTGTCCAAGACTTCTTGTTCTTCTGTAATGCATATGCCAGACTTGCTTTGGATCGTGGAGACTTTGGGCTGTTTGAAACTTGTCAGCCGCTTTACAGTCTGGTAGGCCTTCTTGCTGTTGTTCTTGTTCAGACTGTTCTCTATTTCCTGGCATTGATCTTCTATCCAGTTATCCCTTTGCTGTGCGCATGCCTTTTCGGATGTCATTGTTGATATTTCGGTAGATATCAGCTCCCTGTAAGGTGTTCTTTTTCTTTCTTTTTTTAAATCTCTCTTCGTTTATCACACAGATCCAAAAGTTCAGGTTTGATCCACGGCTTCTTCTTTGGTCGGTGCTTGCCAATTATCTCAGTGGCGGCATCTGTCACAGCTGAGTTGAAAGTGGTGGTCGTGGTGTGGACATCTACTTCACCAGCCCCCAAAATGAGCAGTGGTGCAAATTTCCCTTCAATTGTGGCCTGAAATAGTTCTGCCACCTCCGGGTCTTGCAGTTTGTCCAGGTCGAACTTCAGTCTAGTGCAGTGAGCCGGAAAGACATCATCAAGAGATCGTGGTCACTTCCGATGTCTGCTCCTGGAAAAGTGCGTGTCCTGCCAATGTTGATGCTTGATCTGAAGCGTTTCTTGACCATGATGTAGTCTATTTGGTTGTGATGCTCCCCCCCTGGGACTGTGCCATGTCCATCGTCTGGAGTTTTGTGGAGACCAAGCGTGTTTGCCAGTACCAGATTGTTGTATCTGGCAAACTCCAAGAATCTCAGACCCCTGTCATTTGTCTCGTTGTTGCAGTGGGGTCCACATGTGTCTCCCCAGTTGTGGTGCGCATCTTGGCCAACCTTGGCATTCCAGTCGCCTTGCACTATGACTATGTCCTTCTTCGGCACTTGGTCAAGGACCGCCTGTAGATTTTCATAAAAATCCTCCACTTCGCTGTCGTCATAGTCTGATGTTGGGGCATAGGTCTGGATGATGGTGATGTTGAAAGGGGCTGCTCTCAGGCGGATGGTAATGAGTCTACTGGGCGGCAACCCATGACAGTGGCTAGAATGTTCTTGTGGACCAAGAATCCAACGCCATGTTCGTGCCTGTCATCTCTACCGCTGAAATAGAGCTTGTGGCCTTTGTCTGTCGTTGTTTCACCTAGGCCTTTACAGTGCAGTTCGCTAATGCCTAGAACGTTCCATCGATAGCGGTCCAACTCGTGGGCCAGTTCTTCTAATTTTCCTTCCGCAGTTAGGGTCCTGACATTCCAGGTTCCTATGACGATGTTGTTTCTCGTGCGGATCTTGCTAAATTGTCCATCAGTAGCATACTTAACACCTCCGTCCTGGTGGCCAACGGAAGGCGCGGTCCTTGAGCCGGGCGACGACCTATCCGGTATGGAATTAGTGGATAGTGTCATCATGCATGTTGTGTGTCTTGGGCAAAAAAGGACCTGGCGGTGCCCAATCCTCTCCAGGCTGTTGGGCACAGCCGAAATCCACGAATACAGTGTGGCTCGCCTTGGCCCCGAGCACGTGGTCGTTGAACCTGTAGCAACGTGAGGTTCCTCGCCCTGGCCGGTGACTTCTGTGTAGAAGACTTTCGCCCAGTGATGCCGTGCTAACATTACCCCTGTTAGTCGCCTCTTACGACACGCCGGGAAACGTTGGGCCTATTCTATTCAGTGCCCGAACCCACAAACAAACAGCAACAAATATATTACAGACACACAACAGGGGCAACAAAATACAAGACATACACGTGGTGTAAAGGCAGGAAGATCGCTAAAATAAGAAACTGAAAGGAAAATAGTTTTGTATTTTTAAAATTAAATTGGCTGCATCTAATATTATTTTGAAGGGAGAGCAAAAAACCCATGACTCCTGCATACCAACCCAGGAATATTAAGTGAAGAATGGCTAAAAACAATAAACAGGCACACATATACACTCACTGTAACTGCCGCACCCACATCTTACAAAACCCAACTTATGTGACTCATCTCGTCAGACTTTTTAACAAAGAAACGAAACGGCCTATGGGACTTACATGGTTTGGTGAATTTTGAAAACAAGAATTTACTTAATAATAAACTGACAAAACCAAGCGGATTTGACTTACTTGGTTTTGTGAATTTTTTTAACAAGGATTTAATTCAATAATAAACTGACAAAACCAAGCGGGTGACTTGCTTGGTTTTGTCATGTTCTCAACAAAGATCTATCTCAAGAATAATCTGACAAAACAAAGCAAGTCCACAAATAGTCTTAAAACATCAAATCTATCAAACATTTCTTTAACATTCAAGGTATGCACTCTTAAATCGAGGAATTGCATTATAATATGCCCTTAAACTTCCAGAAACGATCGCGTAATATAGCGCAACACAAAACGTCGATTTTCTCGATAGTAGGTTTTGTGGACTTGCTCGGTTTTGTCAGTTCACGGCAGCAGTAATGACTGTGCCTGGGGGATTGGCCGTCCAGTGATTAGTGTCAGCTAACACAGTCCCTGCTCTACACAATACCCCACTTGGGCTTGGAACACTGTATACATCTACTGCTGGGAAACTACAAACATTTACTGCTATAATGCTGCTTCTACTGCTGGAGCCTGGCATACATCTACAACTGGAAGGCTGCATAATCTACTGCTGCTATACTACATACATCTACTGCTGGAACACTGTATATTTCCTACTGTTGGAATGCTGCTTTTACAGCTGGAGCACTGCATACATCTACTGCTGGAACATTGTCTATATCCTACTGTGGGAATGCTGCTTCTACAGCTATAAGCACTGTATATATTTACTGCTGGAACACTGCATACATCTACTGCTGGAACACTGCATACGACTTCTGCTGGAATGCTGCATCTAAGCTTACTGCTGGAATGCTGCATCTAAGCTTACTGCTGGAATGCTGTATTTACTACTGAAAAGACGTAGTCGAAACTTTTTACTTTTAAAAGCTGAAAAACTGAGGTTGAAATGTTTTACTTCTAACGTTCATTTCCGACAAACACAGTCCTCGGATCTACAGAACATACGTGGTAACTACTACATGCCTGCATTTATGATTGGAATGTTATTCTGTATAGCTGTGCTACTGGAATTATGCGTCTACTGTTTACAACAAAATCTGAAACGCTTACCTGTAACCGTGTAAGCTGGCCACATCAGTCACTTAAAACATCTCAATGAGGAAAACATTCTTCAAAGTAATTAACACCTTCAAAGCCTGAAGACCTCAGATTGACTCAGCGACAACCTCATTCTCCAATAGATCGTTCTTACAGATTTTCATATAATAAATAGATAAGGATGCCGCATCTTCAGAAGGCAATATTTCTGGAAACTTGCTCGAGGACGACCAGAAACGAAAGGACGCTTCGTATCAGGAACTACCGCATCATTCCCAAGAAATTCAAAATGTTGCGCAAGATTTACTTGTGCAAACTCCAACTGTTCGCATACAATTTCACGCCAACAATCTTTCCAAAGAAGTGTTGCTAATTTGAGGGGCGGCATCATTTCAGAATTTGCATGCTTCGGCGTTCTACGATAACAATATTCTAGACTGAACTATACAGAGGGTCTCGGACGCAGAAAACTCACAGCTAGTAGCGTACACTCTGGCGGTCTGTCCTGCTCCGGAGGTGCCCCAAGCACACACCATTTCACAGACCGTTTACTTTCTACTTACAGTGGACCCAAGTGGAAAGATTCAATTTGCCTACCGACTACCTCTTCACAGTATAAGTTAGTGAAAATTAGTTTATAGACCTATTACTTTTTACCCTTGCTTCTTATTAGTCATGAATAGTCGTCTGAGTTCTCATCATCGTCGTTATCAATCTGTAGCAAGATAGCCTAAGATAAATAAATATACGTTTGTCTCTTCATTATTTCAATCATAATTTTCTCCTGGAACTTGTCCAGGTGTGAACTGGTTTTTGATAGTACGCTTAAGAAAGAAAATGATTGTCTCAATGGGTTTAAACTTCTCAGGTGCTCCTTTCCGTTTTGATCATTGTTGGGTTTGCTGAACAAGCGAAGATTGGAAGACCTACGCTATGTATGAAAAATCTAGACCTGTGGAACTGTTGCAAGGAGTGTAGTCTAAGATGCCCCACTCTCTATCATCTCCAGTTTGCTCGTTGGAATGCTGGGTTTGCTGAGTGGAGAGCGGCTGATGATGATGTGTGGGGATTACGTCTGGAGACCGCGGCACGACACCCGCAATATTTATTCAGGCCTCTGGCAATCACCAGCAGCTATCAGCGACCGTCCTCACGGAGCATCGGAGTTCACACACTATTTCCCACAAAAGACAATATTTTGAGAAATGCATTCACTTCAATCCGTTTCGCCAAAGTCAGAAATGCATATCTCCTTCGTCCGACTGATATATCATCCGAGCTTCGTTGGAAAAACGGGCGACTAGTCGCCTTACTACAAGCAGACAAAACTCTCTACTCAGTGAGGAAAATAAAACGGAATTGCCCGACTCAAAACAAACGAGTTTCATTCGAATATGAACTATACAAAGTTCAAACTTCGTCCGGCTGACGGGCGATTCGACTGACTCACATAAACGCAGCACTGCCAGATCAAGGCCGGGGTAAACTGAACTTCGCCTACCTGATATAGACTAATCTGAATGAGAGAGAACTCCTACGGGCAGAGCGGGTTAAGTTTGGAAGGTGCGGGGTCGTAATGACCAAATACCAGACATAAATGGCCGACAAGCAAGGCCTCAAAGACCCATGACAACATCATCAACGACGTGTTACTGGTGTACACTGCTAAGCAAACAATCAGAGTTTACCACACAGTCCACGCTGACACAAGAAAACGAAAGAAGAGGAGGAGGTAGAGGATAAAGATCAAGGAGGAGAAAAAAAAAAGAAGTAACAAAAGAAGAAGAAGAAGAAGAAGAAGAAGAAGAAGAAGAAGAAGAAGGAGCAGGAGGAGAAGGAGGAAGTGGAGAAGAATAAAAAGAATAACACGGGTGATGGGGTCCTGTAGGGAGTGGGGGGGTGTAATGATGAAACGATCATCCTTAACAGGTCAGTGACGTACCATTCTCAAGCTTAACTCGTCAGTGACGCACCATTCTCAACACCCAAGAAGATTCTAAAAAAAGATATACACGGAGACCAATTATACCACAGGAAGAAGAAAGAAGAGATGGGAGAGGAGATGAGTGGGAAGAGGAAAAAGAGGAGTTGGAGAATAAAGAAGGAGAAGGAGGAGATAGAAGCAGAAGAAGAGGAAGAAGAAGAAGAAGAAGAAGAAGAAGAAGAAGAAGAAGAAGAAGAAGAAGAAGAAGAAGAAGAAGAAGAAGAAGAAAAAAAAAAAAAGAAGAAGAAGAAGAAGAAGAAGAAGAAGAAGAAAAAGAAGAAGAAGAAGAAGAAATAGAAGAAAGAAGAAAGAATAGGAGGAGAGGACGAGGTCGAAGAAGAAGCAGAAGAAGAAAAAAGAGGAGGAGAAAGATGTCGAAGGAGGAGGTCGAAGAAGAAGAAGATAATGAACGACGTTACAACGAAAAACAAGATGGTTAGGAGGAGAAGGAACAAGAAGAGCAAGAAGAGCAAAATGGAAAATAAGGAAAGCAAATAAAACGGAAGATGGAAGACATCCGTAAAAATTATGGCGACTAGATTGGAGCATTACTAACTGAGGTTGACATTATTCACGAGACGCAGACAATGACCACACATAAAAAGTGGTATATGTTAGCCTACGATAATAAAAAGAATGATATTTGCAAAACAGTGATCGTCATAAAAGAGAGACATTTGCTACACAACGATCATAAAAGACATTTGCTAAATAACTATCATGAAAGGCGAGACGTTTGGCTAAGGCCAGACATTGTAAACGATTGGTGTGTGTGTGTGTGTGTATCAGTTTATAGTCCCCACTCTTCCCGATAAGGATTTTCAGAGAGGAGACTACTCTTGACGATTGGTCTGCTACGAGAGGCCAATAAAGCCTGCATTCCAGAAACGAATGAATACAATTAAGAATGGGCAGGAAAGACCAACAATAACGGAAGTAATTATTCTATAATTATACTACTAGTACGCTTTGTACAATGGAGAAGACTATTACAACGAAAGCAGAACGCTGCAAAGGATACAGTTAAAGGTAACCTAATTGGTCGTATAGACAACGCCAGTTCTCACATCTCCGGTCTGTAAGGCCAATGCCTGTCTTCTCTTCTTTATCCTCTCCCATATGTCAATAGAGCCAGGTTATGTACTACCCATTCACAGCTGTGCAGACTGGAAGTCATTGCTGTGCAATGTTACGTAGGTTCTCAGCATATTTCAAAATTTGACATTGACGGAGGAGAAAATGATCTTAGTTAAAGCCTTCTTACCTGTTTTAGCACTTGTTGGTAGGCCTGGTTGGACGAAAGGTCAAGGACGATGCTTTTGTAAGGAAGGTAACTGCTACTGTTGTCCAGGGACCTCAACTCGTCGTGCACGTTGGAGACGTCCACCAAACGGCTGACGAAGAACCAGTTGGAACTCTCACTACTCAGTGCGCGGAATATCTGTTGCAGTCGCATCAGACCTGCACGGAGAAGCAGTTTTAGCAGCATTGGAGCAACAAGCGTTACTAGGTTTTAAAAATAATGCTAGCGGAGCTACTATGGGCGAACGAGACCTCCCAAACATTATTCTTCTCCTTGTCCTAGTATCGACTGTGATACTAATTGTCAAACAAACATGACTCTCCTTTTTACTCGCTTGCTTGAATTTTGGGGAATCTGGACGCGTGCTTTCCTACAACAATCTCACCATTACACCTTTTGCCGGACAATACCATCTCTGGGTTTTGCCAGGAGGAAGAAAATGGAGGAGGTGGAGGAGAAAAGAGGAGGAGGAGGAGAAGAAGAAGAAGAAGGCATGAAACCATGGATCACCATCATAATAATTTTCATCATCATCATCATCATCATCATCATCATCATCATCATCATCATCATCATCATCATCATCATCATCATCATCATCATCATCATCATCATCATCATCATCAGCATCATCATCAGCATCATCATCAGCATTCAGTCAATCTTCACCAGCGCTGTAGGCACGCCTTCGGGTGTGGAAGTTGCCATTCATTCATTCATCGGCATCATCATCATCATCATCATCATCATCATCATCATCATCATCATCATCATCATCATCATCATCATCATCATCGTCGTCGTCGTCGTCGTCGTCGTCATGTACTATAATCGCTAAAACAGGAAAGATTTGTTGAAACAAGTAGTAGTTACTACTGCTGCAGTTACATTCACTACATATTCTTCTTACTTCAGCAACAAGATCTTCAGAGATGTACAAGTAGGGCATGATGTTGAAATCTCCACTGATAGGAGGATCTGTACCGTTTGTAATACCCCACCATTGATGGACGATATGCGTTTGGCTGTTTGCCAGACACGTTTTAAAGTTTGTTAACCTTTCTGCTAATTGTCTCCCCCGTTGGGGTGCCGGGGGTTTCAGTATAAATAGTATCCCCACTTTCTGGAAATTTAGTGCTTTAAATTCCCACTGTCGCTGTCTTTCTCATTTGCTCTTTCTCATTCCTGCTCTGTTCTATCAAACTGCTATACTATCTTCTTCTTCGCTAGACCAGTCACCTACATTTGTTCTTGAAAACTCTTCCGGGACAAGACTCCTTATTTGTATGTGAGGTCTGTTGGATCAGCTTGGGAATATTGGACGCTTTCTGCCAGGTGGTCACTAGGGCTTCCTATGATGTTATTATTTAGCAATGTAGGCATTTTATATGTATATGTTTTGTTGATAATTTATAATGATGTTTGTATTCTATTTTGTTTTTGTAAACGGGGTTCGATAAATTAGAGTGCAGCCTCAGCGTCCCCTGCGTGGGATGTCTTTGTTGTAGGGTGGCTGGCTGGTGGGGGGCATTCAGTTTTCCCACTGGGGTTGTTTCAGCAGATCTTTTATGCGGATTGGGTGTGGTCCGGTCCCGATTTGGCTCGGAAGAGTCCGCTGGACCTAAAGCAACAACTATGTTATGTTATGTTATGTTATCTCTCTCTCTCTCTCTCTCTCTCTCTCTCTCTCTCTCTCTCTCTCTCTCTCTCTCTCTCTCTCTCTCTCTCTCTCTCTCTCTCTCTCTCTCTCTCTCTCTCGCCCTCTCTCGCCCCCTATCGCCCTTCCGCTCTATTAAAAGTGTCTGACGCGTCATAAAGTTGGTGGTCACTAGGGCTTC